>OY821517.1:210372218-210934718 GCA_963682025.1 Cordilura impudica | reverse complement strand
TGAAAAATATTTATGTGCTTATAGGAGGTTTATTTGAAAAAATAGACCTCCATAAGCATATAATTTTCAATTTGGTGATTTCTTTTTAATTTTACGTTATTTCTCTACATTCTCTTATCAGTGGGTAAGAGGAATTTTCAATTTTGGCAAAGTAATTGTTATTAATCCTTGTTATGAAATCGATAATTTTTTCATAACCTGTTTATTCATGAAGAAGATTTGTAGGATACCTCCAGGGCTTTTTATTTATCATTTTAAGACATTTGTTTTGTATAATTTGTAAGCGTTTTAGGTGGCAGTTGGCAGCGTCACTCCAAATAGGACACGCGTATGTTAATATCGGCCTTATAACACTTTTGAAGAGTAGATTTTTGCTTTTGGGGTTTAGAAATGACCTTCTATTTAGTAGTGGCCATAATGCTTTAAATGATTTTATAGCTTTTTGACACGTAGCCATAATAAGCTTTTTGTCCAAGACAACTCCGAGATATTTGACCTCGTTAAGTACATTTATGGTATTATTTCCAATAAGAAGATGACGTCTTGGCAGTCTTTTGGGAGATTTGTTGAATGGAAAAATTATTGCTTGGGTCTTGTTTGGATTAATTTTGATTTTCCATTTGTGAAAATATTTACTGCAATTTACAAGTCCCTTTTCCATTTTCCTCAGGATTGCGCTTGTAAGTTTGTTTGAAGAAATTAACGCAGTATCATCTGCGCAATTAGCAATTTTCATATATTTCGGGACTTTAAAATCGGATGTATATATCGAGTAAAGCAATGACGACAAGACAGATCCTTGAAGTAACCCTGTGGTAATGGTTTTTGGAGATGATGTTTCATTATTAATCGCCTCTTTAAAGTTTCTGCCGTGAATGATATCTGAAATAAGTTTGCATAAATATTTTGGTATATTTGCATCAAGAAGTTTAAATACTAGGCCATTATGCCAAACGGTGGCAAACGCTTTTTCAATATCTAACAATATTAGACCCGTTGAACGTTTATTGTTTTTATTTGTGATTATTTGATTTTTAATTCTGTTTATTTGGTGCGTAGTGCTATGCCCTTTTTTAAATCCAAATTGTTCTTTGGCAACAATAGAATTGGTCGTTACAAATTCACTAAGACGAGAATGTAGTACTTTTTCAAATATTTTACCTAAGTTACTTAATAGACTAATAGGTCTGTAGTTGTTTGGGTTATTTTTTGGCTTACTAGGTTTGTTTATGGCTATAACTTTAGCATTTTTGAAATGGTTTGGGAAATAGTTGAGTTTGATGCAACTGTTAAATATTATAACCAGTAATTTTAGAGCTTTGAGTGGTTGTTTCTTTAGGAGCAGGTTCGGAACATTGTCAAAACCAGGGGATTTTGAGGGTTTTATTGATGAGACAATATTCATTACTTCTTCAAGAGATGTATAAATAGCTGATTCAGAACTAGGATTTTCCTTTTTAAAATTATTTACTGTTGTATTTATTAATGTATCCGCTGAGTGGTTGTAGTTCGAAGTGAGGTTATTTGCTTGGACAAATGTATTTGCCAGGATTTCAGCCTTGCCCTTATCAGATGATATTTTTGTATTTCCAATTTTAAAGTGAGAGATTTGATTTTTTCCCTTTCCTCGTATGTTCCTGCTTATTTTCCAGAATGATTTATCACCTGGTTTTAAATTGGATAATAATTGACACCATTTCTTATTGCGCTCCGAATTAATACTTTTATCAACCATGTTAGTTAGAAACATGGTACATTGATTATAAAAAGTTTGCTCGGCTATATTTGAAGATCGTTGGCTTTTTCTTTTAAAGCTTCTTCTTAGTTTAATATATTTCACAGTACTTTCTGGTAATGTGTAATTATTTTGTTGAGTTATTTTAGGTGTGGACACATCCCTTGCTTCGAAAACTAAATTTATAAATTTTTGGATTTCCTGATAAATAACTACCTTGGTATTGTATATATCCGAATATAACGTGATTTTATTGTCTAAAAAATTCATCAAAATGTTTCAGTTGGTTGCACTATAATCATAATAATTGTGGTCAACCTGCAAGGCCATTGATCTTTTAAGTGTACATATAATGGGGCGATGGTCTGATGGTATTTCGTAATCCATTGTTTTTACGTCTATATTTAAAGCGGAATTGCTTAAAATAATATCGACTGTGGATGCTTCGCGATTGTGTTGATGGGGGAATTGGGTTGGACTATTAAGATAGTGAATGAAAAAATTGCTTGATTGCTGTAGGTTGTTGAGTGCAATTCCTGCAGTATTAGGTCACCAAAGACTATATATTCTTTGGTGGAGGGTGTTATGTTCAAGATATCAGCACAGAAGTTATGGGTATATCTTGGTGAATATAAAGAAGATACAACAATAGGTCTATTATTTATAATAACTTCAATTGAGATGTTTTCGATTGATGAGGTGTTTGATATAACGAGGTTTTTATGAGCGACAGATTTATGAATTAACAGAGCTACTCCCTCCTCTTGCATCTGTTCTGTCACTTCTATATAAATAATAATTTTTAAAATAGGGTCTATGATTTTCTGAAAAAAATGTTTCATTCAAAGACGCTATTTTAATATTTTCTCGTTCAATTAGTATCTCAAATTGTTTTAATTTAGAAAAGTTTGAAATGCCATTAGCATTCAAGTGAAGCATTTTGAATTCGTTTAAATTATTAGTATAATCCATGGGCGTATTTTACCATTGACATTACAACTTCGATTTGTTGTACTTTTGAAGTGCACCTATGCAAATCATACCTAGCTGTAGTGAAAATATCAAAAAGCTCATCGATGCTAAATAAATCGTTGTTTGTTTTCAGCTGGTTAGCATATGTAGCTTTGCTGTTATTATTGATGTTATTGTTACAATTTGTGTTGTTGTTACTTAAATTTGGGAAATCAACCTTTGATTGAAATGAAATATTTTGTTGTTGCCTGCTGTTGTTATGATTTTTGGAAGTTACTCTTGTTCTAGTTTCCAAATAGAGAGAACGTAACGGACAATTGATGTCGTCTGCAGAGTGATCAGTTCTCTCTTTTCCATGTTTTTTGCAATTAAAGCATGTAAAAACAGCGGGTCCTTTTTCATTTGTGTTAAACAGACACACACTTGTATGATGTTGTTCTGCACATATCATACACGCAGCACTACGGTGACAACGTTCACCGCCATGGCCATACATTAAGCAGTTCCAGCATTGAGTTGGTTTATTTCTGGATCTAGATTTATTTTTTTCCAGGAAACTATAATATTTGAAATTATTCTTACGTTTCTTAAGGCAGTTGGGTTAAAATTTTTACGTATAAATTGAACTTTGTAAACTGCATTGTTGTTCGAACTGAATTTGTTCAGCTACGGAAGAAGGGGACAGATTGTAGTTTTTTAGCTCTGCGGTGATGTCCTCAGTTTTTATGCGGGGTGAACCGTGTAGAAAGGTTGTGTATAACCTATTATCTTTGGAGCCATAAGAGTGAAACTCCAACTTACTCTCTTTAAGAATTTGCTTGTAGCATTCGTACATTTCTTTACTTGGAGCAAAAATTTTGAAAATACAATCTTTACCAAGTAGTTTTTGTATTTCTTTAAATGAGGCGTTAGCTTCAACAACAAAAGGTGGAGGTTTGTGTTGTTTAACCTCGTTAATATTTGATACAGGAGTTACGTCCATATCATTAAGGCCAGTAAGCAGGCTAAATCTGTTGCTTGAAGTTGACGCGATATTCGGGTTAAAACCCGGAGGAAGTTTTGTCATCTTCTTGTTGGCAAGGAGCTTTCTTTTTGATGAAGATTTGGCCCCTCGGGCTATCGCTAGATTTTTTTATTCCTGTTTTAAGCTGAATTGACTACCACGTGAGTTCAAATGAGATCAAGAATAGGCAATTGCAAAAACAAAAATATACACTTGTTATTAATTTTAAATAGTTGTACTCTAAGCGCTTTAATTATTTACATGACCGTTCGTAAAGAGAATTAGATTCGAACTGGAAGCTCGACTTAAGTTTGCCCACGAACATTTGAATTGGACTCAACAGCAGTGGAGAAATGTGTTATGGTCTGATGAGTCAAAATTCAACCTCCCGGGATCAGACGGAAGAGTCAATGTTCGACGACCTCGTGGTGAAAAGTTTAATCCGAGGTACACAACCGCCACAGTAAAGCATGGAGGTGGAAATATTATGGTGTGGGGATGTTTTTCAGGATATGGAATTCGTCCAAATTTACCGCATCACAAATGCAATGACGTGCACTATCTATAGAGACCTTCTTAGCTCAGTTATGCTTCCGTATGCTGAATGGGAAATGCAACTTGTTTGGACTTTTCAACACGATAACGATCCCAAGCATACATCAAGGGTTGTAAAAGATTGGTTGGATGAAAAAAACTTAATGTCATGTCGTGACCACCACAGTCTCCCGATCTCAACCCGATTGAGAACATGTGTATGATTGTTAAACGAAATATCGGCAATAAAGTCTTCCGAAGTGGTGATGAGCTTTTTGTCCAATTGGAGTAACAGTGGAATACAATTCCAAGGGATTATATTGAAAAGCTCATAGCCTCAATGCCTAAAAGATGTTCTCATGTAATAAAAAATAAAGGTTATGCAACAAAATACTAAACATACATAAATATTTTTCTCCTTTTTGTTTTGAATTCATCAATAATAGCAAATGTTAAATTTGGATTAGTTTTGATAAAACTTGTTTTTTTTTATTATTTTAAGCTTATGAATAATTTTTTTGTTTTGTAGTATAATAAACAATAACATAATATAATAAAATAAATAATAAAAATTTATACTGAAAGTTTTTTTGTGTAGAATATTAATGATAAATTAATATTTGATTTCAGTTGCAAATATATTGAACACTAAAATATATTTGTGACTATTTTTAATAAAATAGTTAAGCTCGAGGTCACGTTTTTATTTATAAAATATCTTTTATTATTTTAAAACCCTCCAATATTTCGTCATTCTTTGAATGGCAGCCTCAGGAAGTATATACAACAACAACAAAATATATATTAAACACAAAAATTATTGCCGCTGCGGTCCTCGCATGTCAGTATTACATTAGACCAGTGGTCGGCATTTCATAGCACAATTGTGCAGAGACCACTTCACACATATACTTATGCTCTTTCATTTAGTCGTCGTTGAGACAGCGATGTATGCACATGCGGCGGACGCATCTTTATTTTTTTCAGCAATAGTTCCCCAACAAACATTTCAAATTGATAAATAATTACGAAAAATAAATTTGTATAAATTCGCATTTCCCGAACTAAGAAAAAATTATTTAAAATGTTTATCGTTTTTTCCTTATATTTACCTCTGTCAACAAATTTTTTCAGACTTAAAATCCATTTCTTCCAAGCAACGCTATAAGTTAAGTTTGTCAAATTTAGAACACATTTTATTAATAAGAAATTGTCATAACAGTATAAATACAGAGAATTTGTATGTGTAAATAAATCAGCTTGGTAGTATTAAAAGTTCCGTTTGTATATCAATCTCGTTGTTAATTTCTTTTCTACATTGGTAATGGTAACTTAAAACGTAGATGGGTAGTTCGCTCACACACACAACCTCATTTTACGCTTTGCCGACCTATGCATTAGACACTGGTTTATAATTTATCTATTTTCATATTCGCTTGTTTACTAGAAATCTAAAGCTCTTTCCAATATTCTCCGTGTTTGATTTAAAGTTCATACGCTGTGCATTTGGAACTTTCATAATGTTCAGAGCTTCCAACATATAGCGGTTCCGGTACCTGTTCTCAACTTGTAATTTATGTACATTGTCTAAATCTGGGCTGTGATTGTTGTGCTTACAATGTGCAGTAAGAGCTGTTTTATTCGAATCATTATTTACATTTCTCAACTTAATATCAGATTTATGACCTGCTAACCTAGTTTTTAATTTATTTTTCGTGGTCCCTACGTAGACCATGTCACAACTTTACCTATCCTCTACTTTATCTTTGGTTCTACTATATAATTTCCTTAAACAATTATCAGTCCTGTGAGCAATTTTGTACTTTTCCGCATTGTATAATTTGGATTTTTCAAATCTCTCTGAGATTTCAGGTACATATTTTATCGATTTATAGATTATTGCCTCTTTATCCTCTGTGGACTTTCTTTTCGTTTCCATAATCTTTTAACAGTTTTTTTTAACTAGTTCTATTGGAAAATTATTATCCTTTAGAATATATCTGATTTTACGGTGGGTTTCTTTGTGAAATTCCACGTCACTGATATTTAACACTTTTTTAATCAAATTATTCGCTGTGTTAATTATAATTCTTTTCGGGTGTTTTGAGTAGTAATTATTTATTCTACCCGAGGCCGTGGGTTTTTGATACCAATCAATTTTAAGAGAGTTTTGCTCTCTGATAACTATTGTGTCTAAATACGGTAATCTATTATTGCACTCATTTCACAGTAAATTTAATCATTCGATGAAAGCCATTCAGAGTTATCAAAATTTCATACTGTGCTGAACTACACAAAATATATATCATCTATATATTTGGTGATAATCTTAGATTTTATAGTAAATTTTTCCATACAGGTGTCCAATAGTTTTTCCAGAGGACCGCAGTGGCAATAGTTTTTGTGTTTAATATATATTTTGTTGTTGTTGTACATACTCCCTGAGGATGTCATTCAAAGAATGACGAAATATTAGAGAGATTACACACATCTTGGGAAGTTTACAATTTAAAATCGTCCAAATCGGTTGATTAGGCCCCGAGAATTGAATGAAGAAGTAAAAAAGTCTTGAAAAAATATGATTTATCATGTTATTCTTGTCAAGATCACGCCCTCAATAGGATAACTGGGGCGCTTGTTTTTAGTGAGAATGATTGACTAGCATCATGAGAAGTTTTCTCTTTGAAAAAACATGAAAATCAGTTTAATTGGTCCCGAAAAATCATTGATATATTAAAAAAAATTTTTAAAAATATATGTTTCTGTATTGTTCTTGTTGTTATTCTTAATATTGTATTGTTGTCATAGCTGTACTTGTTGTTTTTGTGGTCGTTGTGGTAATAATATAATAAAAAGTAACCCTTTGTACATATTTTTTATCAACGCTGATATAAAAATTTAAAAGTTTCTATTGTTTTGGCATCACTAAAAAAATTTGTTAGATCATATTTGTCATCGCTACGAGCCCGCCTGAAAGGTTTCAGATCGATTGGGTCACGGGAAGGGGTTAAAAATCGATCCATAATTTTGTCGACAAGCAGAGTAAAAATTCACCAACACCTAAAGCAAATAATGCTTAACTACCTGTTGTTAACAAAGAAAAACAATGTAAATTTACCAAAAAAAAAAATTTTATGTATGAATTTATTAAAAAAAAAACACAACAATAACTTTTGATGCTGTATTTTTTGTGTGTAATATTTACATATATACATACAATATTATATAATAAAATAATAAACATATATTCTACATATGTATATCTATAATAACCGCGTGTTAGAAATAAATCGGTATATTATTTTATTTATATAAAATTCTGCAATATTTTGTTTTATGGAAAATACATTTATTTTGCATTAACAAACAGAGTCTCACTTCATTTTGCTCAGTGTGACTATGCCACAGTAGATGGCGCCACAATTTTTGTTCTAATTAGCTTTGCAATAGTTATTTTTATTTTAACATGAATGTCAACATTTTCAATTAGATATCAAAGACAACAATGTTAAAAGTATACACAGAGCTAATGAAAGAAGAAGCAATGAGTTTTTGCTTTCAAAACAGTTCTACATCTATATATATAAAATTCATTTTCTGTTTGTTTGTTTGACCGCTTTAAAAATTTTTAGTTTTCAACGGATTTCTCTGCAATTTGGTTCACACGATCTCTGTACCCCAAGAAAGGTCGCCATATGCTTCTTACCGGCCACGCCTACTTTTACGCCCACTTTTTATATACCATTCATTTTCTGTTTTTTGGAATATTTGTTCGCTATACAAATTTTTATTTGTCCACGGACTTCTCTGAAATTTGGAACACATAATCTCTGTACTCCATGTAAGGTCAGTATATGCTTCTTACCGGCCACGCCTACTTTTACGCCCACTTTTTATATACCATTCATTTTCTGTTTTTTGGAATATTTGTTCGCTATACAAATTTTTATTTGTCCACGGACTTCTCTGAAATTTGGAACACATAATCTCTGTACTCCATGTAAGGTCACTATATGCTTCTTACCGACCATGACTACTTTCACGCCCACTTTTTATATACAATTCATTTTATGTTTTTTGGTATATTTGTTCGCTATACAAATTTTGGAACACACGATCTCTGTACTCAAGGTATGGTCAGCATATTCTTCTTATAGACCACGCCAACTTTCACGCCCACTTTTTATATACACTTCATTTTATGTTTTTTGGTATATTTGTTCGCTATACAAATTTTGGAACACACGATCTCTGTACTCCAGGTAAGGTCGCCGTATGCTTCTAACCTGCCACGCCTACTTTAACGCCCACTTTTTTAATTTTCTGTATACGCTTTTAGTGTTTATTAACATATTTTAATTTTTCAATGGACTTACCTAAAACTTTATGCATAAATATCTTTAGTTACTACTCTTGTTATGAAATAAATATTATAAATCAACCTATTACAAATATTTCCGTGTTGCATTTTTTACTATATCAGTTGTAACAAATACAGGTTGACCGCTATAGGATTACTCCGATGATGTTAATTCATACAAATATTTCAATCTCGCCTTTGGGAAACAAAATATTAAATTTATTTTCATCTCGCCTTTTGGCTACATGCGAAAGCAACCTATTACAAATATTTGCATTTCATCTTTTTCACTGTATAAATGAGTTGTAAAGATGGAAAGAGAACTATTTGCAATTGTGACTTGCACATAAAAACATAGCATATAGGCCATACTACCTCAAATGCAAAATGACTAAGACTATACAGAGCTGTAGAGAACCCGATCAAATCCAAATTCGTATCGAGTCTCAACGAGTTAGACAATCTGAGTAGAGAAATGCTGAAACACCTGAGCAAACCCAATAACTTCTTGAAGCCCAAAGATCAAGATAAGTGCGTCTAGAAATCCAGCGGCTAAAACAAGCTTAGTCGAGAGAATGTTGAACTCCTGAAACGACTCAACAACGTCTTGAGGCCCAACGGATAAGACAAGTTGACTCGAGGGAATGTGAGACTACTGAAACAACTGTAATATCCCTACCAGAAAACTTTTGTAAGTTGGTTCCTTCATTGCAAGAGATGGTAGAAAAAGTTTTTCCTAACATAACGTACATAACAAGACAATCTCTTACGATAGCAGGTATCAACTTAGAATCTCCCTGTTTTTCTCATAGACAATTATATGTCGCCTGCTCCAGAGTTGGTAGCCAACACAATCTTTTCTTATATGGACCAGAAGGAAAAACCAGAGAGGTTGTATATCCCAAAAGTCTAGAATAACTAGAATTCATAACTTTTAGATATCATACACTCAAAATACTCCATGCATAAACAACGTTAGTTGTAATAGTAAGCAGGCGCTGAGTACTTAGTCCCAAATGAACAAATTCCCCAAAAAATGAACGAAAAATTAGGGAATAACTTCACGATGAACAAATTCCCCAAATTTAAACAAAAGATCCCCCCTGAATATCTGTTCTGCAATAAATATATTTATAATGTTTATTCTTTTCAATGGCATAATTTCGGTGTGTGGAAGCGGCGCGCGGACGCGACGCGCTCACAGCTTAGCTGAAATATCGAAATGATCTGAAAAATATAATTTGGCAATTAAAATAAGTTGACAGCAACTGCGCGGCAGCACTGTTGTGGCTGCAAAACGCGCGGACGCGGACGCGACGGTCTCGCGAACGGCATAGCTAAAATATCGCAATGATCTGAAAAATGTATTTTGGCGATTAAATTAAGTTGATGACAACAAACGCGCGGACGCGGACGCGACGCGCTTTCGGAACACAGCTCAGCTTAAATATCGGAATGATCTGAAAAATATATTTTGGCACGGGTGTGGCTGCTAAACGCGCGGAAGTGGACGCGACTCGCTCGAGGAACACAGATCAGTGAAAAGTCTTATGATAAATTTTATCTACGTATATGCAATAATTACTATACATATACTAGAAGTATATCATTTTCCATTCATTCCCCAATCCCATGAAAAATTTTGGGAAGAAAGTAAATTTCTTGGGGGAATTTGTTCATTGGGGACTAAGTACTCAGCGGCTGGTAAGCATAGTGAACCATTTTTCAAGTCAAAGGCCTTTGCATCCCGGGCAAGACCGGGTGAAAACAGCTAGTAGTTATATCAAATTATTATTCTGCTTTACCTACAAAATATCTGATTGCGATTACATATAATTTTTAAAAATTGTTTATAATTACTAAAGCATTATTATTCACATAAATACAAAATTGCACCAATTTTCCATTCAAATTTAAGAAAATATCAATTCTTAAAACTGGAATTCAGATTTCCAATTATAAATTAGAAAATATCAATTGAATTTCAGAAAATCATATTAAAACGGCGGAAATAATAACTTGAAATTTAGAAGACATCAATTGAATTTTTAAAATATAAATTTTATTCTTTAAACACAAATTGAAATTCAAAAAACATCAAATATGTTTACATTTAAAAAATCAACTGAAATTAAAAAAAAAAATATTGTGATTCAGGAGACATTAATAGCATTTCAGGATAAGAAAACAGTTATTTAAATTCAATGAAGTTTAGAAAACCCCAAATGATATTTAAGAATTGCGAACATAAAAATTGTTACATAAATAAAGCGCAATTTTATAAGAATGTTATTTATATATTATTTTCCACAATTTTTTTGGATGGAAATTTGAAGTTTTTCAGGAAATAAAGATAACAAATTATTTTATTTAAAATTTTTGGGACATTTGGTTTTTTGCGTTTAGCATCCCACAAATCAAAATCTAATAGTGGAAACTCCCTTTTAATATATAAAAAAAATTTAATTCTCTGTTTTCCAAATATGGCAAAATTGAGAAGGGTTTTTTTGGTTATTATTTTGTTACTCCATCCGACCTGCAATGAAGAATTATTTGGCCAGTTAAAAGAAACTATACAGCCATCTCCAATTAGCACGATTTAATGCGTATAGCCACCCTACACAACCATTACCTTTTAATTTGCAAAAACTTAAACTAAATTAAACGAGAGGTTATGTCATATAACCGGAAACTCATGCATATAGGTATATAACCTTAATGCATGCCGATCAGCAACCACGTTGACCAACAAGCAAACACCGAAACGTGGTTTCTTTTATCCGAAATAATAGAAAAGACGAAAACAATATTTCCTCATTGGAGAGCGAATTACCAATGTGAGAGAGTTTTTAGACTAACTCTTGAAATAAACAATAATCATCTGTTAAACGGATCAACCCAAAGAATTTGCTGAAATAATTTGATATTAAGTTTAACAAATTGTTTACATTTTCAAAGATTTCGTTTACATTTATTATCAATACTCAAACCGAGGTGGAGGGTATCAAAGATTCGGCACAGCCGAATTTAACACTCTTACTTGTTATTTTAGTAGTCGACAGTACAACTACCAACATAAAAAAGTTTTTCCACAAATGGATTTCCTGTATTACTTATTTGGTACTATAGTATATTAAAAGATTTTTTTAAATTAACTGATTAATTTGACCATTTAAAAATTGACAATTTGACCATAACCTGTGGAAAGCACCGCAATAAAAGAAAAACAGTATTTTGATAAATAATATTAATATTATTATTATAAACAAAATTGAAATTCTGCAGAATTTAATTGGAAACAATGAGAAAATTTAATATGAGAGATAACTGAAAAAATTATCTGTGTACCTACGTACTTACTTATATAATGAAGCTGCAATTATACAAATTTACGTTGTACCTGCATTTTGGCACACATCAGGGGTGATATTTGGACTTGGTCTGAACATTAACTAATTCTAAACAATTTCAGCCAGTGAAGAATAAATACTAGTTCTAAATCTACACCGATCGACTCAGAATCACTTTCTGAATCGATTTAGCTATTTTTGCGAATAAGGTTAAATTTATATTTATTTTCAATAATCTGCTATCGCACCATTAAAAACCAGTATGCTATTTATTAGAGTCGTCTCACTAAAGTAAATTGTTTTCAATAATAATTATAAAAAATTTAAAAGTGATTATAAAGTTTTGTTCAAAAAACATTGAATAATATTATTTGCAAAGTTTGTGTTTAATATATTTTTTAGATAATAGATTTTTGAAACACATATGTTGCTTGTCGGCAACTTTGGGCCATGGTGATAATAAAACATTGTCGTTTTAGTTATGAGACCACAGGAAAAGGCATTGTCTAAAGAAGAAATAAAACTAATTTTTAAGTTCGCTATGGATAATTCAGGAGATGAGGAAAGTGATGGCGATGAGGAAGACGTATTAAGAATATTGGAAGGAGAAGAGATCACATAAATTGCAGTTTTGGAGGACATTACTGGAGAAGAAACAAACGACGTAAGTGATGAACTAGAATCTTATCACAATTACGAAAAATTGATCCAAGGTCTCTCAGATGGTGATCCAGAACATTTGAGATTCCAGAAAGTGTTTGGAAAGGTGATTACATATAGGATAAAAAAATTAAAACTCCAATAGAATATTTTACATACTTTTTTGGTTGTAATGCTATCGATCAAAGATCAAAGTAATTTGTTTGCTCTATAAGACTTTGGCATTGAAATGAAATGTCCTGAATTGGAAATAAGACCCTACATTGAAGTTTTGGTATATCTGCGAGTTTTAAAATTGTCCAAATATAAAATAGATCGGTGCAGGGATCCAAAGCTTACTTCAATTTCAAAATCGCTTACAGGAAATCGATTCGAAAAATTAAGGAGTGCCTTCATTTCAGCGATACAGTAATTTCCGCTTAATTGATTTTACTAAAATGCATGGTGTTTGTAGCAATTAAGCGGGAAAAACATTAAACCGATGCTCTGTTAATTGATTCACTGACGCAATTAAAAGAAACCCGTCTAATTAAGTAGCATGATGAATGAAACAAAGAGTGAAGTGATTATGCATGTACATTAGAGCGACTCAACTTGTATAGAAGAGAAAAAAGTGATTTTGTTACCCCTCTGAAAATAAAGCTTGATATGTTTTATGATGATTCCCAAAATATTTTGGTTTAAGCGTTGAGCATCCGTGAGCTGGACCATTTTTAAAAAAGGTTTTTTTTTCAGTTTTTCGAATTTTTTTGTACTTTGCTCCGACATAAATAAAATTTGGTATCATCGAAAAGGGTTTCTGTCTTTCTGTTATCGAAAGTCATCGACCAGGTCATGTTGCAAACAAAATGGAATCGTGCAAACTTTATACAAAGATAGAATATTTCTTATTGTAATTGTATTTTTCACATTTCGATAAATTTTTTAATTTGTAGTTTAACTAACGAATTTAATTTGTTCTGTTAGTAACTATTTCATATATGTTTTCAACTAAAATATTAATATTTGAAAACTTAAATATATTTCACAGCATCCTGGATTTGAAAACGGATCTTTTGCTTATCACCAGAATATTATAATTGAAAAATTAAAAATTTTGATACCCATATTGCCTATATTTGCAAAAAGATAAAATGTATCGCGATTTTCGCGTTTTATGTGAATAATTACAAAAAAAAATAAATTGACATTATTTTAAAACAGATTCAATTTGAAAAGCAAAACATTATTTCCAAATACGTAGAATTTGTATGAAAACCCGAAACGAAAATATGTATTTAGTTAAATATCTCAACTAGTATGTCGCAAGTGGTCAAGTTTTATATACCACTGGATGCTGCTTCAAAAACTCTTTTCGATGATACCAAATTTTATTTATGTCGTCTTGGAGCAAAGTACAAAAAAATTCGAAAAAATGAAAAAAATACCTTTTTTAAAAATTGTCAAGCTCACGGATGGTCAACGCTAAAACCAAAATATTTTGCGAATCATCATAAAACATATCAAGCTTTATTTTCAGAGGGGTAACAAAATCACTTTTTTTGAGTCGCTCTAATGTACATACCTATATAAAGGGTCCGCCATCTAACGTTTTTTTTTTTTCAACTAGTGCTTATTTCGTGAATGGTAACACTTAGCTCATGTGTGATTTGACAGATAATTAGTTTTATCCTTCCGCTGAACGAATATGGTTATGCATATGCTTGAACAACGCTGGGAAATATTGCGACATTACTTTGAAAATCATGGAATGTGTGCGAAAATTGCGTACGGATTTTGGAAGAAGAGAAGCACCGTCAGCTCCGTATGTTCGTTATCTTGTGAAAAAAGTGAAAGAAACTGGCATCCTCATCGATAAACCAAAGCGTGAAAAGCCAAAAACAGTGCGTACACCCGAGAATATTGCTGCTGTGGCAGAAAGTGTGCGTGAAGCGCCATCAACATCAATTCACCGTCGTTCTCAAGAATTGAACATTTCGGAGGCATCATTGAGACGAATTTTGCATAAAGACCTTGGTATGACGCCATACAAAGTCCAATTGGTTCAGGAGTTGAAGCCAACTGACCATCCAATGCGTTTTCGCTTCGCTAAGTGGGCCTGCGATCGACTTACAGAAGATGCCGATTTTGCCAAAAAAAAAAGTCATCTTTTCAGATGAAGCTCATTTTGATCTTGGCGGGTATGTAAACAGGCAAATTTGTCGCATTTGGGGCACAGAAAACCCGCACGCATACATTGAAAAGCCGATGCACCCAAAACGAGTCACTGTTTGGTGCGGATTTTGGTCCAGAGGCATAATTGGGCCATTTTTCTTCGAAAATGAGCAAGGAGTGGCCGTTACAGTCAATGGCGATCGTTATCGGTCCATGTTGAACGAATTTTTGTACACAAAAATTGAAGAGGAGGATATTGGCAACATTTGGTTTCAACAGGACGACGCTACGTGCCACACAGCCGAAGCTACACTCGATGTTTTGCGCCCTGTTTTTGAAGATTGCATTATCACCGCAGAGCTGATGCCGTTTGGCTACCTCGGAGCTGCGAGACAACAAGCCAGAGACAATTGACGCTTTAAAGGACAATATTCGTGAAGCCATTGGTGAAATACAGCTGCACACAATCGATAATGTGCTTACAAATTGGACCGATCGTGTAGGCTACTGCATGGCCAGCCGAGGCAGCCATTTGAATGAAGTTATTTTCCATTATTCACCGGAAGGATTGTACTTTCAAATAAAAAAAAGAAATTTGAGATATTCAGTAGTTTTTTTATGGCATTTTCAAAAAAAAAAGTTATATGGCGGACCCTTTATAAGTTCAAATAATTTATTAAAAAGAAACGTGAAAGAAATCAAGTACGTTCAATGTACGATGGTTAAAAAAGAACTAATATATCATAAATTTTATATAAAAACGAGCACATTACATATATGTATTACATATTACATATAGTATGTAATATGTAATATACATATAGTATGTAATATGTAATATAGTATATGTATATGTACACATGCACATTAGAGTGGTCCCGTTATATGGACATTTTTCAAATTGCGATTTTGGGTATAAGCGGGGTCCAGTTTGTTATCTTCCAATATAAAACTAATAAATGTGAAGTTTGGGGACAATCGGAAAAAGAATAGTCGTGCCGGAAATCGGTTGAAAATTTCAAGTGTGTTTATATGGGGAAAATATGACTTTTTTGAGATTTTACGAAAATTTTGTTCTATAGTTTAATTTTTCCGACATATTGTTGTAAGAATCGGGATAAGTATTAAATTATCTTTGCAAAAAGCTATCAAAACTCAAATTCGAATAAAAATTCGCCAAGAAATAGCAAATGCCCCAGACCACTTTTCTGCCAAAAAAAAAACTAGGTCATGAAATTTGATAGCATTTTTTTCAACTTTGAGAAATTGATTAAAGCCACAATTTTTTTTTGTCCCTATACTTATAAGTAATCAGATATGAAGTATTGTTTTATTACCACGTTGTTAACCTATTGCGCATTGAGACCGAAAATGGGAATTTTTTTTTAAATTTAAAAAAATGGATCTGGTACTTTAAAGTTTTGTGAAATTTTAAGTAAATCCCTATGACAGAATTTTTTTGACAAGGATTTTATTTTTGCGGATTTCGAGAAAATGGAATTTTTGTTAAATATTCTGTAAATGTACTCT
Source organism: Cordilura impudica (assembly GCA_963682025.1). Taxonomy (NCBI): domain Eukaryota; kingdom Metazoa; phylum Arthropoda; class Insecta; order Diptera; family Scathophagidae; genus Cordilura; species Cordilura impudica. The sequence continues at coordinate 210,918,420 of OY821517.1, read as the reverse complement.
TTCTTAATACTTTGTATCAAAATTTCATCACTTTTCTACTTTTAAATGTTATATTTTATCTTAATAGCCTAGGGTTTCGGAAAAAAAAATGATATGAGCCCATTATCCATTAGCTTAAAATATAATAACCAAATGTGTAGAACTCCCGTTCCTAAAATTTGGAATTAATCCGAGAACGTTAACCCATTATTTGCCAATGCCAGCTTTGGATTTGAAGATATTTTAAATCAAAAATTATCGAAAACGTGTTTTTCTGTTAAACTCGATGGAACCAATATTTAGAATTTAAGAAAAATAATTTAGTTAATGTTTATTTATTTAACCCTTTAGTGCTTCTGGGATCAAAATAATCCGTTGTGATATATCATTGGTGCAATTATCTGCTTATTGCTCCCGAATATAAATTAAAACCAATTTTGTTATAAAATTATATTATGTATTTTTCTAAATAAAATAAGAAGACCCACAAATGACCCAAAGCTAATAAAAGACAATTTATTCAAAAGAATATGAATATCCGATTGTCCCCAAACTTCACATTTATTAGTTTTGTATTGAAAGGTAACAAACTAGACCCCGCCTATCCCCAAAATCGCATTTTCATTTTTAAGGACCACTCTAATGTACACCGATTAAAAGTTATGAATTTAAAAATAATTGACTTTTTCATTCCAGGGTCTTTATCTGAAGCAGCATTGAAGCAGCGTGTCTCAGACGAGAGGACACAAAAAAAGATTTAATGACCCATTTGTTGCTATCTTCCGATCCAGTGTTATCATCAATGAGGAACTCAAGATTAAATTTAAAGTGGTAGATGAGGAAATTGAAAAATATATACTAAGAGAAAATATCGATAGAGAATGAACAAATAGAAGAAAATGAAATAAGTTCTTTGTTAAGTGAAAATTGGGTTTGGGAAGAATCAAGTATATGTATTTATTTTTGTTATTTAATTTTTTATTTAATTGTTTTCTTCTGTTTTTGTAAGTTTATATAATTGTCTAATAAATTAAAAATAAAAAAATTAATTTAAACAAGAAATTATGGTCGGTGTAGACTGACTATACGATACTCTATAGCATGGTTTAGAGACCCTATCTCTTCGGTCCAACTAATTCGATATAGAAACTGAGCAAAAGTCAAATTTGAGTGGCATTGGTATTAATTTTTTTGGCTGCAGATATGGAAAAGTTCATATCGGGTACTATATTTATATGGGGACTAAGTTGAAAAATGGGCCGATCGTGACCATATTTGGTAAGGTCACTTATATTTTGCAAAAACATTTACAAACCAAATTTGAGAGAACTCTGTGCAAAATTTTTGTTTTTTGATATATTAAGATTTAAGATCGGGAAGCAGCTCTATATGGGGCCTATGACTTAGAATTGTCCTATAGTGGTTATTTTTGGACTACTGATTAATGGATACAACAAACATATACAAACCCAATTTGACTGAGATCTATATGATAATTAGATCTTATGGCAATTTATGTCGATTTCATAGGGGTCATTTGTATGGGGACTAGGTCTGAACATGGAACGAATTTCACCAATTTCAATCGCATTCATCCTATGGCTGCTAGAAGCTTATATACCAAATTTCATCAATATATATATTCATATTTGCGACCTGTAGTTTGATTACAAGGTTTACATGGACACACAGACGGACGGACGGACGGAAATCGCTAAATCGACTCAGAAAGTGATTCTGGGTCGATCGATATAATAAAAGATGGGCCTAGGTCAAATATTTTTGGTAGTTACAAACAGCACCACAAAGTCAATTTAGCCAAACCACATGGTGGTATAGGGTATAAAAATTTTTAAATTCACGATTTTTGTTCAAATTTTACTAACATACAAGTGTTTAATACAACAGCGAACCTAAAAATAGAACGATATATGTTCTTAATTATTTTATATAAAACCAAGTAAGAGTGTTAAATTCGGCTGTGCCGAATTTTTGATACCCTCCACCTCGGTTTGAGTATTGATGATAAATGTAAACAAAATATTGGAAAAATATGCACGCATTTCCTATATGCATGCGTTTCCGGTTATATGATATAACTTCTCGTTTAATTCAGTTGCTAATTAAATAGCTCGCCCTAACCTCCATTGCAAAGGTAATGGTTGTGTAGGGTGGCTATATGCATTAAATCGTGCTTTTTTGGCTTTTAACTGGCCAAATATTTCTTCATTACGGCCATATATGAAAAAAGGATTAATGAGGATCTCAATATAATATTTGAATGGGCTTCTTCAAATGGACTTAAATCCAAAAAAATCAAAATGTTTAGTTATAACTCAAACAAATCAAACCATCCCTATAGATATTCCAGTATCATTAGGTAATCAGAATATTGAAATTGTAGAATCTGCTAGGAATCTGGGAATCATTTTTAATAAATCGCTCACGTGGAACAATCAGATTAATTCTGCATCTGGAAAAATATTTGTAATGCTAAGAACGTTGTACCCTATACAACATCTTACACCTTTAAACATTCGTGTGGTTCTCGCGAAAACTTTCATTATGCTGAAGTTACTATATGGTTGTGAGATATTTGCTTTTTGTGATTCAGAAAGTAAAAGGAGATTATTAGTAGCTTACAATGCGATCCTACGTTATGTGTATGGTATAAAGAGATATGATGGAACTTCTCTATATTCTAAGTCTCTGTACGGAGTTGACCTCGTGGCCTTAATAAAAGTAATATACACCAAAGAACCATCTTATTTATTTGAACGCCTTCAATTTGCACGATCCAATAGAGGAAATAATCTTATACAATTACGATATCGAACATTAATCTCTAGTTGGCAATTTTTTATAAATACCATATGTCTGTGGAACTCGTTACCCAACAATTTACAAATAACAGACAACGCTTTACAATTTAAAAATGAATTGTTTAAAAATGATTTGGTCTCTAATTTTCAACTTTCTTACTTATTGTTTCATTTGTGATTATATTATATATTCTATACTCTCCCATTATGTATTAATTTTTTACTTATATTTTTATACTTTTGTAATTTAAAATTATTTTTATTTTTATATTTTTCTTGTTTCTTAAAAGTATTGTAACTACTATCACAAATTGATTGTATCATACTGTAATAAAAAGATTTATATCTTGTATGTGATATCCACATTAAATAAATAAATAAATAAATATAGGTCGGATGGAGTAACAAAATAATAACCGACAAAAGCTCTCTCAACTTTTTTTTCAAAAAAATATTGCCATATATGGAAAACATAGAGAATAAATTTATAATAATAAATAATTAAATTAGGGATGGCAAACGCAAAAAACCAAATATCGGAAAAATTTTAAATAAAATAATTTGTTATCTTTATTTTCTGAAGAACTTCAAATATTCATCCAAAAAAAATTGTGAAAATTTATATATAAATAACATTCTCATCAAATTGCGTTTATTTATGTAACAATTTTTATGTTCGCAATTCTTAAATATCATTTGAGGTTTTATAAAATTCATTGAATTTAAATTAATGTTTTCTGTAGTCCGATTCTGTAAATTTCAACGATCCGACAATGGCAAATTATATCGACAGCTATTGTTGTTTGCACTAAGGATTAAGTGATTCTCTAAGTACATACATCTTAACGACAGTCGACAAATCTATTTTTCTATTTATTTAAATTGTAAACGATTGGCATCTCTGTCAAAATAAGCGAAAAACACAAAGAAGAATAGAAAAAACAAATTACTTCGTGTTTGACAGGATGATTTTATGTTTATGATTCATATCTCTATTTTTTTTACTAATATTTCTGTTTATTTATTTGAAAATGAAATAATGAATTTAATATGTTATTTAATTTTTTTATTTATATAAAAAAGTTTTTTAATAGAAGCAAAATATTTTCACTATTTTATGATTTTTATTTATGTGTAACGACATTTCAACCTAAAAATTTAAGTTTTTATCGATTGAATAAACAACACAAAAATGGTTGCCGTTTAGATAACAACAACAGCTGAATTTAACAATAGCGAATATCGTTTAAAAATTTTATTGATAATTTTGCTTTTCTTTTTTTAACGATTCGACTATGCCAATATTTTTTTAATGTAAACATTTTTTAAATGTATACACATTTGGTGTTTTTTTTTTTTGGAATTTGATGCAATTGATGTCTTCTAAATTTAAAATTATTATTTCCGACATTTTTATATGATTTTCTGAAATTCAATTAATATTTTATAATTTATAGTTGGAAATTTTAATTCCAGTTTTTAGAATTGATATTTTCTAAAATTTGAATGGAAAATTTAAAAAGTGCAATTTTGTATTTATGTGAATAATACTGCTTTAGTAATTATAAACAATTTTTAAAAATCAGATATAATCTTAATCAGATATTTTGTAGGTAAAGCAGAATAATAATTCTATATAACTATGTAGAACTGTTTTGAAAGCAAAAAACTCATTGATGAAGTCGGTAACTCTATTTTGTAAAGACAACAAAAAGTTAGTATGCCAAACTTATGTTCATATTTGTAAAAGAATAATGAAAAAACGTACGAAATAATAAAAGACCAGCTCGTGTATACTCTTAACATTGTGCTGTATGATATCTATTTGAAAATATTGACATTCATGTTAAAATAGAAATAACTATTGCAAAGCCAATTAGAACAAAAATTGTGGCGCCATCTACTGTGGCATAGTCACGCTGAGCAAAATGAAGTGACACTCTGTTAATGCAAAAGAAATGTATTTTCTCCACAACAAAATATTGCAGAATTTTATGTAAATAAAATAATATACCGATTTATTTCTAACATGCAGTAATTATGGATATACATATATAGAATATATGTATATTATTTGTATTATTTAATATGTGTTATGTAGGTATATGTAAATATTACACACAAAAATACAACATCAAACGTTATTTTTGTGTTTTTCTCTTTAAATAAATTAATATATAAAATTTTTTTTTTGCTAAATTTACATTGTTTTTTTTTTTATTAAAAACTGGATACATATTTTAGCATTATTAGCTTTATATGCTGGTGAATTTTTACTCCCTTTATATTAACTCGTAGTGTCTGCTTGTCGAAAAAATTTTGGATCGATTTTAACCCCTTTCCCGTGACCCAATCGATCTGAACCTTTGCAGGCAGGCTCGTGGCAATGCCAGAAATGATCTAGTATATTTTTTTAGTGATGCCAAAACAATGGAAACTTTTAAATTTTTCTACCAGAGTTGATAAAAAATGTAGAAAGGGTTAGTTTTTATTATATTATTACCACAACGCCCACAAAAACAACAAGTCCAGCTATGACAACAATACAACATTTAGAATAACAACAAGAACAATATAGAAACATCATATTTTTCATTTTTTTTTTACTTTTTCAGAGATTTCCCTGGACCTGTTCCAACGATTTTAATGATTTTTGAAACAGAAATCTTCCCATGAATTTGCTGAATCATTCCCACTAAAAATGATCACCTTAGCTATCCTATTGAGGACGTGATCGTGACAAGAACAACATAGAAAATTATATTTTTTCAAGACTTCTTTAGTTCTTTATTCAAATCTCGGGCTCTAATTGACCGATTTGGACGATTTCAAATAGCAAACTTTTCAGGATGTAAATGAATCATTTTTTATGTCAACGAGCACCCTAGCTGCCCGATTGATGCCGTCATCGTGATTTCCACAGACGGACAGACGGACATGGCTATATCAACTCCGGTTGTTATAAGGATCACAAATATATATATTTTATGGGGTCCAAATTTTTTTTTTCTAATTATTACAAGCGGAATGACAAACTTATATATACCCTCTGCACACTGGAGTGGAGGGTATAAAAAGAAAGTGGTGAATTTGACACTCCCTCTATTTTAATGTCTTCTTGCAAATTCATTTAAGGTATTTTAAACTCATTTTAAAACAAGTAAGAAAATTATAGTCGGTCTAGACCGACTATACGATACCCTATACCATGCGTTTAGAGACCCTATCTCTTAGGCCCAACTAACTGGACATAGAAAATAAGCAAAAACCAAATTTGAGTGGGATTTTTATTAATTTTTTTGGCTGCAGATATGAAAAAGTTCATATCGGATGCTATATCTATATAGGGACTTAGTCCAAAAATGGACCGAACCTGATCATGTTTGGTAAAGTCTCTTGTATTTGGCAAAAATATATACAAAAAAAATTTGAGAAGAATCAGTGCAATGTTTTTGTTTTTTAATAGATTTAAGTGAAGATCGGGAAGCAGCTCTATATGGGGTCAAGGGGATCATTTTTGGACTACTCATTAATAGATGTAATGAACGCATACAAACCCAATTTGAGTAAGATCTATATAACAATTTGGATCTTATGGCAATTTATGTCGATTTCATATGGGTAATTTGTATGGGGGCTAGGTCTGAACATGGACCGATTCTCACCAATTTCAATAGCGTTCATCCCATGGCCGATAGAAGCTTATATACCAAATTTCATCAAAATATATTCATATTTGCGACCTGCAGTTTGATTACAAAGTTTACATGGACACGCAGACGGACGGACGGACGGACGGACATTGTTAAATCAACTCAGAAAGTGATTCTGATTCGATCGGTATAATTAAAGATGGGTCTAGGTCAAATATTTTTGGTTGTTACAAACAGCAGCACAAAGTCATTATACCCAAACCACATAGTGGTATAGGGTATAAAAATAGATATTTTTATATTTTCTAAATTTTCTGTTCGATTTTAATTTAATTTGGTGCAAATATGTGCTTGGTAAATATCAATCTAGATGCCAAGTTTCATGAAAATCGGATACTGTTTCTGTGCGGTATAGCGTATTTAAAATAAAGGGTATATGGTAGGACCTAGAGTCTTTATAGAAGTTACAATGAGGATTGACACACACATTACTAGGCTTATATGTATCATATATACAGATTTTCACGACTTTTGATCATTGATGTAGCCAAAGTAACAATTTCTTATTTTAAATCATATTTTTGCAAAAATTCAGATTTTTCTTGTTAGTGTACCAAATTTCGAAAATTTGTGACAACTCCTTCCATTTTTGTCCCATAGTTATGTGGGGACAAAGCACTGTGGGGCGTTCCCCCTTGATGGGTCTTAAATTGTGAAACGATTAACATTACAAGATTCACGAAAGTGCTATCAATTTTACTTTATATTTGAAGCAACTGCACGCAAAAGATATAATCTCATTGTTAATAAATTTTACTGACAATCGTTTTTAAGGTTTTCTATATTTTTCTTTTAAGAATTAAACATTTTCAGTTCAATCACTTGTACGGTGAGATAATCTCATTAGTACTAAAGAGTAATTTTTAAATAAGGTAAACATCTAGCTGCCGATATACATTTTTCATATGGAGCTACGCAATGGTGCACTTGCTCTCTCTGTAGCTGTTTTCTCCAACAAATATTCATGCTTTTATTTGCCAATTCTGTGAAAAAAGTTAAAATATTTAAAACTTTCTTATTTCTTTGCTTCAAATTCAGATATGTACATATGTATACAACTTCCTTGCAAAATATCAAATAGCGATTATGAAGCAAGCACAACTAAGATCCAACACATGTAATAACAAATGTATTGTACATGTATGATGATGACAGGAGAATAGCTGTAGGTCAGTGCTGCCATTTTAGCATATTTTCTGCTAGATTTAGCAGATTGAATTGAGCAATAGCATATTTTATTTGAAAAAATCTGCTAACTGCTTTTTAGCATATTCTGTTAGACAAAAGCAGATTTTTAGCATATTTTTTTTATTTAAAAAAATCAGAATTTTAGCATAATTTTTTTTAATAAAATAATTTTTTTTTTGTAACAATTTGTACATGTTTTCTTTCACTGCTTTCTTATTTCAAACGTAATTCATCAATTGCCATTTTTTTCAGTGTAAAATTTGTAGTAGTATTGATATATTACTATAATATACAACTGCTCAAATAATCATAAAAAACAAACATGAAAAAAATCTAAAACAGTTATGTTTATTGCAGGTTGTGAAAATTTGAAATAAGAAGAAAGCATTTGGCGTGTTTATTTGTTGTCAAAAAAAATTATTTTTAATAAAACCTAAAAAAACGTGTTATTTGTTTTTAAAAAAATTGTTATTCAAAATGAATAGGTAAGTAATGAAATACGCCAATAATCTTTTACTTTGCCCATTTCTTTTGCATGTGGAACTTTTTTCCAATTTATATATTTAAGGTATTTGAAAAAAAACAAAAATGATTCTTCCAAAGACAAGTACAACGATGCTGATGTTGTTGATATAAATTTAGAAACAAATAATGATGGAGCCAAATATAGTGAAGATGTTATTAATTTAAATAATAATGGTGATTCTAACGAGGATGGGGACAAAAACGATGGCGATGTTATAGATTTAAATGATGATGGTGATACAAATGATAGCATGGAGCAAAATCCGGATAAGTAAGTGACTGTGATTTTAATAAAACCAAAAACTAAATATTTTTTGTTTCAAGGAAAAAAAAGGTATTTGCAAAAAGCCAGAAAAGGGTGGTTGGAAAACCAAATGTTCAAAAACTGGATTATAATAAGTGGAAACGACAACTCTTTCGTGAAATGCAAATACTGTAATTGCCAAATTCAATCTAAGCATTCCACTCTAAAATATCATGCTATCAGTAAAAAACATAAATTGTTCGCACAGCCATTTGAAGGACTGCAAAAGAAACTTCCATATAGTTCTACAAACAGTGTTATATCAACATCGGCAAGAATAACTGAAGCAAGACTTGCATTGTATATAGCATGTCATTCTGCAGTTCATCCTATTAAACACCTAGTTGAATGTGACAAAGAAAATCACAAAAATGACCCAGTGTCTTTGGAAATTTCTCTTGGAAGAACCAAATGCACTGCAATACTAAAAAATCTTTGGGGTCGATATTTTAAAGAACAGTTAATATTGGATATAGGAAACACTCCTTTCAGCCTAATTATAGACGAAGCTACTGATATAAGCACTATAAAATATGTTGGCATTGTTATTAAGTATTACAGCAGAAAGAGAAAAGAAATTGTAACAACATTTTTATACCCTATACCCTATTTTTATACCCTATACCATCTGATTCGATTTAACGATGTCCGTCCGTCCGTCCGTCTGTGTGTCCATGTAAAGCTTGTAATCAAACTACAGGTCGCAAATATGAATATATTTTGAAGAAAATTTGGTATTTGATCTTTTATCGGCCATGGGAAAACGCTATTGAAATTGGTGAGAATCGGTCCATGTTCAGACCTAGCCCCCATACAAATGACCCCTATGAAATCAACATATATTGCCATAACATCCAAATTGTCATATAGATCTTACTCAAATTGGGTTTGTATGCGTTTATTACATCCATTAATGAGTAGTCCAAAAATGATCCCTATGGGACAACTCTTAGTCATAGGACCCATATAGAGCTGCTTCCCGATCTTCACTTAAATCTATCAAAAAACAAAAAAATTGCACTGATTCTTCTCTAATTTTGTTTAAATGGTGCGTGGTAAAGAAGAAGAAAGCATATATTTCAAAAATTCATAACTGCACTGTATTATTAATCGGACCGGTTTCTGGTATTTCAGCCTTCATCAGCGATTTATTGAACATTGTGATAATTGTTATGTTTTAATTGAATAGATTGTTTCTATATGAAAATTTTTTCTACTTAGGGCGGCCGTGAGGTTTTGAACCGTGAACCTTCACATACACTCGTACTTGCACTTTTTGGTCAGCGCTTTTCTAATTTTGTTTGTATATATTTTTGCAAAATACAGGAGACTTTACCAAACATGGTCAGGATCGGTCCATTTTTGGGCCTAGTCCCCATATAGATATAGCATCCGATATGAACTTTTTCATATCTGCAGCCGAAAAAATTAATAAAAATCCCACTCAAATTTGGTTTATGCTTATTTTCTATATCCAGTTAGTTGGGCCTGAGAGATAGGGTCTCTAAACGCATGGTATAGGGTATCGTATAGTCGGTCTAGACCGACTATAATTTTCTTACTTGTTGTCTTTGGAATTATGTGAAGGTAGTACTGCTGAAGGAATCACAGCTATAATAACAAAGGTTTTGAATGATTTTAACTTATCTGTTAAAAATCCTTCTGGGTTAGGAACTGATAATGCCAGGGTGATGGTAGGTGTCAACAATAGCGTCCATAAAAAGCTACAAAGTTTAAAGAATAATCAGTATTTGACACTTGTTCCATGTGCATGTCATTCTTTACAATTGGCTGTAACGCATGCAGTTTCGAAATGTTTTCCAGAAAACTTAAGAGTTTTTAGCAAATGAGACATATTCATGGTTTTCGAAGTCACAAAAAAGGCAAATGCATTACAAAAATATTTACAAATCCATCAATAATGGTATAGATCCCCTTAAGATAACTCGAGCCTGTCATACTCGGTGGATGTCAATTGATATTACTTTAAAAATAATATGTGATCAATGGCTGGAACTTAAAACCCATTTTGGAATTGTTCAAATTCATGAAAAATGTTATACTGCTAAAATTTTGTTTGATCTTTACAAGGACGAAAAACTATTCTTACTTTCAACATTTTTAAAATCAATTTTAAGTGAAACCCAAAAAGTGAATAAAGCTTTACAAGCAAAACAAAGCGATCCTCTTAAAATTTTAAATGATTTATTTTTCCTCGTTCAGGCAATTGCAGGAAAAAATTATATAAAAGAGAAAATTTTGGAACTAATTACACAGGACCGTCATGATTATGAGGAGTATTTATTGCCTCAACCATATCTGGGATATGGATTTGAAAATCTTAAAGAAAAAATTAATTTGAATGTAATTTCAAAGGAGGATGAAATTGAAATTAGAAGAATATGTGTAAAATTTTTAAAAGAGCTTGTAGAGGAGTTAAAAAATAGATTACCAAAAAATATTGAAATTTTACAAAAAATGGACTATTTTTCAATTGAGAATACATTGAAGGAAATAAAGGAACCAATTACCATTATACTTGAAGAGTTTAAAAAAAGTTGTAATGAAATCGACAAAATTCAAAACCAATGGGAAAATATAACAAAGCAGCATTGGGACATTAATATGGATACCTCAACATTTTGGATCCAAGTTTACAACTTTAAAAATTCGGTTGAAGAAAACCCATTTAAAGAATTATCAGAATTTGTTATATCATTGTTAGTTTTGCCTTTTTCAAACGCAGATGTTGAAAGATTATTTAGCACGATGGGTCTGGGCAAAAATAAAATAAGAAATAGAATGAAGACTGATCTTCTGTGCAGCATCCTGCAAATCAGAGAAGGGTTAAAACTTGAAACTTCTTGCTGCTATTAAAATACCAGATAGTTTTGCAATTAAAATTGGTTCATCTGAAAAATATGAAACGCTTGTGACTAATGAGGATAATGAAGAAATGGAAATATATTATTTTCCCTCCAAACTTTTTAAATAAATGTATTATTATTAAATGTAAATGTAATATTATTTAAAAAATTTAACTTTTATAGTTATTCTAAGGTACTTAAAAAAAGTATACAAAGATGATTCTTGTTAACGAATTCAATGAATTAAATATAAATATTATTTTAAAAGATTATTTTTTCTTTAATAAAGCTTTATTAAAATAATAAATACTGTAAAAAAAAAACTTTTTATTTAGCAGATTTTTAGCATATTTTTTTATTAAATTTAGCAGATTTTTGGCAGAAGGAATATAATATAAGAATTGCTTTTTTTTACTCATCATATTTTTAGCATATATCTTTTATTTTACGATTTAGCAGATTTTTTTGACCAATCTAGCATATTTCCATCGAAGAGTTCTGGCAACACTGCTGTAGGTAAGTAACTTTAAAGTAAAACATCAAAAAATCTTAACAAATGTAGAAAAAGTAATTGTGAACAATATACAAACTACTAAACCTTTTTATACCCTATACCACTATGTGGTTTGGGTATAATGACTTTGTGCTGCTGTTTGTAACAACCAAAAATATTTGACCTAGACCCATCTTTAATTATACCGATCGAATCAGAATCACTTTCTGAGTTGATTTAACAATGTCCGTCCGTCCGTCCGTCCGTCCGTCCGTCTGTGTGTCCATGTAAAGCTTGTAATCAAACTGCAGGTCGCAAATATGAATATATTTTGATGAAATTTGGTATATAAGCTTTTATCGGCCATGGGATGAACGCTATTGAAATTGGTGAGAATCGGTCCATGTTCAGACCTAGCCCCCATACAAATTACCCATATGAAATCGACATAAATTGCCATAAGATCCAAATTGTCATATAGATCTTACTCAAATTGGGTTTGTATGCGTTCATTACATCCACTAATGAGTAGTCGAAAAATGATCCCTTTGACCCCATATAGAGCTGCTTCCCGATCTTCACTTAAATCTATTAAAAAACAAAAATATTGCGCTGATTCTTCTCAAATTTTGTTTGTACATATTTTTGCAAAATACAAGAGACTTTACCAAACATGATCAGGATCGGTCCATTTTTGGACCTAGTCCCTTTATAGATATAGCATCCGATATGAACTTTTTCATATCTGCAGCCAAAAAAATTAATAAAAATCCCACTCAAATTTGGTTTATGCTTATTTTCTATATCGAAGTAGTTGGACCGAAAGATAGGGTCTCTAAACCATGGTATAGGGTATCATATAGTCGGTCTAGACCGACTATAATTTTCTTACTTGTTAACACATGTTTTTCGTTTTTTAGATTATAGGAAGTCATTTTTACAGACCCATAAATAAACTCTCACTTCATTAGAGTTATATATGTATTGCCAAATAGGTACAAGTAAATATAAATTGTGAGTAAATAAAACCGTGGAAAGATTTTTGATACATCAGCATATTTGAGTGAACTTAAATAAATATTGTTAAATTTATGCATTTTCCTTAATAAATAATTGTGAAAAGTTTTCGTAATTAATTTCATAGTTTTGTTACAACTATTGCACAGATTTAACACTTCAATTCCGAAACAATTTAGTAAATGTGTACCCATCGGTTTGCAAGTACGAAGTATTCTTCTTCGTAAAAACAAGTATGAATTTAACTATGCATGTTATTCAGTTATTCAGTATTTTTTCTATGCTTACTACTTGCACGTTCTCTAAGTTATACAGGAAAATCTTGTATTGTCTTTTAAACTCTAATCATGCAGTTTTTTGTTTTATGTTTTATGTTTAATTTTATATTTTATGTTTTTTATGGATCTGTTGATGAGCGTAAAAGTTAATATACACTAAATTTATATCTCAAACTACCACACGCAGATCTAGGCACTTATTGCATTAAAGAGCATACGGTTTACAGAAACCTTACATAGCTTCATATGTATATGTACTTTTGAAATTGTTGAATCTGAAATTGGTGAATCTTTAAGTGTGGTGTCCTAGCAAGTACACTCGTATGTATCTAGGCGAAGACTATCAACAAAATATAACGCTCACTTTCTCATCCACATATGTAAGCAGTTTTGCTTATATCTTCAAGCAAACTCTTATAATGTTATTAAATAACTTTGATCAATTTCGAATTCTCTTTATACTTAAAAAAGCGTAATCTCTTATATGCAAATGCTGTATACGTCAAAAACCGAACCGCACTCACTCGCGTTGCACAACAAACTAAATTTTTCTTGAAAAGAAGATCTCATATATACAAACAAATAATAGTCCATGTATGTATATATGAGTACATGTATGTACAATAAGGCGGCATTGAAATATATGGACGAAATATTTTTTCTGAATTTTAAAGTAGCCCAGGTGGAATATTGTGCCAATTGGTAAAAAAAAGCAATTGCTGAAAATTTTAGCAAAATCGGACAACTTTAAGTGTTGCCCCAAAGAGGTCAAAGGTCAAATTTTAGTAAATTGTTTATTTAAAAGTATTTTTTAAGAAATGTGTTTGTTTGTTCTTGGTTTCGCATGAGAACTGTAACATTTCTTCCTCCATGTATTGTTGGTAATATTCAGAAAAAGTTTTGGAAAAATTAACCCTTCCTTGCCCTGTGGGTCATATAGTAAATAAAATATTTATGAAAAATAGAATAACATCAACCCTTCACTCTCGTTGGGGTCAAAATTACTTATTCTACAAAAATTTAGATTAACCATGAAGCATTGCTTGTTAATGCCAATATACAAGTATTTAAAACATGCAATTTGTATTCAACTATTTCATACTAGATGACTGTATGGCGCCTAGGCGCCCGTTTATTTTGACTTTAACAAACAATTTTTTTTTTCCATTTCAGAATTTTCCTATATTTTATATATGTATGTACGTATGTTTAAAAAATTAATTTTAATGTTTTTAAAATTTCTTTAAAAAAAAAAATCGAAAAACAGTTGTAAAAAATACAAAACAAAACTCCGTTTTTCAAATGAAGTTTTGAAATGGTCTTTTTATGAATATTTTCGCAAAAGTTTGCCAGTAGCCAACCTTTGCTTTATAATTTCTGCTTCTATACATGAGCTTTTAATATTATATGATTTTAAAAAAATATTTTATTTTGATAGAAACTCGGTAATTTTAGTCTTATTAAGACAAACTATAAATATGTATCTTTTTAATAATTTAATTTATGTTTTATAACTTTTTAAAATGCATCAAAATAAGTAAACTTATTCAACTAAAAAAAGTTTTTAAACCTTTCGGACAAAACAAAAAAACATTACGGTTATAACGAACTTAGTCTATAACGAAGTAATTTGGCCTGTCCCGCCGAGTTCGTTATATTGTAGAAAAAAAAGAAAAAAAAAACGTTTTAGAGCAAGGTTCCTAAAAGTTTCTTGAGGGGGGTAAGGTTTTAAATGTTAAAAAAGTCGTATATTGATAATTCTTTTTTGAAGATATGAATAATGTTGGATTATTTATTTCATATACATGTTATAGCATAACATTTGAAGAATCTTTGAAAAAATTTTCAATTAAAAACTTTAATAAAGAAGTCCGTGACAGCGAATCTCCGGAGGCGTTGTTGTTTTGGGGTGAACATCATAACTCGTTACCGGATCATGTGAAATAAAAAAATCGAAATGCGTTTAAAAGGTGACATGTTTCCTAAGGTACTGACCAAGAGTTTTTTCACTATTTTTTATTTTTTTTTTTTTTTTTGGTAGCATTTTGAAGTAAAAAAGGATTTTTGCTATACAATTTCGGGAATTTGTTGTTAAGAAATGGGGAAGAAAATGGAATTAAAAAACCATTCGTGGTTACCTGATGATTTATGTGTAGATATAGTGTCTAAAATTTCAAAAGAATCGGTCAAGTAGATTTTGAGTTATGATGTTCACAGGCTTCGAACATTTATATGCGAGAAAATCGGTTTAAAATTTTTTTAAAAACTCATCTATATACTATATACCGTATGCGGCCGGTCGCTGGAAACGCTTTATCTTCTTAAGTTTTGCTCTGGGTTACTTAAAATTTTAATACAACATTCTCGACATGTTGTGCATTCAGAAAGTGAGATGCAAAAATAGGTTTTAAAACCTACCACCCCTTCAGGAAGCGCAAACACCAATACACCTACACAAAAGAGAAAAAAAATATTTCATATTTCATTATACATGTAAACTGAAAAACATTTTTTGCAAAGTTATCTATAAATCCAAAAAAAAATAAAAAATAAGGGCGTATTAGTTTTACTTCAAAAAAAAACTTATTATTCCAAATTGCCTTTAATTCTTCAATAAATTATTGAAATTAAAATCTTAAATATACCTATTTACGTAATTTATGTTTGTCTAAATTTTTTGAAAGCAAATTACAATGTAATTTAATTATGCAAAGTTGTTATTGCACTATTTTTTCAAGTGCATTTCAATACAGAGCTTTGAACGAAATCATACGTTGGACAACAACAAAATCCACATTGAAGATCTCTTTTTTCTCAAATATTTATCAAAAAAAGCATACTCTTTGGTAAGTGCTGGGTATCAGAGTACCTGAGCGAAAGCACTCCTAACAATACAAAACAATTTTGAGATGAAAAACAAAACAGACAAACGGAAGACTTTAGTTTGATAAAAGAAGTATGTATGAATATCGGACGACGTTAAATGAGAAAAATAAAAATGTTTAAAATTTCATTAATTAATTTTTTTTATGCATTTTTTGAGTTCAACTTATTCCATATGTAACACGAATCTGCATATGTAGTGCTATTGTCGTTAGCAGTGCTGCCAATTTTGACAACTTATTGTAATTTCGACGATTTTTCAATTTGTTAAAATGATTACAAAATATGTATAGATTTAATTCTAAGTCAAGTCGTTTCAAAACGGAAATACCTTGAATAACATCTCCATTTAAGATTTAAGTTTTAATTACGGCTATACTTTAAACCTATCTTATATGTTTCAGCTAGAGCTACATATAAATAAAATTATTTAGTTGATTGCTGTGTTCAATTTTTTTCGTTAATATTTCATTACTAATACATTTTTATATATAGAAATAACCAATGATGTAATAATATTCGTAATATGACAATTTTGGCGATTTAGTTTCCAAAATTGTAGATTTTCAGAAGATTTTATTAGCAGCACTGGTCGGTAACAAAGAAGAGAGAAAATTCTGTGTGGGTTTGTATAAAATGAGAAAGATTAAATTTTGTTTGTGTATTTCCCATAGCTTTGTAGGGAGTGCTATGTGTGTGTATTATTTCAGCGTTACAGAATCAGTCAGTCAGTCAGTGAGTCAGGGATCACCGTAAATATATTTTTCATATAATAATTTTAATAACACTTTAATTTAAATTTTTGGTGGTTTTGTAAAAACTAAAATAGAAAAAAAAATTGCATGTAAAATCTCAAATTTTATTAAGTTATAATAAAATTATTTATTACTTTGAGTAAATGTTGCCTCTGATCCTCATCTTTGGTGATGTTTTCATGGTATTCTTGAATTAGTTAATTCCTCCTTCTATTTCTTTCTTTTACTATTCTTAATTTCAAAATTATGTTTTTTCCTCTTGGGTCTCTTTTTAAAAAATCTGTAGAAATCTTAAATATCTTTAAAAGTTTGTTAAATTAATAAATTTTTTTTAATGAAACCACTGAGATTTTGATGTTTAATCGTGAGCTTTTTCGGATTTTTGTCAGCTTCTTCCAGACTATCATCTTCCGATATATTACCACTAATCTTCGTAGCAAGCTTGACTTTAGTTTTGAAATCGATTATATCATTGAATAAATAGTTAATAATAGTTAATAACAAATCCAGCAACTTAGATTAAACTTTTTACTTCAATTTCGGTTATTTCAGGAAATTGATTTCGAAAAATACGTATTTTTAAACATTCAATAGCCATCCATCTGGCTAAGTGCAAAGCGCCAGGTTTTTTTAATTTAATTCCTCTAGGAAGACTTCCAAGAATATTATTAGTAATTCTAATAATTCTTTGTAATCATTACATGGAAAGTCTTCCGAAATTTTTTAATTTGCAAATCAAATATTATCTCTGCTAACTCCTCAAATTTCATTGATTCCTGGGTATGTCAATCCAGTCAAAAAACATCCTGTTGTATTTTCGGGCAATGTTTTTTAAGTTTTTTAAAAATGAATATTTCCGGACCAGTAGATGCTCCAACGTTTGCTTCCGTGAACACAGTTGCTAAAACAATTTCATGATGTCTGCATCCCAGGAATAAAATATTTATATAAAGTCAATATCTGGAGCAGTAGCTATTATGGCAAGATGATCTTTAGTTTTCCCTGTTAAATTGACTAAAAGTTTCGTATCCCAATGTATTGTCAATGGTTGAGGGTTCAAAGTAAATTTCGATTTAATTTTTTCGCTCTTAGCTTTTCTGAAAATGTCTCTTTGTTTACGTATAGAATTTCGATTAATAATATATTCGGAAGTGTTTAGCTCAACTGCATCTAGAACTGCTACCAATAGATGGATCGAATCTCTTGAACTTGCATTTAGTTTATCTAAAACAGTAGCAGGTCTTGGTGTTAGTATGTCTTTAGTCGGTCTTTTTCCAGCAGAATGCCTCGGTTCATTTCGGACAACATCACCTGTTTGAGCAGATTCAGAAGCAAAAATTTCATCCATAATTGGTCCTGTAAAAAATTTGTAGTTTCAGGTTGGAGAAAATTTTATTCAGTTTAATGAAAGAAGCTTTTAAGCTGTTTAATTACAATTGTTTTGTCCTCTTCAATTTGGATGAGAATCAATGCGTCAATGTGGGTAATATCAAATAAGTTATGTAATGATTCTTTCCATTCTGCACTTTCTTTAATGAATCTGAATCTCTGTTTTTATGCTTAGATAAATTTATTTAGGCATTGTACAACATCACCAATTTCTTATCTGTGTTAATAGGAATGCGTGCATTCTCCAAAAAAATGTAACACTCTTTTATCACTAAACGCGTATTTTCTTTCATATCTAGATTAGCAGTCCTTAAATTATAAAAAAACAACTCTACGGCAATCTCCATTTGAAGGAAATTGGAGTTTCGAGTAACCAATGAGATAAATCTCCTCTCTTAACAAATGGCAGTTTTTTAACCAAATTTACGAAATAATCACTAATAACATGAACACAGTTTAATCAAACGCTTAACACTTTCAACTTATTTGATGCTAGGAAATTTGTTATTTTCAAATCTAGCACGGGTTGTTGTCTACAATAATTGGTAAATTGCATTTTTTTCACAATGTTTGAGTAGCATTTTTAAAATAGGTTTTTATTATTAATAATAAATTTAGAGGTCTCCTTTACCCAAACATAATAGGGTTAATTTTCTAAATTAGTACAGTTTGTTTAAATAATTAATAGAGTAAAATATCAGAAATAAATACATGCTAAATATAAGGTTTTATAGTTGTTTGAAAAATCGGGCAATTTTGGCCCTCGAGAATACAGAAGGGTTAATTTTTACAAAAAAAAAAATATTTCTGAATAATATTAACCACACTATCAGAAACATATGTATCAAGTTACACCTCAATCCACGAGCAAACAAATAAATTTCTATTAAAATACTTAATAAAAATATAGGATTTACTAAAATTTGCCTTTTTGACCTCTGTGGGGCAGCACTAAAAATTGTCTGATTTACCAAAGTTGAATTTTCGCTGCTACCCTAATGTGCAAGTACAACAAGGTGTGCGATTTCTTGATCAAAGTTTTAAGCTCCACTTAATTTGTGCCTCTCATAATTATCTACCTAAATTGTGCTGCCACAATTTAATTTTTATACCCTCCACTCCAGTGTGCAGAGGGTATATATAAGTTTGTCATTCCGTTTGCAATAATTAGAAAAAAAAATTTGGACCCCATAAAATATATATATTTGTGATCCTTATAACAACCGGAGTTGATATAGCGATGTCCGTCTGTCCGTCTGTCCGTCTGTGGAAATCACGATGACGGCATCAATCGGGCAGCTAGGGTGCTCGTTGGCATAAAAAATGATTCATTAACATCCTGAAAAGTTCGCTATTTAAAATCGTCCAAATCGGTCGATTAGGGCCCGAGATTTGAATGAAGAACTAAAAAAAGTCTTGAAAAAATATAATTTTCTATGTTGTTCTTGTCACGATCACGCCCTCAATAGGATAGCTAGGGTGATAATTTTTAGTGAGAATGATTCACCAAATTTATGGGAAGATTTCTACTTCAAAAATCATTAAAATCGGTGGAACAGGTCCAGGTAAATCTATGAAAAATTAAAAAAAAAATTAAAAACATGATGTTTCCATATTGTTCCTGTTGTTATTCTAAATGTTGCATTGTTGTCATAGCTGGACTTGTTGTTTTTATGGTTGTTGTGGTAATAATATAATAAAAACAAACCCTTTGTACATTTTTTTGTGAACTCTGGTAGAAAATTTTAAAAGTTTCCATTGTTTTGGCATCACTAAAAAAATTTGTTAGATCATTTCTGTCATTGCCACGAGCCTGCATGCAAAATTTCAAATCGATTGGCTCACGGGAAAGGGGCTAAAAATCGATCCAAAATTTTGTCGACAAGCAGACACTACCAGTTAATATAAAGGCAGTAAATAAAGTGAGTAAAAGTTCACCAATAATTTAAAAAACAAATTTTTATGTATTAATTTATTTAAAGAAAAAAATAATTAAATGAAATAGTAATAATAATAAAAAAAAATAATATACAATACAAAAAAAAAGAATATATAAATAAAATAAAATAAAGATAAATGCATTCATAGCATTATAATACATATAAAAGGTCAATGTTTTCTAACCGTAACCGTAACGAGTCAGTTGTTTTTTTTTTACATGAAAATCATTTAAAACAGTTACCGAACGTAACCGGAACGTCCCAATACTTTTCATGTGAAAAAAAGGCTGACACGTTACGTAACAGTTAAATGTCGCTAACTTGTTCTTTACACAGGCTACTGCTTTTGCAGCCAACTTCAAGTCTATTTATATAGTTTCGTAAGCATAACTGATAAAATTGTTTCTATTATTTTTTGCTGTAAGTAATAAATTATAAATATACTGAATTTGCAAACTAAAATGGATACATATATTGGAGGTGCTTTAATACAAAAGAGTTAACGAAACAAAATCAAAAAAAAAACAACTCTACAACATCAACAATGGCAGTCATATGTTCTTCAAATAGAAAAAAAAAAACTGCAAGTGTGTTTTGTTGGCTACAAAACAAAAATAGTGTTGACAATATAACAAAATATGTAAAAGAAGTTAGTGCTATGAAATATTTTATTTTGTTTAAAAAAAAAATCGCAAAATGAAAGGCTATAATTCCATTAATAATCAAAAGGCGTTAAACTAATTTATTTATTTTTACGTTGTACTAATGCATTTTAAATAAGTAAAAGTAATTGTATATTTAAATAAAAATGCATTTGTATTATATGTTGCTGTCGTATTCAGAAAAATCAAGTAGCTGACTATACGACTACAAATGCTGCTGCCAGCAGTCGTCTATGTGTTTCATTCATGATGTTGCATTTTTTTGCGAGCAATACTTACATATATTCTAAATAAAGAAATAATAGTTCTTTTCATACTGCGAAATCTATACAAGTATATGTACAAATACTATATGTCAAATTTCAAATTTGCAATAATTGATACATTTTTGAAAGAAAATTGTATAATATGAAATGTCTTTAATTTATTTCATAGAAAACAATTTTTTGAGGTGCGTGGATTTTCCATATTTACTGTTTTACTATTTTCGTAATGAGGTTAAATGAGTTAAAAAGAATTTAAAATATTTGAAAATATTAGGTGAGGATCCTCAAGATGTAATATACGATCGGTCTAAAACTTTTCACTTAGAGCCACAGTTAAATTCGAAACAACAAAAACCCATATATTTTGTGCATAAAGTTTAACATTAAATGTGGTATTCTAAAATGTCTATATATTTTTTCTCATTCATTTCTGACCATCTTCAATGTAAATTTACCAAAGTTTTTTTTATTGCAATATGTATATAAAACTTAAAAATTTAATATTTTTTATTGTGTATTAACTTATTATTCTGCGATTTTCATTACATAACAAAATGTTACAAATTGGCACTACTGTTTCAAAAACAGAAAACTTCTAAATCAGTTGAAAACAGTTGATCTGTAAAACTGTGTGTGAAATTGTGTCAAATAAAATTACAAATATTAATAAATATAATAATACATATATATATATTTTATTAATTTTGTTAAGAATTAGCACAAAATTGATTTTCCATTTTGCATTTCATTTATAAAGAATTCTGCCATATTTTGTTAAAGGGAAAATCCATTTTTGTTATATTAAAAAAAACGGACTTGCATTTAATTTTTCCGTGACTGCCTCAATAATTGCGTAGATGCCACCACAATATTTTTTCTAATTAAAACAGTTGATCTGTAAAAATGTGTGTGAAATCGTGTCAAATAAAATTACAAATATTAATAAATATAATAATACATATATATATATATATATTTTATTAATTTTGTTAAGAATTAGCACAAAATTGATTTTCCATTTTGCATTTCATTTATAAAGAATTCTGCCATATTTTGTTAAAGGGAAAATCCATTTTTGTTATATTAAAAAAAACAGACTTGCATTTAATTTTTCCGTGACTGCCTCAATAATTGCGTAGATGCCACCACAATATTTTTTCTAATTAAATATTAACCAATATCTAACTAGAATTATGATTTATTCTGACTAAAAAGTTCCAATTAAAAGTTATTCATCCCAATTATGAATATTCTCAAGGAATTTCTTTCTCACGGAAAATACATTTCTCGAGAAAAAATTCCTCCAATTATAAATTCCGCGTGAACAAAAAATGATTAACTGGCATCATCGAATTTCGAAGCCACTTGCTTTGCTTATTGACAATTTATTTCCTATTTTTTGTGTGTGTGCAAACGACCCTACAATAAATGTCCCAATAAACATTTTTGTTTGCTATCAACTTGAGGTGCATTTGAGATCAAATACATTTCTCAAATCTCCAACGTTAATTCTCAAATGCCCTCAATAGTTCGAATATAGTCTTCTCAACTTAAAAGGCACATTTTTTATATGGCGATTTTCATAGTTATCAAATTGAGAAATTTGTGATTCTCAACTTGATAGCAAAGAAATATTTCCAATCGGTATCAAATGGAAGGTACGGAATTGCCATATTAAAAAATATTATACTAATTTTAGAAATGAAAACAATGTACTTTTTTTAATGTTTCAATTTAATTTCATTATATATTTAACATTACTATGTACATATTTAACATTAAATGTACATATTATGTACATTTTTTAAAATCTAGAATTAACAAGTAAGAGTGTTAAATTCGGCTGTGCCGAATCTTTGATACCCTCCACCTCGGTTTGAGTCTTGATAATAAATGTAAATGAAAAAGTAAACAATTTGTTAAACTTAATACCAAATTATTTCAGCAAATTCTTTGGGTTGGTTTTCTTCTTTTCTATTATTTCGGATTTATTTCGGTGTTTGCTTTTTGGTCATCGTGGTTGCTGATCGGCATGCATTTTGGTTATATACCTATATGCATGCGTTTCCGGTTATATGACATAACTTCTCGTTTAATTTAGTTTTTGCTAATTAAATAGCTCGCCCTAACCTCCATTGCAAAGGTAATGGTTGTGTAGAGTGGCTATATGCATTAAATCGTGCTAATTGGAGATGGCTGTATAGTTTCTTTTAACTGGCCAAATATTTCTTCATTGTGGCCATATAGGTCGGATGGAGTAACAAAATAATAACCAAAAAAAAAAGCTCTCTCAACTTTTTTTTTAAATATTGCCATATTTTGAAAACATAGAGAATAAATTTATAATAATAAATAATCAAATTAGGGATGAAAAACGCAAAAAACGAAAAGTCCCAAACATTTTAAATAAAATAATTTAATGTTATCTTTATTTTCTGAAAAACTTCAAATTTTCATCCAAAAAAAATTGTGAAAATTTATATATAAAAATAACATTCTCATAAAATTACGTTTACTTATGTAACAATTTTTATGTTAGCAATTCTTAAATATCATTTGAGGTTTTCTTAAATTCATTGAATTTAAATTAATATCGACAAATCTGTTTTTCTATTTATTTAAATTGTAAAGGAGTGGCATCTCTGTCAAAATAAGCGAAAAACACAAAGAATAGAAAAAAACAAATTACTTCGTGTTTGACAGGATGATTTTATGTTTATGTTTAATATCTTTATTTTTTTTACTAATATTTCTGTTTATTTATTTGAAAATGAAATAATGAATTGAATATGCTATTTAATTTTTTTATTTATATAAAAAAGTTTTTTAATTAAAGCAAAATATTTTCACTATTTCATGATTTTTATTTATGTATGACGACATTTCAACCTAAAAATTTAAGTTTTTATCGATTGGATAAACAACACAAAAATGGATAACGACAACAGCTGACTTTAACAATAGCGAATATCGTTTCAAAATTTTACTGATAATTTTGCAATTTTCTTTTTTTTTACAATTCGACTATCATTAAAAGAAGTTACTGAATCGCGGTACTGAAAAGTTATTAATATCTCCTGAATGGCAATATTTTTTTTAAATGTAAACATTTTTAAATGTAAAGATATTTCTAAATTTAAAATTATTATTTCCGACGTTTTGATATGATTTTCTGAAACTCAATTAATATTTTCTAATTTATAATTGGAAATTTTATTTTCAGTTTTTCTTATAATTGATATTTTCTTAAATTTGAATGGAAAATTTAAAAAGTGAAATTTTGTATTTATGTGAATAATAATGCTTTATTAATTATAAACAATTTTTAAAAATTAGATGTAATCGCAATCAGATATTTTATAAGTAAAGCAGAATAATAATTCTATATAACTATGTAGAACTGTTTTGTAAGCAAAAAACTCATTGACGAACTCGGTAACTCTATTTTGTAAAGACAACAAAAAGTAAACCCCCCAATCTCACATCACACTGAAATTGTAAAATCGTTGTGTACGTATTATCAACGAAAAATTGTTCGAATTAGTCGAATCCATCGCCATTAAATTTTATGCTCAAACATCTGACTGCAATCTCATTTTTAAAATGTTGTCGAAGCGTAAACTTGAAAAAATTTGTATATTTCTCTATCTTATTTTAAGTAGAGTTACCAAGTTTATTATACAGGCACATGTTTGAGGGAAGAAAAATTTAAAAGTTTCCATTGTTTTGGCATCACTAAAAAATATGTTAGATCATTTCTGTCATTGCCACAAGCCTGTCTGCAAAATTTCAGATCGATTGGATCACGGGAAAGTGGTTAAAATCGATCCAAAATTTTTTCGACAAGCAGACACTACGAGTTAATATAAAGGGAGTAAAAATTTACCAACATCTAAAGCAAATAATGCTAAAATACCTAGTTGTTAATAAAAAAAACAATTGGGCAATTCACAATGGGTAATGTATCGTTGTATCTGTTGTATCGTGTATCACTTTACAATAGTGTAAAATTGTTGTTGGTAATTTTCACTGAAAAATCTGATACACGATCCAACTTCATTTGCTATGTTTAGTAAATGTTGTATATTGTATCATAACATATCAGTTCCAAGTGAATGCCAGTTTTTATGAAAAAGAATAAACAAATACATAGAATATTATCGGCATAAATAATTATAAAATAAAATATGGCAAATAATGCAAATAACGCAAATACATCGATAAGTTTATTTATATAAAAATTAATGTTTATATTTTTAGTATGTATTTTCTCTTTCAGTACCAACCAAAACATTTAACATTTTTTTTTTTTTTCATTATAAATTAAAATGCAAGAGGTACGTAACTAAAACTCCAGGGTATATCTCACGACCAAAAAGCAAACACTGACAAGTGTTTTCTCTTATACAAAATAGCAGAAGCGACGAAGCGATCTTTCCTCGTTGGATCGAAAATTACTAAAGAAAGCGTTTTACAATATGAAAATACAACTGAGTGTTCACAACAAATGATTGTATTGTGTATTTCAATACAACATACAATATACAACACCTGTTGTGAATTGCCCAAATGTAAATTTAGCAAAAAAATTTATGTATTAATTTATTTAAAGAGAAAAACACAAAAATAACGTTTGATGTTGTATTTTTTGTGTGTAATATTTAAATATACATACATACACATATTAAATAATACAAATAATGTACATATATTATATATATGTATGTATGTATATTCATAGTAACTGCATGTTAGAAATAAATCGGTTATTTTATTTACATAAAATTCTGCAGTATTTTGTTGTGGGGAAAATACATTTCTTTTGTATTAACAGAGTGTCACTTCATTTTGCTCAGCGTGACTATGCCACAGTAGATGCCGCCATAATTTTTGTTTGTTCTAATTAGCTTTGCAATAGTTATTTCTATTTTAACATGAATGTTAATATTTTCAACTAGATATCATACAGAACAATGTTAAGAGTATACACGGGTTGGTCTTTTATTTCATACGTTTTTTCATTATTCTTTTACAAATATGAACATAAGTTTGGCATATTACCCACCAATCTCACATCACACTGCAAGTTCGAAAAACTCAATACACTCACCCCCCAATCTCACATCACACTGAAATTGTAAAATCGTTGTGTACGTATTATCAACGAAAAATTGTTCGAATTAGTCGAATCCATCGCCATTAAATTTTATGCTCACACATCTGACTGCAATCTCATTTTTAAAATGTTGTCGAAGCGTAAACTTGAAAAAATTTGTATACTCTCTCTTATTTTATTTTAAGTAGAGTTACCGAGTTTATTATACAGGCACATGTTTGAGGGAAAATGATTACATTTATTATTATTAGTATTATTTTAATAATAGTTAATAATATTTATGCTCTATAATTAACAAACTTGCGTTTTTGTATGCTCATTTCAAAAAATAAATCATTATAATAGATTTAACAAGTTAAAACTTTAATTACAATTTTACAGAATCCAGTAAATTTGTATTAAATTTATAACAGGGTAACATTAATCATCGTTAGTGTCTGCCACTACTCGCACGAAAAATTTTGTGCCATTAGTGTGACCACTGCGGAAAATGTGTGTGTATTAGTAAAAAAATGTGAGTGTATTGAGTTTTTCGAACTTTCAGTGTGATGTGAGATCGCTGGGTCACATTTTTTTTACTAATACACACACATTTTCCGCAGTGGTCACACTAATGGCACCAAATTTTTCGTGCGAGTAGTGGCAGACACTAACGATGATTAATGTTACCCTGTTATAAATTTAATGCAAATTTACTGGATTCTGTAAAATTGTAATTAAAGTTTTAACTTGGTAAATCTATTATAATGATTTATTTTTTGAAATGCGCATACAAAAACGCAAGTTTGTTAATTATAGAGCATAAATATTATTAACTATTATTAAAATAATACTAATAATAATAAATGTAAACATTTTCCCTCAAACATGTGCCTGTATAATAAACTTGGTAACTCTACTTAAAATAAAATAAGAGAGAGAAGTATACAAATTTTTTCAAGTTTACGCTTCGACAACATTTTAAAAATTAGATTGCAGTCAGATGTTTGAGCATAAAATTTAATGGCGATGGATTCGACTAATTCGAACAATTTTTCGTTGACAATACGTACACAACGATTTTACAATTTCAGTGTGATGTGAGATTGGGGGGTTTACTTTTTGTTGTCTTTACAAAATAGAGTTACCGAGTTCGTCATTGAGTTTTTTGCTTACAAAACAGTTCTACATAGTTATATAGAATTATTATTCTGCTTTACCTATAAAATATCTGATTGCGATTACATCTAATTTTTAAAAATTGTTTATAATTAATAAAGCATTGTTATTCACATAAATACAAAATTTCACTTTTTAAATTTTCCATTCAAATTTAAGAAAATATCAATTATAATAAAAACTGAAAATAAAATTTCCAATTATAAATTAGAAAATATTAACTGAGTTTCAGAAAATCATATCAAAACGTCGGAAATAATAATTTTAAATTTAGAAATATCTTTACATTTAAAAATGTTTACATTTAAAAAAAATATTGCCATTCAGGAGATATTAATAACTTTTCAGTACCGCGATTCAGTAACTTCTTTTAATGATAGTCGAATTGTAAAAAAAAAGAAAATTGCAAAATTATCAGTAAAATTTTGAAACGATATTCGCTATTGTTAAAGTCAGCTGTTGTTGTTATCTAAACGACAACCATTTTTGTGTTGTTTATCCAATCGATAAAAACTTAAATTTTTAGGTTGAAATGTCGTCATACATAAATAAAAATCATGAAATAGTGAAAATATTTTGCTTTAATTAAAAAACTTTTTTATATAAATAAAAAAATTAAATAGCATATTCAATTCATTATTTCATTTTCAAATAAATAAACAGAAATATTAGTAAAAAAAATAAAGATATTAAACATAAACATAAAATCATCCTGTCAAACACGAAGTAATTTGTTTTTTTCTATTCTTTGTGTTTTTCGCTTATTTTGACAGAGATGCCACTCCTTTACAATTTAAATAAATAGAAAAACAGATTTGTCGATATTAATTTAAATTCAATGAATTTAAGAAAACCTCAAATGATATTTAAGAATTGCTAACATAAAAATTGTTACATAATTAAACGTAATTTTATGAGAATGTTATTTTTTATATATAAATTTTCACAATTTTTTTTGGATGAAAATTTGAAGTTTTTCAGAAAATAAAGATAACATTAAATTATTTTATTTAAAATGTTTGGGACTTTTCGTTTTTTGCGTTTTTCATCCCTAATTTGATTATTTATTATTATAAATTTATTCTCTATGTTTTCAAAATATGGCAATATTTTAAAAAAAAGTTGAGAGAGCTTTTTTTTTTGGTTATTATTTTGTTACTCCATCCGACCTATATGGCCACAATGAAGAAATATTTGGCCAGTTAAAAGAAACTATACAGCCATCTCCAATTAGCACGATTTAATGCATATAGCCACTCTACACAACCATTACCTTTGCAATGGAGGTTAGGGCGAGCTATTTAATTAGCAAAAACTAAATTAAACGAGAAGTTATGTCATATAACCGGAAACGCATGCATATAGGTATATAACCAAAATGCATGCCGATCAGCAACCACGATGACCAAAAAGCAAACACCGAAATAAATCCGAAATAATAGAAAAGAAGAAAACCAACCCAAAGAATTTGCTGAAATAATTTGGTATTAAGTTTAACAAATTGTTTACTTTTTCACTTACATTTATTATCAAGACTCAAACCGAGGTGGAGGGTATCAAAGATTCGGCACAGCCGAATTTAACACTCTTACTTGTTTTTCCTAACGTTTGCATCATAACAAGTAAATACTTATGTACAGTAAAGTTAAAATGTTGCTGGGATGAAGACGATAAATGTTCAAAAAGTTCAAAACAAACAAAGAAGTTTGCTATCCTTAATGCAAATATCAGGGACGCAGATTCTGTTGTTTTTCATATGTCTTATGGGACGGTAATACTTTGGTTGGTGTGATACAATTACTGTAAAATGCATACATGTAAATTCAGCATTACATTGAATAGTACAGTTAATTTTTCAACGATTTTAAGTACTATGTATATACTATTCGAAACCGGACTAATCAAGGAACTACATAACTTCATATAAAAAACGAACAATTGGTTTCAAGCAAATTTTATTCTGCTTTTTATTAATAAAACGAAGGTAATATATTCAAATACACGTTACTTTATTCCACTTTCAATTCCAGTTTTCCGTACCAACTATGCCAACGCCGATCCGTTAAGAAGATTATGTACTAATTTTAATGATTTGTATCAATTTGTCGAATATTCTCTAAACGTTAATATTGTCAAACGTAACATTATTCTGTACTTAAACTGTTAAATTCACAAATTAGTCATTTCATATGGTAAATTTTTTTATATTATTTATTCCATAGACTAAAATATATAAATAAATAAATAAATGTGCATTGTCAACATAAATTATGCAAAAATTTGTTGCTTTGTTTTTATCATCCAATTCTTTTAACATTTTTTTTTAAGAGTTGTTATTTTAGAAAAGTGTTCAAGTTAGATTAATTGTACTAATAAAGCAGATGTTTAAAATAGCACATGTTAAATTCTCTATACAAAAATAAAAAAATATAGTTTTTTGTAAAATTTTTTGAAAAGTAAGAAAACTAATTATGGAGTTAATATGCACCGCCCCACAGTAGTTCAAAACCAAAAAAAAGTGGTAATAAGTCTGGAACTTCTAAACTATTGGTTGGATTGGAATAGTATATTCTAGGCGATTGTAGTCAAGGATATAGGCTTTCAAAATATTTATTTTTGAGATACCCTATTGTAACACAGGGTGAGCTACAGGGTGCCAAAGTCGACCACCTCGAGGTGGAAAATGCTTTCAAAGCTTGTAACTTTTATAAATATGAAGTGATTTTTACGTTTTTTTTAAATTTTTCCAATAATCGTTAAATTCTTAACAAAAAACATGCTTATACTACCTAGTTATCGCTTATGGTTTAAAAAATATTTGATTTTAAAAATCAACATTTGAACTTTTCACCAAATTCTTTCTTGGTTTTTCGCAAGTAACATTTTTATTAAAATAGATTTAAAAAAATCTAAAAATATGTGGCGATAGCCAGTACTTTTAAAAAAATACGTTGAAGTACTTTTTGAATTATTTCAAACCGTTTAGTGAGCACAAAATCTTAAAGTTGACTTTTTGAATCAGGTTCTAAAATTTGCAAATTTTTGCCAAAAAATACCCTTCATTCTTTCACTTTTTTCTCACAACCTTGGTAAAACATGTATATATTTTTCTACACATTTTAAAAGAATATGCTTCAAGAATGGTTGTAAGTGTAATTTTTAATATTTTTGGACATGCACCCTACGTCCAGCATTGGACGAAATTGGGCAATTTAAAAAAAAAACTAAGTTTTAAAAGTTAATACAAAAATATCCGCTCGATTTCTTCAAATATTTCACCGCAGTATTAAAGCTCCAAATATTTTTATTTATTTGCCGTAATAAAATTCACCGCCATTACATAAACGTGGTCAGGAGGGCTTAAATGGTGAAAAAAGTCAAATTTTCATACCAGTTTTTTTTGTTAACATAAAAAACATATTAAGATTAGTTATTTTTATATTTTGTTTATTGATTCACAACGGCATTTAAATTATCTAAAATACTTCAAAAAATCATTTTGATAAAGTTAATAGTTTTTGAGATATTTATATTCAAATTTCAGAAAAAAATATAGAAAACTATGGTTTTTCGTTTTTTTTTTTGGTTTTTTGGTAAAGTGTTCCCAAAATTTTTGAATTTTACTTATTATTATATATATTGTTAAAGAAGACATATTTATCTATTCAACGATATATAACATGGCTATCAAATATATTGCAACATGCTGAAATAATGACCCCAAACCACACTCCACAGGCAAAAATTTAGCTATTTCTCTATTTGTTCATATAAATGGTCATTTACATAGTGAATGACATATTTTTTTATTGTTTTTTGGTAAAGGGTTGCATACGTTTTTATTACTTCAAATAATTTTATATATCTTTTCAAAGAAGGTATAATTATAGTTTAATGAGTATTTTTTTATTTGTTTTATAATAGGCTTAAAATTACATAACAATTGTCTGCTTTTTTACTAGTTATTTTCTACAAAACAATCAGAAATATCAAAAGATAAAAGATATTTTATATCCATAGCTTCGAAATCATTTTCTATTTCAAGACTTATTTTTGGTAACCATTTTGTTCTTATGGAGTATATTACTGGATCTGATGATATCAATAAATATTCCATTAAATCGGAATTTTGGGCTTCTTTGCTACATTTTCTTGTATTAAAAAGTCTAAAGTGTTTGACATCTCTGTTTCTAGCTTCTTGTGCTTCTTCAGTCAGTTCTCCCAAGGGCAGGATGCTATTTTGTATTACTTCTTTCCCATGAGCTAATACTTTGTGTACAGTTGGTGTCATTGGCCTCCAAGGATATAAGTTCATTATTAATTCCTTAGTTCCACTAGCATATATTTTCAATTTCTCCGCATTAATTTGTTGTTTACTATTAATGACAGCTAATATTGCTTTAAACCGTGCGATTAAAGGCGTGTCAATGCCAGTAATCAAAGAAGTAGTTTCGGGATCTTCAAAGAAACGTCTTGCTGTATTACCATCATTTGAACTTCCATAGCCAAAAAAAAAGGCTTATCGATAATTAGACCAAGTTGCATTTTAAATTCATCCTGAATTCTTTTCTTCTCAGTTTTTCGTATGGCGTGTAGATCAGTATAATTTTTAACTGGTATATTTTCTTGTCCTGGAATTTGCCGGTATTTTAGATCATATGCGAGATGCAAGCAATATTCCATAAATCGTATTCTTGCATGAAGTGGTGATATTCCAAATTTGAAAGCATTTTCATTAATAGGAATTTCATCACAACTGTTATGAAATTCTGAACTTTTCTTTCCACATATATTACATTTCCAAGTAGATGTTATATCTGTAACGGCATTGGCTACTTTCCAATCAATCATTGTAAAAAGTGGTTGAAATAACACTTTAATGACACTTCCAGATATTTCCACAAAAACTGGAGACAATCTCGAAATTTCCTGATTTATTGAACTCACTAAGCTTTGTGTTGTAATTTTGTCTTCCTTTGTATGCTCAAATCGGATTGGCCGACATAGAAACTTAGATCCGGGTGTTAAATTACTCCATATGTCCTGATATTCTCTCTCACTAGAAGAAGAACTTGTCTCATTATATAGCCTCATTTTTAATTGTACTAATGATGTCATAAAAATTGTTGAAGAATCTATTTCTGAATTGCTTCCACTTGGTTGTCTATACTCAGAAAATCCAGATGTTCCATCGCATCCCCATTTACATATTAACGTAACTTCTGAATTGTTGCATATTTCTATTTCTTCTTTGCTAAATGTGGATATTATTCTAGATGCAGTGTTTTCAAGCAGTTCCGCTAATCCAACATTTGCACTTTCAGTATTGGATTTCACATTAGATGGTAGAATTTTATTTTTTGTTTCCTTTATGGCTCTGCTGGTAGGAAAAATATCAAATCCTTTTTCTTTGAGAGCTTTTCTCAAAATACCATATTTATTTCTTGTCAATCCCAAATTTAAAATAAGAGCTAACGCATCCTCTTCTGTAAATGATGTTGACGATTTTGGCGTTGAAATACTTTGCACCATACGCTTCAACCGCTTAGGAGATGCAGTTGGTAACACATCTACAATTTTAGCAGCTTCCTTTGTTTGCGTGCGTGTCAAGGCTGATTTAAAAGAATCCTTAATTTCATTAGGCGAGTTAGTAATGATTTCTTCTTGTTTTTTCTTTTTTGTCCTTGATTGAACATTTTCGTAGTCCTTTTTAGGTCGACCAAATGCCTTTTTCTCAATTTATACTGTGAGGCCCGTTTTCAACCATTCTTCATTTTTAGTCATAAACTTTGATTTTGATAAACGCGATTGGCTAAATCTTCTTTCGTAAGCTTTGTAAAAATTTTCAACATCTTCAGATCTCACATTTAAACCGTAAGTGTTGTTAATAGTATAAAATAATTTCGAGACTTTTTCCGAACGTGATGAATGAATAGTAGAATGGGAAGGATTTTCCCAAATAACTTTGCAAAGTGAATAATACTTTAATGTAACCTCCATGATAGATTATATATACTGAAAATACTTTTTGAAAGGTAATATATCGGGCAGGTACTTCAACCAATACTTACATTTTGTTTTAGTGAATCTAAGGATTTGGCTTTTACCTGTTTTTTTTTGCATAAAAAGGTATTGTGAATTACAGATATTTTGCAATAGGTATCAGAGTTTCGGGCAATTTTATGATCAGTTGAAACTCATTAGGTAAATATTTCATACACCATTAACTTATAATTATACCTTCTTTGAAAAGATATATAAAATTATTTGAAGTTATAAAAACGTATGCAACCCTTTACCAAAAAACAATAAAAAAATATGTCATTCACTATGTAAATGACCATTTATATGAACAAATAGAGAAATAGCTAAATTTTTGCCTGTGGAGTGTGGTTTGGGGTCATTATTTCAGCATGTTGCAATATATTTGATAGACATGTTATATGTCGTTGAATAGATAAATATGTCTTCTTTAACAATATATATAATAATAAGTAAAATTCAAAAATTTTGGGAACACTTTACCAAAAAACCAAAAAAAAAACGAAAATCCATAGTTTTCTATATTTTTTTCTGAAATTTGAATATAAATATCTCAAAAACTATTAACGTTATCAAAATGATTTTTTGAAGTGTTTTAGATAATTTAAATGCCGTTGTGAATCAATAAACAAAATATAAAAATAACTAATCTTAATATCTTTTTTATGTTAACAAAAAAAATTCGTATGAAAATTTGACTTTTTTCACCATTTAAGCCCTCCTGGCCACGTTTATGTAACGGCGGTGAATTTTATTACGGCAAATAAATAAAAATATTTGGAGCTTTAATACTGCGGTGAAATATTTGAAGAAATCGAGCGGATATTTTTGTATTAACTTTTAAAACTTTTTTTTTTTTTAAATTGCCCAATTTCGTCCAATGCTGGACGTAGGGTGCATGTCCAAAAATATTAAAAATTTCACTTACAACCATTCTTGAAGCATATTCTTTTAAAATTTGTAGAAAAATATATACATGTTTTACCAAGGTTGTGAGAAAAAAGTGAAAGAATGAAGGGTATTTTTTGGCAAAAATTTGCAATTTTTAGAACCTGATTCAAAAAGTCAACTTTAAGATTTTGTGCTCACTAAGCGGTTTGAAATAATTCAAAAAGTACTTCAACGTATTTTTTTAAAAAGTACTGGCTATCGCCACATATTTTTAGATTTTTTTTATCTATTTTAATAAAAATGTTATTTGCGAAAAACCAAGAAAGAATTTGGTGAAAAGTTCAAATGTTGATTTTTAAAATCAAATACTTTTTAAAGCCATAAGCGATAACTAGGTAGTATAAGCATGTTTTTTGTTAATAATTTAATGGTTATTGGAAAAATTTAAAAAACGTAAAAATCACTTCATATTTATAAAAGTTACAAGCTTTGAAAGCATTTTCCACCTCGAGGTGGTCGACTTTGGCACCCTGTAGCTCACCCTGTTTTCCAACAGGGTATCTCAAAAATAAATATTTTGAAAGCCTATATCCTTGACTACAATCGCCTAGAATATACTATTCCAATCCAACCAATAGTTTAGAAGTTCCAGACTTATTACCACTTTTTTTTGGTTTTGAACCACTGTGCGCCCACACAATGGAAATAAAGTGTATGCTATCAAAACCACAGACATAAAAAAAGGCGAACATGCTATAGTTGGAATGTGCAAGGCGGATTCCTTTTTTAGTGCACCCAGAAATAGGGAACAAATTGCTGATAAAAATTTACATTAATTTACCCACATGAACAATTAAAAACAGACTGCGAGAAAATAATTTGTTTGGGCGTATTGCCAAAAAAAACCACACATTTCTCAAAAAAAACAACTACGAAACTTGATAAAGTTCATTAAAAAAACCTGAAAATTGGTGACACAATATTCTTTTTACGGATGAATTAAAACTTAATCCCTTCAAGTCAGATGAAAAAAGGATTGTGAGATCCTAAACAGACACCAAAATCGGTGAAACATGGCGAGGATGTGTATTAGCCTGGAGAAGCTTCTTCTGGTATGCTGTGGGTCCAATTACGCGTGTAGAAGGCACTATGGATCATGATGCCTTATATAGAGGAAGAAATGCCTCTTAAATAGAAGTTGTTAGAAAATACCTATCTTAAACATATTGCAAAGTCTGTACTAAAATGGCTCAGTGATAACGAAATCGATCTTGTACAATGGCCCGCCCAATCCATGGATCTAAATCCGATCGAGAATGTGTGAAGCGACGTAAATATACGTATTGGCAGTTTTAAAGCTATAAATTTAAACCTATTATGGGAAGAAATCCGAAAAGCATGGCAATACAGAGTCGCTGCACTGTCGTTATTAAAAATAAATTTTATCCAACAATATACTAGTAAAATTAATTAATTAAAGGAATTTTTTGAAATAAAAGAATTTTTATGTTTAACTAATGTGTGCTATTTAATTGTCGATCAAATGGGTATTTGCTCCGAAAAAAAATAAAATGAAAAAAGAATCTGAGTAAATTTGAAACATTTTGGCTCAATTTCTTAAATAATTCATCGTGGTTAACCAAAATATAATAGGGTCTAAGAAAAAGTGAAAAGAAAAAAAAAAAAATTAAGTGTGTTCATATTTTTTTTATAAAACGTGCAATTTAAAATGTTGACACTGTATATCAATGTATGTACTAATATGTATTAGGGCATCCCGAACTGATGTATTTTTCAAATTCATCTTAATGTAAAATCATTTGGAAGGGTATTGTTATGCGCAAGCAGCGTTTTGAAGTTAACGATTGTAGTTGAATTTGTTAGATATTTCGATTTAGTATCACAAGTTTTACAATGCGAATTAAATAGATTCCGTGGTCCATTAGTGCATTCCATGTTTTAACTATTTCGCATACAAGGAAGCATTTCACGCAATTAGTGTTTCCAAACCAGCTTAACGTTAAACCTTTTTTTGTTTACCAAATTTCGCTTTTTTTACACTTAGCGGTTCTTTTGTATTGGTTATCTTTTGTATTGGGTGACGGTAATGATGATCTATTTCATAACATAGCCCTTGGAACTGGCGTTAAATTTTAACCATGACTCTGGAGAACATAAATTTCTTAGTTCTATTTATGATACATACAATGATTTTGGGTAATTTGTGAATGAAAAATTAAAATCCAAAATTTGTTTGTTTCGGTAAGCTCTTGTTTTTGGGTTATATGGCCAAGAATAATAGAAATCGCTATTTAACATATTTGGGGCTCTCTATTGTATTGGAGTACATTGATTTTTACGGTTACTTCAAATATCGATATGACACACACCTACCATATAAATTTTTTTAATTTCGCCGTAACTTCTAAAGTTTTCGAGATATTAAAATTCAGATTTAAAAAATCTAAAAAAATATTTCTTTAGTTGTATACAGTATAGGAAATTATTATAAGTGCGATAACTGAAAATAAAAACTTAGTTGAGGACTCGTCATTAAAAATGATTTCAAATATTGATAAATCTGTTGACAAAGAGTATTTTGTATACCAGAAAATACCATATATATTGACAAATTTCTTACCTTTATCGTCAACTTTTATTCTGCACCGCATATATTTTGAACTCTTGATTTAAATTTATCTATCTTTTAATCGGATAAAAGCTTTCCATCGATGTAAAATTTATAGAGATCCGCCGTTCTCAAGATAGTAGATGTAGAATGGAAGTAGATTAATAAGTTAATTTTTATTAAAAACCCACTTAGAAACATGGCATCTAAAAACCGAAATGTTAAATTCAGCAGTGCCGAATCTTTGATATCCTCCACCTTTCGCTTCAACTCAATATTACTACCAGTGTTGGGTACGGCAACCACTTTAGTACTGTTGCCGATACTAAAGCTTTATATTCGAATACAATTTGAATTTTAAGTTATTGCTTTTGACCAGTTTCTGTTATAATTTCATGTTATAAAAACAATGATATTGTCTTCTAAACAAATAATTAATTACTATCTGAAAAAGTGTATAATTTTTATCTTCTAAGAGTAGAAAACCTATCAGTCGCCAAAGTTCATCATAGGACATAAAAGAGAATTATTTCATTTAAGGCAGCCGACGTTATAATACCCAAAGTCAAAGTTTAATCCATATAGCAATGATTTTAGAGCTTATAAGTCATGCGAAATTCAAAACAAATAAGAGTGTTAAATTCGGCTGTGGCGAATCTTTGATACCCTCCACCTGCTTTCTAAACATAATATTATAAGCAAGATTGTCAACACTAAGATAAAAAAAATAGATTTCAAATTATATGGCCAGATTTTTTTCAATGACGATTAAAATTAATACGATAATTAATAAAAATTTTAGGTATTTTCGTGCTTTTGTAATACATACAATTACATTTTTGTTTGTTTGTTTATCAGCGAGGCATACACAGTTTTGTTTGCTCGTTGTTTTTGTTTTTGGTACATGTATCTACATCAGTGGTGGCCATCGAGAGAATTGAGTTAGTAATAGTGTTTATGAGCATGTGTTAGTTGTACTACACTGATCGAAATCCATGGACGTAACACAATGCCGATATTAAATGGTTTTGTATGAATGTTTATATGAATGCATAAAAGGGAAAATAGTTGATTCACGAAGAATATGGTAAAATTTTAAATATATTTTGTTGTTTTAAAATTTTAAATCTTATATTCTGAAAATGTAAAACAAAATGTGAAGAACATTTAATCTCTTTTTTCAATAAGTTTGAAGTTTATTAAATCAAATAAGTAATAATAAGTATTTAATTTCTTTAAGAAACAAAAAAAAAAAAAAAAAAACACAGAATAGCAAAACTTAAAAAGATAAGAAATTTCAAGGGTAATTAAGTGGTATGTTACCAAAAACTAAAAAACTTACCAGCCTGCAGTAACTGGATATTTTTTAAAATTTAAAAAAAAAAATGCATAAAAGACAGCTATAATGTTGTCAAATGGAGGCGACTTATGTAATTTACAGAACATGTTTAATTTATAGTTTATCAAGTCTTCGAATTTTCTCAACATTTTTGGTTTCTTTTAAACAAATATTCTCTGTGTACCTATTAAAAAAATATATATATGAATTTCAAAAGGCAATGCGACATAGACCTGCTTTGTTCAAAAGCTTTCATAAGACTGAATGAAATTGTTGTTTACTTTTAATTTTTGGTGAGTATTTTTGTTTTCGTTCGGCTCAGTGTTGCCATTTAAGAATTTTAGTTGCTAGATTTAGCAACTTTTTTTTGTCGTTTAGCATCCAAAATTTATGAAAAGATGCTAGATACTAACTTAGCATGTTTTATTAATAAAAAGTTGCTTTTAGCATCTTTTTTTTTTGATTTTTTTCATTATTTTTGAATATACAATTTTAATTTTATTGGTATTGATAATTTTTAATTTCTCAAAGTATAATTCGAGAATTTTGTGTATTATCTTTTTAGCACTCTGCTCGTTTCTTTCAACAAATATAACAAAATATTTTGAAATAGAAGAATGTAAACACCAACAACAGTTTTTAATGAATTAAAAAGCCGATTGCCAAAAAATATTATTGTATTAAAAAAATGCCAAAATTTTCAATACAAAACACATTAAACCGCGTAAAAAAACCGATAACCAATATATTAGAAGAGTTTAAATTTAGATCATCTGAAACAGAAAAAATTTAAATCCAATGGAGTTATATCACAGAACAATATTAGGATACAACACTGAATGCAAACTCTTTATGGATTGAAGTTAACAAAAATTCTATTGGCGAAAATCCATTTAAAGAGTTATCAATATTTGTATTGTCTTTATTAGTTTTGTCTTTCTCAAAAGCCGAAGTTGAACGTTTGTTTAGTTTAATGGCTTTAGTTAAAAGCAAACTTTGAACAGAATAAAATCCGAGTTGTTATGTTTTGTAATACTTATAAATGAAGGTTTGAAATTGAAAAATGGGTGCTGTTACACTTACAATATACCGAACGATGTCGTTGATGAAAGTCGATCGTCAGAAAAATATCAGAGCCAAGAAGAACATGAAGATGAACACATCACAGAAATATTAGATTCCATAAACCAATTATTGCAATATAATCGTATCTTTTGATAATGTAAATTCTGTTGTATTTGAAATTAAAAAAAAAATCCCTATAAAATTAAAAATATTTAATTTAAAATTAAAAAAACTCAATTTGATGTTAAAAAAATTACAGATGAAATCCAAAATAATTTTAATTAAAATTTAAAAAATATAAATCGAAACTTATGTTTTATATTAATTTTTCCATTTAAAAACCAAAGAATTTATTAATAAGTATTTAATTTTTCAATATAAAGGTAAATAAATTTGAAAAAAAAATTTTGCATCTTTTTTTTTGGCTCCAGTACGTTTTAGCATCTTTTGTTTTTTGCAATTTAGCATCTTTACAATTTCAAATTATGGCAACACTGGTTCGGCTGTATAAATATAAGAAGCCGAGCACCAGCGTCATTTTTCAATATATTGGTGAATATATTGAAATTTTCTAAAATCAATTTTAGAGTTGTTCTCACATTGAAAGCATTGCAAGCAACTTCCCTAATTAATTCTTTTTTTTAGTTATTGCTTTAAATAAAATGACTTTAACTTGGTAAAACGTGCAAGTATGTAAAAATCAATTTTAATGGAATATATATGTTTTTCTACCCTCCACACCACTGTGCAGAGGTTATATATCAGTTTGTCGTTCCGTTTGTAACTGAATGAGTTGATATAGGGATGTCCGTCTGTTCGTCCGTTTCTCTGTCTGCCTGTCTGTTGAAATAACGTTCATTCACAAAATAAACCATCTACATTGTTAAACTTAGGATAATATTGTTTACCGTTATTTCGATCAGATTGGTATTGAAGTTTAGGAATGACGTATGGAAATCTAAAGACGCTCTGATAAAATTTCATATACAAAATAGTGAAAAATGTTTATACGTAACAGAAAATGTGCATTGATTAGTATTAACTTTTGTTTTTGCGAAAAATAAGTGACACTACACAACAAAACTAATTAGCGCAATCACATACAAAAACAATTATAATAACAACAATTACAATAACAACATAGAAAATTCCTATTTTTCGGAGCTTTTTCACATTTTCATTGAACTCTCAGCAGCTTTTAAACTGATTTGGATGATTTTAAATAGTAACCTGCACATAATGTCAAAGAATTTTTTACACTAAAAATGAGCAACCCACCTGACTTATTAAGGTGAATTTCCCAGGTGGACTGATGGGCATCGCTATGTCAACTGCGGATCAAATATATATATGGGGGGTTTCATGTCAAGTGACCCAACTTTTGAAACCGATGTCTTCCAATCGGAATGATTTGCATCAAGGTTAGTCCTATTGGATAGTAGCTTAGACACAATTTTTCAACAAGATCGGTCAAGAACTCTCTGAGTAAGAGGGGGTCAAAATTTGACATTTTGGCCAAACAGGTGTTTTTTCTGTAACTTTTTACCTATTTTTCTTAGCAAAATTTGTCCCAAACAGTTTATATAGCTATTTCTTCAATCTTTCGGAAAATAAATAAGAAAGAAATTCAAAAATTTCTTTGACTTTTTTTCAAAAACGCCTTTTTTGCCAAAAGAAAGCTTAGACTTTTTCCTTTAGAGCTTTTTGGTCGCTTAGTGGGATGCGAGTGGGATATCTATAAAAAAAATGTTTTGTAACTCAAAACAACGGTTTTCCAATTTTTAACGTATGCACTAAAATAACTTTTTCCTATTAGTGTGTAAGTGTTTCTTAAACCTTAAAAATAAAATGTATACGGAGAAACTAGACAAATTAACCTATCCGACGGTACGTAACATACCTAACTAGAATTTTATACTTTCGATACTCTAATACCCGCAATATGTTAATCTAAAACAAGTAAGAAAATTATAGTCGTTCTAGACCGACTATACGATACCCTATACCATGCGTTTAGAGACCCTATCTCTTAGGCCCAACTAATTGGATATAGAAAATAAGCTTAAACCAAATTTGAGTGGCACTTTTATAAATTTTTTTTGGCTGCAGATATGAAAAAGTCCATATCGGGTGCTCTGTCTATGTTGAATAAAAAACAAAGTTTTAAGAGCTAACTTTTCGTTGCTTTAAAATTCTGAAAGCAATCGTTTTATTAATTCAATAATTTCATTATAATTATATGTTTACATATTACCTTAGTTTCTAATTGGATCTTTTTAAGGTACAACACCGCTTACAACCTTAATGCAAATGGCCGATTTTATACAAAAATGTGATTAAATTTGACAGATAAAAAATTAACTAATTACACAGTTGTAATATGAAAGGTAGATGTACAAAAGAGTATTGACGAGCTGTGTTAACCTTAACTGTCGGTAACAGTCTATATGGGGACTAGGTCCAAAAATGGACCGATCCTGACCATGTTTGGTAAAGTCTCTTGTATTTTGCAAAAATATATAGAAACAAAATTTGAGATGAATCAGTGCAATACTTTTGTTTTTTGATAGTTTTAAGTGAAGATCGGGAAGCAGCTCTATATGGGGCCTATGACTAAGAGTTGTCCCATAGGGACCTTTTTTGGACTATTCATTAATGGATGTAATAAACACATACAAACCAAATTTGACTAAGATCTATACGACAATTTGGATCTTATGGCAATTTATGTCGATTTTATAGGGGTCATTTGTATGGGGGCTAGGTCTGAACATGGACCGATTCTCACCAATTTCAATAGCGATTATCCCATGGCCGATGAAAGCTTATGTACCAAATTTCATCCAAATATATTCATATTTTCGACCTGCAGTTTGATTACAAGGTTTACATGGACACACAGACGGACGGACGGACGGACGGATGGACGGACGGACATTGTTTCATCCAAATATATTCATATTTTCGACCTGCAGTTTGATTACAAGGTTTACATGGACACACAGACGGACGGACGGACGGACGAATGGACGGACGGACGGACGGATGGACGGACGGACATTGTTAAATCGATTTAAAAAGTATAAAATCACTTTTTATACCCTATACCACTATGTGGTTTGGGTATAATGACTTTGTGCTGCTGTTTGTAACTACCAAAAATATTTTACCTAGACCCATCTTTTATTATACCGATCGAATCAGAATCACTAACTGATTCGATTTAATGATGTCCGTCCGTCCGTCCGTCTGTGTGTCCATGTAAACTTTGTAATCAAACTACAGGTCGCAAATATGAATATATGTTGATGAAATTTGGTCTATAAGCCTTCATCGGCCATGGGATGAACGCTATTTAAATTGGTGAGAATCGGTCCATGTTCAGACCTAGCCCCCATACAAATGACCCCTATGAAATCGACATAAATTGCCATAAGATCCAACTTGTTATATAGATCTTACTCAAATTGGGTTTGTATGCGTTAATTATATCCATTAATGAGTAGTCCAACAATGATCCCTATGGGACAACTCTTAGTCATAGGCCCCATATAGAGCT
Source organism: Cordilura impudica (assembly GCA_963682025.1). Lineage (NCBI taxonomy): Eukaryota > Metazoa > Arthropoda > Insecta > Diptera > Scathophagidae > Cordilura > Cordilura impudica. The sequence continues at coordinate 210,875,540 of OY821517.1, read as the reverse complement.
GCTTCCCGATCTTCACTTAAATCTATCAAAAAACAAAAATATTGCACCTATTCTTCTCAAATTTTGTTTGTATATATTTTTGCATAATACAAGAGACTTTACCAAACATAGTCAGGATCGGTCCATTTTTGGGCCTAGTCCCCATATACATATAGCATCCGATATGAACTTTTTCATATCTGCAGCCAAAAGAATTTATAAAAATCCCACTCAAATTTGGTTTATGCTTATTTTCTATATCGAGTTAGTTGGGCCTATGAGATAGGGTCTCTAAACGTAAGGTATAGGGTATCATATAGTCGGTCTAGACCGCCTATAATTTTCTTACTTGTTTTCTATAGAAATGTTGAAAAAATTTTTTTTTATACATTTGTAATTATAATTAAATTAATATATAGTAACAAAAATAAAAAATAAATAATTTAATAAAATTTAATCTTAATCACATTAGATCCGTTTATAACATAACTAATTTTTTAAATTAATTTATTTTAACTGAGGAAGTATTTAAGTTTTGTAATTTTTTAAATTCACAGTCTTTCATCCGGCTTATTTAACGGCTTTATTTGCTGCTTTTTTTTGTAAATCTGTTCTTGGCGTTACTATCTTCAGCTGTTGATTTCGCTGCTGGTTTCTTTTTTGGCTTTTGGAAATAAAGCTCATTGAGTGGAGGCAGAAAATTTGGGTCTTCCATCGACAAGCGGCATAAAAGCATGGTATTGAGCGGTGCTATCGATTGCTATCGCAGCATCGAATCTGCTCTTCAGCGTTTTCAATGTTTCATGATCCCCTTTGCTACTAAAAACTATTTGTTTCTTTACAATAATTCTTTGCCCATTGGAATAAAACAGTCGCATCTAGGATGCGATCTTGATGAGAGCACTGGAGGCTATACTTCGCTGCATTTCTTTTGAGGTTTGCTCCAATATCATCACATGCTCCCTTACCATGAACAGTAGGAAGAAAAAGCCACTCAGTTGGCATTCCAAAATCTTTTTTATGAGCTATAATATGTGCGAAGCTACTTTTGTTTTTAAATTGTTGACGAGCTACGTCCGAAACGTAGTATACCTTCTCTACTGTAAATTTAGATTTTAGATATTTTAGTATTATCTTCTGGTACTCATAAACTGCAACGGTATCATGTTTTAAATCGTAGGATATGATTGCGACACTTTTGTGTTCCACTTTTTCATGTTTCATGTAGTAAATAACTACTTTGAATATAGTTGCTTGGTCGTCATTGAAGTGGAAAACTTGTATTTATGTATATGAAATAACGAATTCACCAGACTTCAAGTGTATCTTCAAATCCTTGAAGAATGACCATTGCTCTAAAAAGTCATGGGTTCTCAAGTTTAGCAATCCTGTACACATTTCTTCCCCAAAATCATCCACATTTAAAATTATTGTTTTCAAAGTGCATCTGTCAGTCTGAATCCAAGATTCAAAATGACCTCCTCTATAAATTCGCGATCAAAAGACTTGATTAAATTCTCTTTGAGAATGTGGTTTCCGGGCAACTTGAACATTCACCTAAGTGTCAAAAAGTTGTTGCATTGGGGCACATTGTCAATTTAAGGCAATCGCGGAAATCGTGTAAATCTTCTGGCGAATCATCTGTTAAGTACTTTACGTTGATTTCCTTCAACTTCAGTTTACTCAACAGGTGAACGTAGTAACGCCAAGAAAAGATTGGCAAAAAAGCAGCAAATAAAAGCGATAAATAAGCTGGATGAACGACTGGACATTTAAAAATTTACAAAACTTAAGTACTTCATCAGCTCAATAAATTAATTAAAAAAATAATTATGTTGTAAATGGATCTAATGTGATTAAGATTACATTTCATTAAAGTAGTTACTTTCTATTTTTATTATTATATATTAATTTAATTATTATTACAAATAAATAAAAAAATAATTTTTCAACATTTCTATAGAAAAAAAGTGATTTTTTTTCTTGAGGTTAACACATTGCTGGTATTACAGTATCGAAGGTATAAAATTTTAGTTAGGTATGTTACATACCGTCGGAAAGGTTAGTTTGTTTAGTTTTTCCGTATACGTTTTATTTTTAAGGTTTTAGAAACACTTACACACTAATAGGAAAAATTTAAAATTAGAGCATATATGCTAAAAATTGAAAAACCGTTGCCTTGAGTACAAAATATTTTCTTTTATGGATATCCCACTCGCATCCTACTAAGCGACCAAAAAGCTGTGAGAGCAAAAAACCTAAGCTTTAAAAAAAAGTCAAACAAATTTTTGATTTTGCAAAAAAAAAAAGTCGAAAAAAACATTTTTTTTATTTTTTTTCCGAAAGATTGAAAAAATAGCTACATATGTAAACAGTTTGGGACAAATTTTGCTAAGAACAATAGGTAAAAAGTTACATGGATGAGAAAAAACACCTGTGTGGCCAACATGGTAAATTTTGACCCCTCTAACGCACAGAGTTCTTGGCCGATCTTGTTGAATATGTGTCTAAACTATTATCCAATAGGACTAACCTTGGTTCAAATTTCATCCCGATGGGAAGACATCGGTTTCAAAAGTTTGGTTACTTGACATGAAACGCCCCATACATATATATTATGGGATCCATACTTTTTTCTCATTATTGCAAACGGAATGACAAACATATAATATCCTCTGCACAGTGGTATGACGCTTATAAAAAGTTTTTAATAATTTGTTTCTTTAACTTAATATCTGGACATTGTACTGAAATAGGGTAGGCAAGAAAACTGGAAACTTTTTTTGAAACATCGCATTATTTTTAAGCTTCAAAACATTGCAAAGTATGGTCCTTCATTTTGACTTTGGGTATTCTAACGCCGCCTCTTATAGTTTTCCCCTTCTAATATTAGAAATATAATGCAATTTGCAGGTATAAGTCAATTCTTTCTATAAGAAAACCATCATTGGTTTTATAAAAAAACTAATATAAGAAATTATAATAAATATCGGTAAGAAAAAGCTATTAACTAAATGGTATTATAATTTTGAGTTTGTGTATCGGCTAGTGTATTAAAATTGTTATAATATTAAGTTTCAGTCGCTGGTGAAGAGTACCATACTTTTTTTTTTTAATGTGGCTTTATAAGCGTCGAATTTAGGCCTAACATGCAAAAATGTCAAAAACGTTATAACGATTCGAGAGGTTTTGTCTGGGTTTTTGAAAAGCTCGGCAGAGCTCGAGCAATTAAACTAATTTTAGAAGACTTCAAACCAAATGTAAACGCGCTATGTCTGTAAAAATATATTCTTAACAGTAAATCTTTATTAAAAATTCACATTTATAAAGAAAAATTCCTAAATCGTTTTAAAATAAAATATGGAACAAACAAATCTTATATATTTACATATTTAAATATTAACAGTAAATAAAATTTGGGTAACAAATATTGTTACAAATTCCGAAATAGAGTCAACATTAAATATGATCTAGAGGCTCAACAGTGTCAATGCAATATGCATCTCCTATGTCTTTCAATGGGCACGAGTTAACTGCATATTTTTCCATTTCCATTTCAAGTATTTTGCAAGATGAACCATCATGGTTATCCAGTTTACTGCGCAGATATGTCGACGGTGTTATCACATCAAGTTTGCTACTTTGATCAGAAGCCAATTTAGCCATAGAAGTGGCCACAGCTGCTAAAGCGGATATATTTATACATGGAGCATGCTCGGGTGGATGTTCTGTAAGATCTCCAGCTTTAAGAACTTCATATTTGTCCACATATCGTCGAGAAAAATCTTTGGGACATAATAGATTCGGTGGCCTCAATACTTGTAGTGTTTTCCCCTAAATTAAAGAAAACATACTTTTAGTACACAATAATGACCGAAAATTCTTAAATTTGTAACAATAGTATATTAAGGCCTAACAAAATCCACAATTAACAGTGAACATGTAATATTGTCCCGTTTGTTTGTAAACAGACACCAAAAATTATTTTATAAATTCTTGGACACTGATATAGCCCAAGGTTTTGGACACAAACATACATACATGGCTTTGTGTACGCGTGATTCATATATCGCACCTTAAATACAAAAGTGACACAACTCAAAATTTTCAAATATTCAGGAGAGGCAAAAAAATGTATATGTAAAAATTATTGTGTTATTAAAAAATATGTAGTTTTATTATGAAAAATGTCCATTTTGAGGAAAGTTTTGCCATAATTTTTTTTAAAATATATATTGTATTTGTGGAAATAAAATATAATTTTGACTGAAATTTTTTCATTTGACTATTGATATTATCTCAAGTACTTCACCAGATATAACGGCATTTTTCCTGTTAGAGAAGATAGTTATGAGAAATAAATTTTTGTAGTAGTTCGAAATGTGTAGTGTCAAATAATTCATGGAAAAATTTTGAGTTGTGCCACTTTTGTATTTAAGGTGCGATATGTTTATGTTTAGTTTCTATATTTTGTTAACGCGTATACTATAGAAAGTAATACATTCAGCGAAACAGCCTTTTTAATAGATGATAGTAACCTTGAAAATAGTTTAAAATATCAAGAATCTAAACCAATTCTATTTTAAAAAATTCAAAACCTCCCAGCAAAACAACCAATTACCATATAAGAGTGTTAAATGCTGCTGTGCTGAATCTTTGATACTTCCACCTGCATTTTATGTTTACATTAATATCTGGACTTATTGCACTATTAAATAGCAAATATAAACAAAATATTTTAAGCTATATCTTGGTACAATAATGCCCGATTTACCACATTTCAAATACTGACCTGCTCCAAATAATGACGTATAATACTGTCCTAAGTTTACCCAAATAAATGGTTTATTTTATGAATGAGCGTGACAGAGAGATGGACGGTCTCACATAAGGGCATACGGACCTCGCTATATCGACTCGAGTTGTTATAGGGATCAAGCCTAAAATTCAATGCACATTTAAAGTACGCTTGCGAAAAAGCAACAAGAGTGAGTGCGGCGCTAGCACGAATGATGCCAAATGTTGGAGGGCCAAGGCAGAGTAAAAGTTTCTTAATATCAAGTGTTATTAAGTCAATTCTGCTGTATGCAGCACCTGTGTGGTCACCTACACTAAGTACCAGCTCTCGTAAACTGATGACGTCGGTGTATAGGCTGAGTGATCTTCGAGTAAGTAGTGCCTACCGAACTACATCAGATGATGCGGCATGTGTAATAGCGGGAATGATTCCGGTATATTTACTGGCATGTGAAGTTCGGAGACAGTATGATTCGAAACGGAATAATTCAATTGCTTCAAACTTCGAAATACATAGGGCGGAGCGCGAAATAACAATGCGTCAATGGCAGACTAGATGGGAGCAGAGCCTAAACGGCCGTTGGACATTCCAAATTATACCGAACATACAAAGATGGATAAAAAGACGTCATGGAGAAGTGAACTGTCACCTGACCCAATTTTTAAGCGGCCATGGCTGTTACAGAAGCTACCTGAACAGATTTGGACACGATGATTCCCCTATGTGCTCTGGGTGTCCAGGGGAAATAGAGGACGTGGAACATATAATGTTTATATGCCCGAGATTCCGCAATGAGCGTGTGCAATTGGAGCAAGATATAGGCAGTCAGATGAGAAAGGAGAATATTCTAGAGACTTTATTAAGATCCGAGGAAAATTGGACTACATAAAAGTTCCGTATGTCATATTGAGGGCAGAGGAGTTTAAGGAAACGAAACGAGGGAAGCAAATGTGGTGATTAGCTAAGGCTATCCTGTCCTGCGACGTAATACCTAACAGGTGGTTTTAGTCGGTAAGAATCCGACATATCCCAATTTGGATTGCTTGGGAATCTTATGCAAGATTTCCACCTCCCGGGCACAAAAAAAGGGATCAAGAATCAGTACACACTACACAGCAATGACGACATATTTACACCATCTCTTCTATATACTGCATATATGCATGCACCGTAAGCCTTTGTACTGGCATCTGAAAATGCATGAATTTCAGTATTGGTACCAAAATGTACACACCTTTGGATCCGTGTCTGTGTACTTTGTGGTAGTTGTTTCCATTGAGAGACGATTGCTTACTGAACAGTTTCATCCCAGTTCACTTTAATTTTCCATAGATCTTGCATGAGTATAAAATAAACAAGTGAGAGTGTTAAATTCGGCTGTGCCAAATCTTTAATACCCTCCACCACGGTTTGAGTATTGATAATAAATGTAAACAAAATAATTGAAAAAGTAAATAATTTGTTAAACTTACTACCAAATTATTTCAGCAAATAGACTGATTTTTTTTTGCAGTTTTGGAGGTATCTCCATATATTGACCATATCTTGACACAGTGATGCCCGATTTAACACATTTCAAATAGCAACCTGCTCGTAGTAACGACAAACAATATTATTTTAAGTTTACCCAATGACCGTAATTTCAAAAGACATACAGACAGATGCATGTGTGGACATTATATGGACTCGAGTTGTTATAGGGATTAAGAATACAAATACTTTATGGGGTCACAATTCATTGTTCAATGCGTTACAACAAAATACCAATAGTCACAATAAAGAATAATAGTTTCAATGTTTTGAGAGCTAAAAATTTCAAAATAAAGGTTTCTAAAAATCTTGGCAATTTTTGGTTTGCCGTATACCAGGAAAATGTGCTTATTTTAAAAAAGTACTTTAAAAGAATTTACTTAAAAAAAATATTTAAAAAAAGTTATTTTATATAAAAGATCCTTGTTTGAGAAAAGGTAACTTTCTAAGAAAATTTACTTTAACAAGAAAGTTATCCTTTTAAAAAAGTACTTTTTTTTAAAAGAATACTTTAAAAAAAATTTCTTTTAAAAAAGGGTAGATTTTTAAGATAATGTACTTGTTTAAGAAAATATGTTTTTAAATGGTTATTTTTTAAGAAAAAAAATTCTTTTTAGAGAATAGTTACTTTTGAAAACGAGATACTTTTTTAAAACAAAATTATACTTTTTAAGGAAATGTACTTAAAGGAACAGGTACTATTTTAAAAAGGTGTTTTATAAAAGAATACTTTAAGAAAGATACTTTTTGAAGAATGGTACTTCAAAAAAATGTATTTTTTTAAAAACAACTTCTCTTGTTATACGTATCAAGAAAATACATGGTTTATGGGCTCAGGAATTTATTTCGATGCATCATAAACGGAATGACAAACTGATATATACCCTCTTCATATATACACTTTGAGGGTTTAAAATCGATTTGTATTGAAAATTTTTGATTTAATTAAAAAAAAAAGAATAATTGAGTTTTAGACTTTTCTTGGGACGTCTGAAAATTTATAAACAATCTTAAATATATTTACGCTGATCCCTGACTCACTGACTGACTGACTGATTCTGTAACGCTGAAATAATACACACACACAGCACTCCCTACAAAGCTATGGGAAATACACAAACAAAATTTAATCTTTCTCATTTTATGCAAACCCACACACAATTTTCTCTCTTCTTTGTTACCGACCAGTGCTGCTAATAAAATCTTCTGAAAATCCACAATTTTGGAAACTAAATCGCCAAAATTGTCATATTACGAATATTATTACATCATTGGTTATTTCTATATATAAAAATGTATTAGTAATGAAATTTTAACGAAAAAAATTGAACACAGCAATCAACTAAATAGTTTTATTTATATGTAGCTCTAGCTGAAACATATAAGATAGGTTTAAAGTATAGCCGTAATTAAAACTTAAATCTTAAATGGAGATGTTATTCAAGGTATTTCCGTTTTGAAACGACTTGACCCAGAATTAAATCTATACATATTTTGTAATCATTTTAACAAATTGAAAAATCGTCGAAATTACAATAAGTTGTCAAAATTGGCAGCACTGCTAACGACAATAGCACTACATATGCAGATTCGTGTTACATATGGAATAAGTTGAACTCAAAAAATGCATAAAAAAAATTAATTAATGAAATTTTAAACATTTTTATTTTTCTCATTTAACGTCGTCCGATATTCATACATACTTCTTTTATCAAACTAAAGCATTCCGTTTGTCTGTTTTGTTTTTCATCTCAAAATTGTTTTGTATTGTTAGGAGTGCTTTCGCTCAGGTACTCTGATACCCAGCACTTACCAAAGAGTATGCTTTTTTTGATAAATATTTGAGAAAAAAGAGATCTTCAATGTGGATTTTGTTGTTGTCCAACGTATGATTTCGTTCAAAGCTCTGTATTGAAATGCACTTGAAAAAATAGTGCAATAATAACTTTGCATAATTAAATTACATTGTAGTTTCAGAAGAGAGGTGGGAAAATATTTTTTTTTTCACTCATAGTATTAATTTTTGCATAATTTGCTTTCAAAAAATTTAGACAAACATAAATTACGTAAATAGGTATATTTAAGATTTTAATTTCAATAATTTATTGAAGAATTAAAGGCGATTTGGAATAATAAGTTTTTTTTTGAAGTAAAACTAATACGCCCTTATTTTTTATTTTTTTTTTTGGATTTATAGATAACTTTGCAAAAAATGTACTTCTCTTTTTTCAGTTTACATGTATAATGAAATATGAAATATTTTTTTTCTCTTTTGTGTAGGTGTATTGGTGTTTGCGCTTCCTGAAGGGTGGTAGGTTTTAAAACCTATTTTTGCATCTCACTTTCTGAATGCACAACATGTCGAGAATGTTGTATTAAAATTTTAAGTAACCCAGAGCAAAACTTAAGAAGATAAAGCGTTTCCAGCGACCGGCCTCATACGGTATATAGTATATAGATGAGTTTTTAAAATACTTTAAATCGATTTTCTCGCATATAAATGTTCGAAGTCTGTGAACATCATAACTCAAAATCTACTTGACCGATTCTTTTGAAATTTTAGACACTATATCTACACATAAATCATCAGGTAACCACGAATGGTTTTTTAATTCCATTTTCTTCCCCATTTCTTAACAACAAATTCCCGAAATTGTATAGCAAAAATCCTTTTTTACTTCAAAATGCTACCAAAAAAAAAAAAAAAAAAAATAGTGAAAAAACTCTTGGTCAGTACCTTAGAAAACATGTCACCTTTTAAACGCATTTCGATTTTTTTATTTCACATGATCCGGTAACGAGTTATGATGTTCACCCCAAAACAACAACGCCTCCGGAGATTCGCTGTCACGGACTTCTTTATTAAAATTTTTAATTGAAAATTTTTTCAAAGATTCTTCAAATGTTATGCTATAACATGTATATGAAATAAATAATCCAACATTATTCATATCTTCAAAAAAGAATTATCAATATACGACTTTTTTAACATTTAAAACTTTACCCCCCTCAAGAAACTTTTAGGAACCTTGCTCTAAAACGTTTTTTTTTTCTTTTTTTTTCTACAATATAACGAACTCGGCGGGACAGGCTAAATTACTTCGTTATAGATTAAGTTCGTTATAACCGTAATATTTTTTTGTTATGTCCGAAAGGTTTAAAAACTTTTTTTAGTTGAATAAGTTTACTTATTTTGATGCATTTTAAAAAGTTATAAAACATAAATTAAATTATTAAAATGATACATATTTATAGTTTGTCTTAATAATTTAATTTATGTTTTATAACTTTTTAAGACTTAGTCTTTAACGAACTAATTTGGCCGGTCCCGCCTAGTTCGTTATATTGTAGAAAAAAAAAAAAAAACGTTTTAGAGCAAGGTTTCTAAAAGTTTATTGAGGGGGGCAAGGTTTTAAATGTTAAAAAAGTCGTATATTCGTAATTCTTTTTCGAAGATATGAATAATGTTGGATTATTTATTTCATATACATGTTATAGCATAACATTTGAAGAATCTTTGAAAAAATTTTCAATTAAAAACTTTAATAAAGAAGTCCGTGACAGCGAATCTCCGGAGGCGTTGTTGTTTTGGGGTGAACATCATAACTCGTTACCGGATCATGTGAAATAAAAAAATCGAAATGCGTTTAAAAGGTGACATGTTTCCTAAGGTACTGACCAAGAGTTTTTTTCACAATTTTTTTTTTTTTTTTTTTTTTTGGCAGCATTTTGAAGTGAAAAACGATTTTTGCTACACAATTTCGGGAATTTGTTGTTAAGAACTGGGGAAGAAAATGGAATTAAAAAAACCATTCGTGGTTACCTGATAATTTATGTGTAGATATAGTGTCTAAAATTTCAAAAGAATCGGTCAAGTAGATTTTGAGTTATGATGTTCACGGACTTCGAACATTTATATGCGAGAAAATCGGTTTAACGTTTTTTAAAACTCATTTATATACTATATACCGTATGAGGCCGGTCGCTGTATCTTCTTAAGTTTTGCGCTGGGTTACTTAAAATTTTAATACAACATTCTCGACATGTTGTGCATTCAGAAAGTGAGATGCAAAAATAGGTTTTAAAACCTACCACCCCTTCAGGAAGCGCAAACACCAATACACCTACACAAAAGAGAAAAAAAAATATTTCATATTTCATTATACATGTAAACTGAAAAAAGAGAAGTACATTTTTTGCAAAGTTATCTATAAATAAAAAAAAATAAAAAATAAGGGCGTATTAGTTTTACTTCAAAAAAAAAATCGCCTTTAATTCTTCAATAAATTATTGAAATTAAAATCTTAAATATACCTATTTACGTAATTTATGTTTGTCTAAATTTTTTGAAAGCAAATTATGCAAAAATTAATACTATGAGTGAAAAAAAATTATTTTCCCACCTCTCTTCTGAAATTGCAATGTAATTTAATTATGCAAAGTTATAATTCCACTATTTTTTCAAGTGCATTTCAATAAAGAGCTTTGAACGAAATCATACGTTGGACAACAACAAAATCCACATTGAAGATCTCTTTTTTCTCAAATATTTATCAAAAAAAGCATACTCTTTGGTAAGTGCTGGGTATCACAGTACCTGAGCGAAAGCACTCCTAACAATACAAAACAGTTTTGAGATGAAAAACAAAACAGATAAACGGAAAACTTTAGTTTGATAAAAGAAGTATGTATGAATATCGGACGACGTTAAATGAGAAAAATAAAAATGTTTAAAATTTCATTAATTGATTTTTTTATGCATTTTTTGAGTTCAACTTATTCCATATGTAACACGAAATCTGCACTGTCGTTAGCAGTGCTGCCAATTTTGACAACTTATTGTAATTTCGACGATTTTTCAATTTGTTAAAATGATTACAAAATATGTATAGATTTAATTCTGGGTCAAGTCGTTTCAAAACGGAAATACCTTGAATAACATCTCCATTTAAGATTTAAGTTTTAATTACGGCTATACTTTAAACCTATCTTATATGTTTCAGCTAGAGATACATATAAATAAAATTATTTAGTTGATTGCTGTGTTCAATTTTTTTCGTTAAAATTTCATTACTAATACATTTTTATATATAGAAATAACCAATGATGTAATAATATTCGTAATATGACAATTTTGGCGATTTAGTTTCCAAAATTGTAGATTTTCAGAAGATTTTATTAGCAGCACTGGTCGGTAACAAAAGAAGAGAGAAAATTGTGTGTGGATTTGTATAAAATGAGAAAGATTAAATTTTGTTTGTGTATTTCCCATAGCTTTGTAGGGAGTGCTATGTGTGTGTATTATTTCAGCGTTACAGAATCAGTCAGTCAGTCAGTGAGTCAGGGATCAGCGTATATATTTAAGATGTTATAAATATATTTTATAAAATATTTTTTTTAAATTTAATTATACTTATGTATATCCCAGTAAAAACCTCAAAAAATTGCTTATAATTTGTACTTCTTCTGAATGAGAATTATAACGGGTGATTTTTTTGAGGTTAGGATTTTCATGCATTAGTATTTGACAGATCACGTGGGATTTCAGACATGGTGTCAAAGAGAAAGATGCTCAGTATGCTTTGACATTTCATCATGAATAGACTTACTAACGAGCAACGCTTGCAAATCATTGAATTTTATTACCAAAATCAGTGTTCGGTTCGAAATGTGTTTCGCGCTTTACGTCCGATTTATGGTCTACATAATCGACCAAGTGAGCAAACAATTAATGCGATTGTGACCAAGTTTCGCACTCAGTTTACTTTATTGGACATTAAACCAACCACACGAATGCGTACAGTGCGTACAGAAGAGAATATTGCGTCTGTTTCTGAGAGTGTTACTGAAGACCGTGAAATGTCGATTCGTCGCCGTTCGCAGCAATTGGGTTTGTGTTATTCGACCACATGGAAGATTTTACGCAAAGATCTTGGTGTAAAACCGTATAAAATACAGCTCGTGCAAGAACTGAAGCCGAACGATCTGCCACAACGTCTAATTTTCAGTGAATGGGCCCTAGAAAAGTTGGCAGAAAATCCGCTTTTTTATCGACAAATTTTGTTCAGCGATGAGGCTCATTTCTGGTTGAATGGCTTCGTAAATAAGCAAAATTGCCGTATTTGGAGTGAAGAGCAACCAGAAGCCGTTAAAGAACTGCCCATGCATCCCGAAAAATGCACTGTTTGGTGTGGTTTGTACGCTGGTGGAATCATTGGACCGTATTTTTTCAAAGATGCTGTTGGACGCAACGTTACGGTGAATGGCGATCGCTATCGTTCGATGCTAACAAACTTTTTGTTGCCAAAAATGGAAGAACTGAACTTGGTTGACATGTGGTTTCAACAAGATGGCGCTACATGCCACACAGCTCGCGATTCTATGGCCATTTTGAGGGAAAACTTCGGAGAACAATTCATCTCAAGAAATGGACCGGTAAGTTGGCCACCAAGATCATGCGATTTGACGCCTTTAGACTATTTTTTGTGGGGCTACGTCAAGTCTAAAGTCTACAGAAATAAGCCAGCAACTATTCCAGCTTTGGAAGACAACATTTCCGAAGAAATTCGGGCTATTCCGGCCGAAATGCTCGAAAAAGTTGCCCAAAATTGGACTTTCCGAATGGACCACCTAAGACGCAGCCACGGTCAACATTTAAATGAAATTATCTTCAAAAAGTAAATGTCATGGACCAATCTAACGTTTCAAATAAAGAACCGATGAGATTTTGCAAATTTTATGCGTTTTTTTTTTAAAAAAAGTTATCAAGCTCTTAAAAAATCACCCGTTAGGAAAGAAACAGAAAGTAAACATACTTCCGCGCATGCTTACGAAAAAAATTGGAATAATTGTTTTTAAAAATAGATTTAATGTTACTCACTAAGTTTTTGGTTCCTATCATGAATGTTAGGATAGTAATATGGGATTCTAGAGGAATCCGTAACAAAATTTATGAATTTTTTGATTTTTCATTGATTGGCTTAGTAAGTGGAACATGGTTAAAAGAAGGATATTTCAATACATCATCCAGAATTTTACTGTTATCTTAAGAACCGAGAATACCATACAGGTGGTTGAGTTGCAACTTTTACGCAACCTTGATACAGATTTAATTGAAAACATCGGTATAAATATGTACAAGTATTTAGTTGTTATTTTGTTAGAATTAAGAAAAAAAAATGTGTAGTTTACTGTCTAAATTCATGTACAACTACTAACCCATTTGGTGTGTGTGCAAACACAAAGTGAAAATTTCAAATATATTTTAGTTGATCGATACAATGTATTCAATTTGTATCGTAATAAACAAAGCACTTAGAGCCACTTTGTAACGTAATAAATAGCGTATTTAGAGCAACAGAATTGAATTGCTGATGGTGTAAATTCAGCAGAACATTGGACATTGGCCTATTGTAATATACACAATACATTTTGTAATCTGAATTAGATTACACTGTTTGTGTGAGCTCTATGGAAAATAAAATTATACAGAAAAAGAAGGATATGAGACTGTGTAAGAAAAACAAAAAACACTGGAAGCACTCAAACCAAGATCCATGAGGTTATTACGGATTCAGCCAATGCTCCATCAGCAGTAAGTATTAGCATCAAAGAAATCAGTTTCGTAAGCGTGATATTCACAGTATACATGCTTATAAAAAACTTTAGAAAATTAATAAAACAAGTCAGACGCTTAACCATTAGATCGCGTAACTAGCAAGCATAATTGTAAAATTGTATAATTCAAACACAATTGAAACACATGTAAATGAATAAAAATAATAAGGAAATATAAAATATATATATAAATATATATAGAAATCAAGTGAGTTTAATTAAAAATTTTAAACCAAAAAAATAAAACAAAGACAAAAGTGAAACAAGCATTTCTCATACCGCCATGGATCTAATATATGGCCAATTAGAGACACTTATTGCTAGTACAAAAAAGTCTTTAGGTAGAGTCTACACTGGGGTGTTCCTTATTTTGGCAACTTGCAAATTTCGACCGTAACTCCCTCTAGAAATATACCTTAAACAAAAAACATGCTCTGCAAAATTTGAGCCAGATCGGATAAGGGGAAAAAATTACTTTTTTGGGGTTGTTTTAAGAAAAATTTTCTTAAGTGTACTTTTTTCAACCAAGTGAGTACAGAATCGTAATCAATATAAATTTATCTTTCTAATATGGTATATAAAATTAAAATCGGTAAGATAATATTAAAGTTATTGCATATTCCCTTCTTACAAAGTAATCATCACTTATACTGTGTAAAAAAAAAGACAGCTGTTTGTTGATATAACAAAATCGTTTTCGATTTGTGCATATTGTTTAACACATAGTGTTATTGCTGCAATTCTTTTTTATACCCTCCACACGTCAGTGGCAGAGGGTATATATAGGTTTGTCATTCCGTTTGTAACGCATCGAAAAACTAATTTCCGACCCCATAAATTACCACAGCTCGAGTCGATATAGCGATGTCCGTCTGTCCGTCTGTCTGTTGAAATCACGCTCATTCACAAAAAAAGCTATCTAACTGGATAAGGTTACAAAAATATCATTTGCCATAATTCCCAGCAGGTTGGTATTGAAAATGGGCTACATCGGGCCTCATTGTGATTAGATACGAGCAAAAATATGTAGATATCTCTAAAAAAAAAAACATAAAACCCTGTGTGTTTGTTGTAACAGTTTAGTGGTTGAACATAATAATTGTACAACAACATACAAAATGCCCCAAAAATAATATGCATATATATTAACAATACCAAGAACACAGAACATAGCTCATGTTAGTAGTATTGCCACATATTTTTTTTTTATCGTTATCACGTTATAATAAAAAAAATTGCCAATATTAAAGAAAAAATTAAAACGAAAAATGGAAATTTTCCAATGGAAAATGAAAATGGAAAATGGAGAATTAAAAATAAAAATGAAAAATGGAAAATGAAAAATGGAAAATAGAAAATTGAGAATGGAAAATGGAAAATGAAAAACGGAAAATGGAAAATGAAACATGTAAAATAGAATATGAAAAATGGAGAATGGAAAATGAAAAACGGAAAATGAAAAAAGAAAATTGAAAAATGAAAAATGGAAAATGCAAAATGAAAAATGGAAAGTGGAAAATGAAAACGAAAACTGAAATATGAAAAATGGAAAATGAAAATTGAAAAAGGGAAAATGGAAATGGAAAATGAAAAATGGAAAATGGAAATTGAAAAATGAAAAATGGAAAATGAAAATTGAAGAACGAAAAATGACTAATAGAAAATGGAAATTGAAAATTAAAAACGACAAATGGAAAATGAAAAATGGAAAATGAAAATTGAAAAATGAATATTAAAAAATGAAAAATGGAAAATGCAAAATTGAAATGGAAAAATGAAAATTGGAAAATGAAAACTGAAAAATGGAAAATGAAAAATGAAAATTGAAAAATGAAAATGAAAAATGGAAAATGGACAATGAAAATTGAAAAATGAAAAACGGAAAATGGAAAATGGAAAACGAAAACTGAAAAATTAAAAATGGAAAATGAAAATTGAAAAATGAAAAATGGAAAATGAAAATTGAAAAATGAAAAATTAAAAATGGAAAATGAAAATTTAAAAATGAAAAATGAAAATGGAAAATGAAAATTGAAAAATGAAAAATGGTAAATGGAAATTGAAATATTAAAAATGAAAAATGAAAAATGGAAAATGAAAATTGAAAAATTAAAAATTAAAAATTAAAAATTAAAAATTAAAAATTAAAAATTAAAAATTTAAAATTAAAAATTTAAACTTAAAAATTAAAAATTAAAAATTAAAAATTAAGAACTAAAAATTAAAAATTAAAAATTAAAAATTAATAATTAAAAATTTTAAATTAAAAATTAAAAATTAAAAATTAAAAATTAAAAATTAAAAATTAAAAATTAAAAATTAAAAATTAAAAATTAAAAATTAAAAATTAAAAATTAAAAATTAAAAATTAAAAATTAAAAAATAAAAATTAAAAATTAAAAATTAAAAATTAAAAATTAAAAATTCAAAATTAAAAATTAAAAATTAAAAACTAAAAATTAAAAAATAAAAATTAAAAATTAAAAATTGAAAATTAAAAATTAAAAATTAAAAATTAAAAATTAAAAATTAAAAATTAAAAATTAAAAATTAAAAATTAAAAATTAAAAATTAAAAATTAAAAATTAAAAATTAAAAATTAAAAATTAAAAATTAAAAATTAAAAATTAAAAATTAAAAATTAAAAATTAAAAATTAAAAATTAAAAATTAAAAATTAAAAATTAAAAATTAAAAATTAAAAATTAAAAATTAAAAATTAAAAATTAAAAATTAAAAATTAAAAATTAAAAATTGAAAATTAAAAATAAAAAATTAAAAATTAAAGATGAAACATTAAACATTAAAAATTAAAAATTAAAAATAAAAAATAAAAATATTTGGAAATGAAAATATTGGAGCTCTAGGCCTAATAACTAACAGTTAGTTATTAGACGTTGATGAACAACTCATTATTGTTTTTTAAGTTTTGTGCTTGATAAGTTTAATATTAAAAGCCCAGATGATGTCTTTCAAAGAAAGACGAAATATCGGCAAAAAGTAAATAAAAAAATATTATTTAAAACTAATATAACAAGGCCTAGAGCTCCAATATTTTCATTTCCAAATATTATATGAAAAAGGTCAAATAAAATTAAAAATTATATTTAAAAATAAAAAATTAAAAATTAAAAATTAAAAATTAAAAATTAAAAATTAAAAATTAAAAATTAAAAATTAAAAATTAAAAATTAAAAATTGAAAATTAAAAATAAAAAATTAAAAATTAAAGATGAAACATTAAACATTAAAAATTAAAAATAAAAAATAAAAAATTAAAAATTAAAAAATTAAAAATTAAAGACTCAGGTGGAGGGTATCAAAAAATTCGGCACAGCTGAATTTAACACTCTTACTTGTTTACTTTTAAGCTGTGCCAAGAGAAATAGACTCTTTTAGAACAACAAAAAAAAAAAACTTTACACATAAATGAGTGAAATATTAATTTTAAAGTTATTTCATATTCCCTTCTTACAAAGTAATCATCACCTATGGTGTGTAAACAAAAGGCAGCTGATTGTTGATATAACAAACAAATGTGCTGCATGAAGCACTTCGTTAAATTTAATTTCATATCTAAAGCGGGATATACACGGTCAAAATGATTGAACTGCATTTTGGTGGTATTAGTGAAAATGTGTTTGCATGTGTCACACGGACGATGATTGAAGCAAAATCAAAAATTTTAGATTTTCTGCTTGCATGACGTACGAATTTGATGTGTGTATATCGTTGATTGATCAAGCATGTTCTCATTTTTAATGTGACTTTGAAGCAAATGGTTGTGAGGAGATGTCGGAAAAATATTTTAGAATTGCTGGAAGCTTAAGTTAAGTTTTCATGGGTAAATGAATTCCTTTTTTTAACCACTCCTTCATCCAGATACGTCTCTTCTTCTTCTTAATTTCTTTTGCATTTAAACACACTGCCAAAATGGCGACAGGCGTATCGTCCGCTACCGGCATGATGTTTACCGCACAAAATCAAAAACCAAATGAATGATTGAAGTGCTATGCAGTACCGTGTATGTTCAAAGCTTCATGCACACATACATACATGAATTTGAAGTCAAGCATTTTGACCGTGTATACTGGCCTTAAAACACTGTTCCTTCAAGAAGACCGTTCTTCGTTGAAAAGTCTATTACATCGCAAGCATGTTGTCGTTTTAAAACTTATCGGCGACTTTCATTTCTTACACAAAACTTCCAACAGAAGAACATTTTCATCGTAGAAGTATTTTTGTCGCTAATTCTTTCTTTTAAACATTTTTTATGTTTTAAATTTTGGCAACATAAATTTTTTTCAATAGTGCATGGTAGAGAAGAAGAAAGCATATATTTCTTAAATTCATAACTAAACTGTACCTTTAATCAGACTAGTTTCTGGCATTTCAGCCTTCATCAGTGATTTTATTGAATATGTGATAATTGTTATCTTAAATTTTAAAAGATTGTTTCTATTTGAACCTGCTTCTATCTCACATACACTCGAACTTGCACTTTTGGTCTTACGAAACTGGGAATAGTGGAAATTAGAAGTATAAATGCATATATTGTTCAGATTTTAACATTCAAGTAAAAAAAAAAAAACATTCCCATATATTTATAATAAAAATTCGGTTGTTTTAAGTATATGAAACCCCCTATCTTATAGTATACAGTTTTGTATATCATGCTATAAATTATTTTTTTGTCTTATTTGTGGCGGCATTCTCTCATTTGCATACCAAATGCACATCTCACCTAAACAAAAATTTTTTTTGTAGTTTGCAATTGAAATCAAATGTATTATCAAATATGAAATGATGTAGAGAAAAGAGATAGAATTCAATTCGGAATTAAAATACCGTTCATTAAAAAAAGGAAAAAAAACTGCGTCATATTTTTTTTAGCTCACGGCTTTACATTTGAGACTTCAGTTTTAAATAGTGAATAAAAGTGGCCCAGTAAAGTCGGAAAGACAACATTAGGAAAAAATTAAATAAGACCAAAACGGTGTAAAAAGTTTAATTAAAAACATATAAATTATATTAATAAATATATTAAGAAAAGAAATTTTTTTTTGCCCAAAAAAAACCCAGAGGAAACACGAAAGTTCCATCTGGGGAATTTCCAACACCAGTGTGATATAAATTTTTTTTGGAAACTACCTAATATCAGCAACGTCGCATCATAAATACCATTCAAACGTGATTGTGTCAACTTGTTCTCGTACACGGATCCACATGGTTATATAAAGACTGATTAAAGGCACGTGAAAATAACCTCAATTTTTTTTTATGGAATCATGTCCCGTTAACGTCTGCAAAGGTCTAGAAGATCACAAACAACCCGATTTCGACAGGAAGAGCATAAGGCTTAAATTTAATATTTAACATTTTTATTTTTTTTTGTTAACCTTTAAAATTGTATTTAAATTTATTAGACCTAATGACTCATAACATAAACTAATACAATGCGTATTCATTTCCAATTTTTCAAAACCACTAACAATTATAAGTATAACTAGCTGTTTTTACCCGGTCTTGCCCGGGATCCAAACGACTTTGACTTGAAAAGTGGTTCACTATGCTTACCAGGCATTGAGTACTACGTCCCCGATGAACAACTCGTCAAAAAAATTAACTTACTCGCAAAAAATTTGTATGGGATTGGGGAATTTGTTCATGGTGAACAAATTCCCTATGTTCACGTTTTTTTTGTGTAACAAATTCATGTTTTATTTCAATTTAAAATTTTGTGATTTTTTAATTTCGAACTTTTTTTTATAAGACGCTACAGCAAAAATGCTTCAAAAATAAGCTGCGAAACAGCCTTAAGTTTTTTTTTTTTTTAATTTTATTTATTTTGTAAACATCAAATATAACGGAATCATTTGCAAATTAAAGGAATCAGAACTTTTAAAAATTGAATTACTTTATTCAATAAGTGATCATCATTGAGCAGATACGTCAAAGAAAAACGGAAAATAAATGCGACGTTTAAAATTGTGCCGCAATGTTGCTTTAAGCAACTGCTTATAGTATATGTATAGTAATTATTGCACATACGTAGATAACATTTATCATAAGACTTTTCACTGAGCTATGTGACTTTCAGATCATTGCAATATTTTAGCTGAGCTGTGTTCGCGAGCGCGTCGCGTCCGCGTATTTGGCAGCCACACCAGTGCTGCCGCGCAGTTATTGTCAACCTATTTTAATTGCCAAATATTATTTACAGATCATCCGATATTTGAGCGCAGCTGCTTTCCGCGAGCGTATCGCGTCGCGTCCGCGCGCCGCGCGTTTGGCAGCCATACCAGTGCTGCCGCGCAGTTGTTGTCAATCTATTTTAATTGTCAAATTTTATTTTTCAGATCATCTGATATTTGAGCGCAGCTGTGTTCCGCGAGCGCATCGCGTCGCGTCCGCGCGCCACTTTCGCGTATCGAAATTATGCTATTGAAAAGAATACAGATTTTAAATACGTTTATTGAGAGCAGTATGGAGATTTTGTTCATTTCTTTTGGGGACCTTTATTTAAATATTTGGGGAATTTGTGCATTGGGGGCTAAGTGCTGAGCGCATGCTTACCACTACAACTTAGCATGGATTATTTTGAGTGTATTATGTCTAAAAGTTACGAATTTTAGTTATTCTAGAGCTTGGGTATATACAGCAATTCTGGTTTTTCCTTCTGGTGCATATACGAAAAGCTTGTGCAGGCTCCCAACTCTGGAGCAGGCGACAAATAATTTTCTATGAGAAAAACAGGGAGATTCTAAGTTGATACCTGCTCCCGTAAGAGATGGTCCTTTTATGTACGTTATGTTAGGAACAACTTTTTGTACCATCTCTTGCAATGAAAAACCAACTTACAAAAGTCTTCTGGTAGGGATATTACAGTCGTTTCAAGAGTTTCACATTCCCTGGAGTTAGCTTGTCTTATCCGTTGGGCCTGAAGACATTGTTGAGTCGTTTCCAGAGTTTCAGATTCCCTCGACTAAGCTTGGCTTAGCTGCTGGATTTCTAGATGCACTGGAGTAGATTCAGGCATTTCCGCTTCTCTTACAAAGCTTGTCTTGATCTTTGGGCTTCAAGACGTTCTTGGGTTTGCTTAGGTGTTTCAGCATTTCTCGACTCAGATTGTCTAACTCGTTGAGACTCGATACGAATTTGGGTCTGATCAGGTTCTCTAGAGTTCTGTTTTGTTTAAGCATTTTTGCATTTGAGGTAGTGCTTTGCTTTCATGTGCAAGGCACAATTGCAAATAGTTTTTTTTCCACCTTTACAACTCATTTATAAAGTGAAAAGATGAAATGGAAATATTTGTAATAGGTTGCTTTCCAATGTAGCCAAAAGGCAAGATGGAAATAAATGTAATATTTTGTTTTCCATTGTATTTAGAAATGCGAGATGCAAATATTTATAATCGGAATAATCCTGCAGCGGTAGTCAACCTATGAAATAAATCTGCACTAATTTTGGGGTGTTGCAACTCAGATAGTAAAAAAGATAAGACGGGAAAATTTGTTATAGGTTGATTTAAAATCTTCATTTCATACTGGTGTAAACTCAAGAGTAGTAAGTGTTGGGACTCCTTTCCCAATTTGTGGAGAAAAAAATACGGGGTTGGTTTCGGTTTAACAAACTTTTAAGCTTCTTGCTTTATTAAAGTCTATCTTACAACTAAAAAACAATTATGAAATGCCTATGCATATAGGTTTCTAAAAACTTTATATAAAAGAAAATGTATTGGAAAAAAGGCACTATTTTCAGCAATTAATATACAATTCTTTAGAGATGAGAATGAGAGAACCTCTTCATGAGGCATATTACATTAAAAAATAAAGAGATTTAAATAAATTAAGAGAAGAATTATTTAAGACGTTAAACACAGTTCAACATCCACCGCGCGAAGATGTGGGTGACAAGAGCAACCATTCCATACACCAGATATGACCCATCCAAATATGGATCGTTGTGCTTTCGGAGGTGATTTATCCGGCTGTTTCACGGTTCCTGTCATAAGTGAGGACAACGTCCGGCTACCAATCACCCCATCGATAGTACGACAAGTGGCGAAAAAAGGGTGTGCTTGAGTCACAACTGATCTAAAGTGTTCCACTAGCTGAGGATCGTTAATAGCCGGTGGAACGTGGATCACATCATCCCGTAATGGAAGACTCCAACGGGCTATAGGCTTATGGTACAGGGGGGCGACATCGAACGCTCCGTACTCCGTTTCGCCACGCTGATAAGCCGATGTGAAGTCTGGAAACAGAAACGCTACGCTTCGTAGCAAATATGAGGTTGTAGAGGTTTCGTCCAATAAAAATGTGACCCACATCGGATCTCCACTATGGATCAAGGTAACCTGGATGAGCGGTGGTATGGTGACTTCCCAATGAAGTGGACGTGAGGGTAATTCCATAGCCAATAACTCTAGTGGTGTAGGTGGTGCTTCTTGGTTTTCTTCAGCATGGAACTCAAGGTTATCATTTTGACCTTGAACGTGGTCAATTGGGGGGAGGTTTCATCCTCGAAGCTCGAGGTCATGACATCATGGGCATGCTCAATATGAACCATCGAGTGGTGCTTTTTCCCGCAAATGGCACAGCGGTTTTTGGACTGACAATCAGAACGGGGATGAGTTTGTGCCATACAATTAAGGCAATAGTTCCATTTCAACAAATAGGTTCGTCTCTTCTCGATGGTCGAAGCAACAAATACACGGCAGTGTCGTAGGGCGTGGTTTTTGAGACACAAGTTGCACCGTGGCATGATGATGGCTAAAGAGGATGAGAAAGAAAATATATATATATACTGTGATTTTAGAAATTTTGTTTTGCGACTCTTTCTCTCGTTTGTTTTTATGTAGCTTTTTAATATGAAATCGGGTGGATTAATTTTATGATTTTTGAGTTATTGGTTCGGGTGTTGTATGAGATATTGGCAAAAGACATACTTTGGCAATCGGGCGCGTTATATATCCGTTTTGCATTTTAATATCTACTACTCGTACTTTGCCATCCTTCCCATTGAAAACTTTACTAATGCGTCCCAGACGCCACTCGGTAGGTGGTAATAGATCATCCACCACGATGACAAAATCGTTTGGCTTTATGTTGTGTTGTTCTGTTTTCCATTTGACTCTTCGTTAAAGCTCGGTGATATACTCAGTTTTCCACCGACGCGCAAAGATATGTTGAAGAGCTTTTAGCCGGTCCCAGCGCTTGATATAACTCAAGCTTTCTAACGGAGGTTGTTCAGGGGCTTCAGGCGGAGCGATAAGTGGGGCACCTCTCAAGAGATGACCTGGAGTCAAGGGAAGTTATTCAGAGGGGTTTTCGGTCAATGGGGACATTGGGCGCGAATTCAATACGGCTTCAATTCTGATTAACATTGTAGTAAATTCTTCGAAGGTAAAGTTGAGATTTCCGGCTATTTTTTTTAGATGCGATTTCATGCTTTTTACGGCAGCCTCCCAGAGACCGCCCATGTGGGGTGCATAGGGTGGGATAAACGACCAGGTGAATTCGTGGGAGCTATATTTTTCTATTAAGGCTCTCTCAGTCAATTTTAGGAATTCATTATGAGTTTTGAGCAAGGCGAAGCTAGCTCCTAGGAAGTTTCTACCATTGTCAGAGAACATTGTTTTTGGAAGACCCCTACGGCCGGCGAATCGGTCAATGCATGCAAGGAATGCGTCTGTAGAAAGATCTGAGCATGCTTCCAAATGAACTGCTCTCGTGGAGAAGCATACAAATACCGCTGCATACCCTTTTAGTAATTTTGCGTTTCATAGATTAGAGGATTTTATGTTGAAGGGGCCAGCAAAGTCGACACCGGCGTAAGTAAACGGTAACGAGAAATTAACTCTTTCGGGGGGGAGTGCCGCCATTATTTGTTGTTGGATTTTATGTTCGTAGATAGTACATGTTTTGCAATTTCGAATACATTTTCGAACTATATTTTTGAGACGAGGTATAAAAAACCCTTGTCTTACAGCCCTTAGCATGATGTGGTGTTCAGCATGAAGTAAAATTTGATGAGCGTATTCCACAAATAAAGTAGCAAAGCGAGATTTTTCAGGAATGATTATAGGATGTCGTTCGTCAAAGCTTAATCCTGAGTAACTAAGTATGCCTCCAACACGTAATAAACCCTCTTTGTCGAGAAATGGGCTTAAAGTTATAAGTCGGCTTTTTTTTGTTTATAGGCCGTTTTTCTTGTAAACACTCGTACTCCTTGGAGAAGTAGGTTTTCTGAGCACTTGAAATAAGACGCCTTTTAGCAAATTCAATTTCTTGTGTAGTAATGAACTATGCAAATTTTAAATTACGTTTCCGAATATAGTTAAAGAAACGAAAACAATAACTTACGACTCTTAGAGCTCGACCGAAAGACGAAAATAAATCCAGTATATTGTAGGACTCACTTTCATCCTGGGTTAGTGTAGTTTTGCAAGTGAGGTCTACTGGGGTAGCCTTTAAGTGCAGTGTTGAGACCTTTTTTGTCTCTAATTCAGTTGAATCGAATACGCGTGGTTTCGGCCAAAGTTCGATATGTTGGATTAGCCATGTGGGTCCATGCCACCATAGTTTACTCTCTGTGAGTTCGCGGGGTGTACAACCACGTGTACCTAGATCCGCTGGGTTTTCGTCTGTTTTGACATGTTTCCAGTGAGTATTGCTGGCGTTACTAATAATTTTTGTTACACAATTTGCAACAAATGTTTTTAAAGTTTGCGGTGGTTTTTGTAGCCACCCGAGGACTATGGAGGAGTCCGTCCACAAATATAGTTCATAGGGGAACTTTGCGTTTTGCATTACACCTTTTGCTAATTTCGAGAGTAAAACTGCTCCACACAGCTCCAGTTTCGGGACTGTAGTCTTTTTAATCGGTGCAACCTTGGTTTTGGCAACTAACAAATTACTGTGAATTTCTCCATCAGAAGTAGAGATTCTCATATAGACTTCACCGCAGTAAGCCTTTTCTGATGAGTCGCAGAACCCGTGTATTTGTATGTGATGCGTCGGTGCAAAATGTACCCATCTAGGGATTTTCAGAGAGGAAATTTGTGGTAGATTTTGTAGAAAC
The DNA here is from genome assembly GCA_963682025.1 of Cordilura impudica. Lineage (NCBI taxonomy): Eukaryota > Metazoa > Arthropoda > Insecta > Diptera > Scathophagidae > Cordilura > Cordilura impudica. The sequence continues at coordinate 210,850,532 of OY821517.1, read as the reverse complement.
ATATTCCATTTTATGAGTAGATAGGGTGGGATAGCTTCATCCCATTCTGCTTTGAATTCCCATAATTCTTGCATGAAAAGTTTCGCTACTATCACGACTGGTCCTAACCAGCCTAGAGGGTCAAATAACTTTGCTATAACCGATAATATTTGCCTTTTTGTAGAGGAGGGCGAAATTTGGCTCGGTTCTACAGCATAATAAAAGAAGTCTGACTTCGCATTCCAGCGAATTCCCAAAGTTTTAATGGTGCTGGAATCATCGACTTTTAAAAAATCTTCGTCAAGAAGATTCTCCCGGGCCAAGTGTTCCAGCAAAAAACTGTCATTGGCTGTTATTTTCTTCATGGGGAAGCCTGCAGATTTCAAAGCATTAGTTATTTGATTTTGTTTAAATTTTGCTTCTTCGACAGCGTGTCCCCCAGACAAAATATCATCCACATAAATCTCGTTCTTCAAAATTGTGGATGCCTTCGGATATAAATGTTTACAGTCATCACTTAACTGTAAAAGTGTTCGGATGGCTAAAAATGGCGCACAGTTCACTCCAAAAGTGACTGTTTTCATTCGAAAAGTTTTTACGTAATTATCTGCTTCATTACGAAACAAGATTTGTTGGTATGTCCGATCATCTTTATGAATTAATATTTGGCGAAACATTTTCTCAATGTCGCCGGTGAAGATAAATTTATAATAGCGCCAACTAAGCACTATTTGCATCAAATCGGTTTGAAGAGCGGGTCCTTGATGAAGAACGTCATTCAATGAAAACCCACTGTTTGTTTTCTTAGAGGCATTGAAAACCACCCTTACTTTTGTCGACTTACTTTCAGGCCTTATAACCGCATGATGTGGTAGAAAAAATAAAGATTGTTTTTCAGCATCAATTTCGTGGTGAACTCCTGGTTCCATATGATCCAGGTCGATGTATTCTTGAAGAACTTGTCGATATGATTCTTTCAAATCTGGAGTCTTTTCTAGGGTTTTCTCCATCCTATAATATTGACCCAGCGGGCTGTTCCTTGAGGGACCCAAAAATATATCACGTGGATATTCTTCTTTAAACGGTAAACGCACCACATAACGACCATCTGTTTGTCTATTGGTGGTTGTTTGAAAAAACTCTTCACAAAATCTATCGGCTTCAGTTATTGGAAATTCCTTTTCGACTTCTTCAAGCTCCCAGAACTTCTTTATTTCTTCGTGGAGAAGCAAATTGTCTGAAGTAGAAACGGTAGTGGAAAATGCATTTATTTTATTCATGTTATCCGGGCCTGACAAATACCAACCAAAATGAGACTCCCTAGCTTGCAGATATGTTTTGTCGCACACCTTTAAGGTTAATAAAAGGTAGAAAATCGCTTCCTATTATCATATCAATAGCGGCAGGTTGATAAAAGTGCGGGTCGGCTAGTGGTATATCTTGTATCTCTGCATAATTGCGGAGTTTAACTGGATAAGAGGGCAAAAGGTTTGCAATTTTGGGCGCCACCACGGCTAAAATTTTTATTTTAAAATCAGAATTTCTGGATTTTACAGTAACATAACAGCTACCTTTAGAACTCCCCACGATCGTTCCGCCAAATCCCGATAATTGACGAGGGTGTGACTCGAGTGGTATTGCAAGCTTTTGTTGAATGCGTGTTGTAATAAAACTTCGTTCTGCACCTGCGTCTAATGGTAAATAATTCACCAGAGTTTTCGATGTAAATCAGTGCTGTAGGTAACACTGTAGTTCCTTCACGACGAATTAAATATGCCTGAACCTTTTCTTGCAGATTGTTTTCCGAATGCGATAGTTCGTCGACTTGAGTATTAAAAGTGCGAGTTTCGGCTTGAGTACCTGAGGTTGACGCTTTTTCATAATATTGGGGATTTGATTGTGAGTGTCCCTTTGACACATTATCCCTTTTAACATTTTCGAATTTTTCGAGATGTAACATTGTGTGATGTTTTTGTTGACACACCACGCATGAACCTGTGCTCAGACACTTTGATTTAAAGTGTGTTGTCGAAAGACAATTAACGCAATATATATTTGCAAAAACAAATTTTAAACGTTCGTTCGGTGTCATGGCCTTAAATGATTTACAAACTCTTAAAGGGTGATTTTGTTTGCATTGTTTACAACTATAGTTTCGTTCACCTTGAGGGTAAAATGCCTGAGTACTTGAAGACTGGCTTTCTTTTTGCAGGGGTTTTTTCCTATCTGTCATATTCTCTAAAATTTCAATTCTCTCCAAGAGAAATTCATTTAATTGAGTCCATGTGGGCAGTTCACGATGATTTTTCAAAGAACCTTCCCATTCTTTCATAGTTTCATCCGAAAGTTTGGAAACAATGACGTAAATCAGAAATGGATCGTAATCGGGGAGTTCGATTTCATAATTTTTTAAAATCGATAAACAATCGTTAACTGCATTTTGAACAAATCTAAGGGACTTGACGTTTTCATTATGAGCTGGAGAGACCGCATACATCCTTTTTATTTGATCTTGTACTAAAAGTCTTCGATTCTCGAATCTATTTTTTAATTTTTCCCAGGCCAATGCAAAATTATCATCTACCAAGTCAAAATCCTTAATTGCTTGGTAGGCCTCCCCCCTCACTTTGCTACGTAAATAGTACAATTTTTGGGCTGCTGCAATTGATGGCTCTTTTCCAATGACCGCCTGAAACATATCTCTGAAGGCCGGCCACTTGGAGTATCCACCGTCAAAGGTTTGTATATCACACGCTGGCAATTTTAATGTTGATCTGCTACTAATTGGTTGATTTGTCTCTGTTGTGACCGATTTTATTTTTTCTAAAATTTTAGTTTTCTGGGCCTGATATAAATCACTGGCCTCCTCATATCTCAAAGACATCTCGTCCTTGATGTCCTCCTTTTGATCATCATCTCCTACCATATAGTCTTCGCACGATTCGACTAGCTTCTTCCATCTTCTTTCTAACTCTTGCTTTTTAACATCAAAAAACGCGAACGAATTAACATCTTGACAAGTTCTTTCAAAGTTCGTACAGAACGCGATCAATTGTGTAAGGTCAAATTTACATCTCCTTTCTGATGCTGTCATTTTTCTTACCCAGACCGAAAACAAACCCTTACGATCGAATCACAACCTGAAGGTTTTAATTTTTAAATTTGAAAAAAAGATTTCTAAACTTGAAGCTCCTTTTTACCCATAAGCCTCTGACGCTTTCTTGAAGATACGATCGTTGTTGTTATTGTTTGAAGAAAATGTATAATTAATTTCAAATCCAATTTGAATTAAAGTTTTCAAAAATTGCACCAGGACTTTCTCATATATTTATTTTAATCACTGTGCTTTGTTCGCTTCCAAAATTTCAAATATATTTTATTTTAATTTATTTTCTCTTTTACCAGAATTTTTCCTTAAAATTCTTGTAGAATTTGGTTTTTTATTTTATTCTTAAACTGAGAATATTATACCACTTTTATTTAATTTTCTTTTAGGAGGCGTAGTGCACTTTAGAATATTTTTAAAAATGTTGATATTAATCCACTCGATTAATTATTTTGCTGCAATATTTATTTTATTGTCACTCACCACTTGTGTTGGCTCCTTTTCTGTTGGGGCTTGGGTACCTCTGACTTGTATATTGTAAGTCGATGACGTCACACTATTACTTATGTACACCACTATTACTTATGCACTTGTTTTATGTTCTGTTCTTCTTTTACTTTTTACCTGTTGAGTAGGTCATGTTGTGTTGGAGTATTAGGAACGAGTGGAATTGAACGATGTTGCCATTTATTAGTGGTGACAAATATGCCAATTTAGTTTTAGTGGTATTTTTTATTTTTAATCGCGCAATTTAGTGGGAAATTATTTGCGATGACAAATTTAGTTATATTTTCGATTTCGATTGTAGTTTTTTGGGATGTTGGTTCAGCTTATATATTTTTTTGAGGTTAAAATATATTGCGTGTAATTGGACGCTGGTACTAATATGTTTTTTCTTGAATATTGTGTTTTATATTTTATCTTCCAAAAGATAAAAAATGGTCGCACAAAATAACTAAAAACACAGTACATACATACCTTTTTTTATCCTGATACGTTTTAATTGTTTTGTAAAACATTTGTTTTGCTGTCAATCTTTCAAAGCTTGTTGACCTCTTGTATATGTGTGTTCTTGGAAATTATTGTTGTTGACTGCTTCACTGACTCGGGATGTACGATGAAGTATCACTTTAATTACTTGTTTGCTGTAATCACGTTGAAGTAAATTTTGCCGGTAGACAATCCAATTGTCTTTTTGGTATTTAATTTTGGAGCTGCTGTAGGGGAGTCAACTGCCGAAGTGTAGATATTAGTAGACTCCAAGTCACTAATTATTCCTGTTCTAGCCTATTCTAGAACTTTTTCGAAGGACCATATGTTGGGACTCCTTTCCCAATTTGTGGAGAAAAAAATACGGGGTTGGTTTCGGTTTAACAAACTTTTAAGCTTCTTGCTTTATTAAAGTCTATCTTACAACTAAAAAACAATTATGAAATGCCTATGCATATAGGTTGCTAAAAACTTTATATAAAAGAAAATGTATTGGAAAAAAGGCGCTATTTTCAGCAATTAATATACAATTCTTTAGAGATGAGAATGAGAGAACCTCTTCATGAGGCATATTACATTAAAAAATAAAGAGATTGGAATAAATTAAGAGAAGAATTATTTAAGACGTTAAACACAGTTCAACAGTAAATTAAGAGATTTATGTACAAAATTTTTGGGAAGTCCATTGAAAAATTAAAATATGTGAACAAACACTAAAAGCGTATATAGAAAATTAAAAAAAATGGGCGTGGCCGATAAAAGTATATGACGACCTTACCTGGGATTTGAGAATAATGTGCAGTAAATTTGAGCGAAACCCATAAAAAATTAAAAAAGTGGTCGCAAAAGTAGGCGTGGCCGATAAGAAGCATATGGTGACTTTCCCTGTGGCACAGAGATCGTGTGTACCAAATTTCAGAGGAAATCGTTAACAAATAAAAATTTGTATAGCGAACAAATATACCAAAAGGCAGAAAATGAATTGTATATAAAAAGTGGGCGTAAAAGTAGGCGTGGTCGATAAGAAGCATATGGCGACCTTAGCTGGAGTACAGGGATCGGTACCAAATCTCGGAGAAATCCGTAAACAAATAAAAATTTGTATATCGAACAAATATACCAAAAAGCAGAAAATGCATTAAATATAAAAAGTGGGCGTAAAAGTAGGCGTGGCCGATAAGAAGTATATGGTGACCTTAGCTGGAGTAGAGGGATCGTGTGTACCGAATTTCAGAGAAATCCGTTAGCAAATAAAAATTTGTATAGTGAACAAATATGAATAAAACAGAAAAAGAATTTTACATAAAAAGTGGGCGTAAAAGTAGGCGTGGACGGTAAAAAGTATATGGTGACCTTTCCTGGGGTATAGAGATCATGTGTACAAAATTTCAGGGAAATCCGTTGAAAAATAAAAATTTGTATATCTGTCAAACAAACAAACAAACAAATAAATAAACAAACAAACAAACAGAAAATGAATTTTATATATATAGATTAACTAAGATTTGACAAACATATTTGTTTAATAAAATCAAATATTAACTAATAAATTAAAGTTCATGCAAAAAGAAAAGGAAAAGAAAACACAAAGCAATCAAAGATTTGGCATAAAATATGTATTTAATCATACAATTAAATCTTTATTAAAATACAAAACATCAATGTACTATTTTACTATTTTTATAAATTAGAAGTCTCTAATTAACTAATAGAATTTTTACTATCCTTATAAATTTGTCACATACTGTACTATAAGTATCTTTGAATGAGAGTACGGTTAATTACTAATGAAATTTAAGACGTTCTTTTTTTAAGCTAAACATTTCATCAATTCCTCGCTGGGCCCATCCAAGGAACAACCATTAAAACTACAACAACAAACAAAAAAAGAAAAAAATTGTGAGTTGCACATAATAGTATTCATTAATAACACCTACTCTCATATTTTGTTTCCATATGGTTCCGAACTAGAAAATTACAAAATTTTTTAAATTGAAATTGTATTGTGCAAAGGCAGTATGCTAATGACACTCAAAGAGGGATCTTTGCGATTTAATTTTCACACTTACAAACGTTTAAGATGTTTCTTTCTCTTTTTAATATTTCACTTTTTTCGATTAACCCTAAGTACGTAAATATATTACACCCTAAATATTAACATGAATTCTTTATTAATAAATTTAAAATCAAATTAGAAATAAAAGAAAAAAATGAAACTCTAAATCTTTATTTCTTCGGGAATGATGACTGGAGCGAAATATAAATTACTTTAGGAACACAATCGTGTCAAATAAAAAGGGACAGTTTACTAACAAAAAAGAGGGTATCTAAACTGTCATAGGCGTCTGATTCCATATCAGTAGAGAGGGAATAATGTACCCCGATGGTATAACATCTGCCACCATCAATTCTATGTAGTTAATTAAACAATACTTTTTTTCTTCATTCGATTTACTCTTGGTGATAGGCATTAAAGAGTATATATTTTTTGTATGTTTATGCGTAATAACTCCGGGTTGAGAACCACGTTATCACACTCCTTGTAGCTAGCTGGGAAAGTTTATCATCATCTATGCCACTTGGCCCCAAAATATTTCATTCATACTTCGAACTTCTGGTTGAACAATTTTTATTTTCGACTAACGCATAACAATATATTCAAAAATTCAAAAATAACGATTGTTAAAACGCCGACCAAGAAGTTCGATCGTGACTGTCATGGTAAACGGACGTTTAGCGGAAATCGGTGTATTCTTCAATCGTTTTTGCGATTTGTGCATATTGCTTAACACATAGTGTTATAGCTGCAATTATTTTTTTTTTACTTTTAAGCTGTGACAAGAGAAATAAACTCTTATAGAACAACAACCAAAAAAAAACTTTACACATAAATGAGTGAAAATGCTCAAAAATCAAATATAAATAATGACAAAAACTACCAAAATAACTCATCATTACAATACGATGAAAACATAGCGAATGATAGAAAAAGAAAAAATAACAAGAATTTTTAAAGCGGCATAATATCTAAGCAACTAAAAAACAACTACTATGCCTTTCTTGATAATGACAAAGACTGCAATCAAGAATGCTTACAGCTTTTTATAAAACATACTGAGATACCAACAACTTCAAAAAATGCAACAACAAACAACTCTACGACTAAAGAGAATAATTTAAATAAAGAAAACATAACAAAATAACAATAAAAAAATATCACCATTAAACATTTTTGACGCAGAACCTAATGAACATATTAAATTTATGAAAAAAGGTCTTCAAATAAATTAATTTAAAACAAGTAAGAAAATTATAGTCGGTCTAGACCGACTATACGATACCCTATACCATGCGTTTAGAAACCCTATCTCTTAGGCCCAACTAACTGGACATAGAAAATAAGCAAAAACCAAATTTGAGTGGGATTTTTATTAATTTTTTTGGCTGCAGATATGAAAAAGTTCATATCGGATGCTATATCTATATGGGGACTAGGTCAAAAAATGGACCAATCCTGATCATGTTTGGTAAAGTCTCTTGTATTTTGCAAAAATATATACAAACAAAATTTGAGAAGAATCAGTGCAATATTTTTGTTTTTAATAGATTTAAGTGAAGATCGGGAAGCAGTCTATATGGGGCCAAAGGGATCATTTTTGGACTACTTATTAATGGATGTAATGGACGCATACAAACCCAATTTGAGTAAGATCTATAATGACAATTTGGATCTTATGGCAATTTATGTCGATTTCATAGGGGTAATTTGTATGGGGGCTAGGTCTGAATATGGACCGATTCTCACCAATGCGTTCATCGCATGGCCGATAAAAGCTTATATGCCAAATTTCATCAAAATATATTCATATTTGCGACCTGCAGTTTGATTACAAGGTTTACATGGACACACAGACGGACGGACGGACGGACGGACATTGTTAAATCAACTCAAAAAGTGATTCTGATTCGATCGGTATAATTAAAGATGGGTCTAGGTCAAATATTTTTGGTTGTTACAAACAGCAGCACAAAGTCATTATACCCAAACCACATAGTGGTATAGGGTATAATTAAAAAGTTCAATAAGAAAAAAATTGCATTGTTTATGACCTCTATAAGTGATTACAATAGAGTAAAAGCGTATCTGCAGAAAACAAATTGAAATTTTTACCTTTGCTCCAAAAGATATCAAAACTAAGTCTTATCTACTAAAGGGCCTAAGTGCTAATATTGACCCCAATGAAATTTTTGAGGAGTTATGTAAATTTCAAAATCCAAACCTTAAATTTATTAATGTGAACCAATTTAAAACCAAACGAGCGGAAAACAATTACTATGACCTACCAATATACTTATATAGTTCAAATAAGCGGCGAAAGCAAAGTAAATGAACTCAAATCTATTAAAGGACTTCTATACCGCTGTATTAGATGGGAAGCCTTGAGAAAACCAGAAATAACCCAACGTAGGAACTGTCAAAGCTTCTTTTAGAGTGCATCAAATTCTTATGTACCATCTAGATGCGTAAAATGTGATAATATGCATGAAATTGGAAAATGCACTCTGGATGCGGTTCCTGAAAACGATAGAGAAAAACTATTTCGTGTACTCTGCAGTAAATACGGCCATCCAGCATCTTATAAGGGATGCGAAAAATATAAGGAACTCCAGCAGAATTTGCATTAGAGACGAACTAACAACCCAACAACCGATGTAAGCTCAAATATAATTTACCCTAATACTGTAAATAACAACAATTCAATAAATATAAACAACACCAATCCAATCGTAGTTGCATTAGAACAACTCAATAATTCTATGCAAAATCTTTCTAATCAAATAATTAATTTACAGAAACATTTACAAATCCAAACATCTAGAATAGATACCATTTATTCAATGTAAGAAGTTTAAATTTTTACGATGGCCGAAACAATTGAAAAAACCATAATATAATTCAAATTAATGTAAATTCCTTAATAAGTTTAAGCAAAAGATAGAATTTGAATAATTTCATAAATCCATATAACCCGGACATAGTACTACATATTGAACGAGACAAAACTTAATGTAAGTCACAAAGTTACCTTTATACGTAAAGATAGAACAAACGCTAAAAGAAGAGGTGGAACCGCAATTTTGATAAAAAAAACGGTATAAAATTTAATACTATCAACACTACTAACAAATTTAAATACATATGTATTTAGAAACGTGCATAGTAAAAATACTTTTAGTAGCCAATAAATTTTTGTTTGTTATATCATCTTATTATCCCTCGGGTAATAACAACAGTCTTTTTAAGACTGAATTGTCACAACTCTTTCAATCTTTAAATTTACGTAATCCTAACAATTATTACATAGTTTCAGGAGACCTAAACAGCAATGCTTCTAATAACACGAAAGGGAATATGCTTAAAGTATGAATATCTTGCAATGAAATTTTGTTTAGATGCAGCTTATATGCTTATTATCATCGATGTGAATCGTATTTAGATGTATGCATAGCAGACTCTCGCCTATCTATACAGAAGAAAACCAATACATTATATTGTCTTAAATCCATAGACTACGATAGCGACCACAATGCTTGCCTTTTTAACAAAAAACCAGATTTAAAAATTAATTACAAAAAAACTAATTAAAAAAAATTCAAAAATAACATCACAAATGAGTTAAATAATAGTGAAACAATACCGAATAACAGAAATCTAACAAACTCTGAAATCTATATATTAATACGTGAAGGTAAAGTTTTAGTTCCCTTTTTAAGCAATATGCGGGCACGGAGGGGTGTGAAAATTGGCATAGTTATAGTTCATATGGAGGAGAAGCTGAGAATGATTAACTTATGTTTAATCTGTCTAAAAAATATGTTAAATTAAATAAAATAAAATATTTAAAATAATTCGTTACACCCTGTTAATGCGAATGATTTAAATTATATATCTGTGTTGAATTTTGAATTGCTAAAATTGATTAACATATCATTAGTCTCATTTAAATATTCATAAATTTTTTATATACACACAGAAAAAATATTCGCCAACCGAATTGCTGTAAAGTGGAACAACAGTATTTTCGATTGCATCAACAGAAATTTAATAGCATCTGCAAATTTTCTATTAGGACAAAACTAGATGACTGTGTGGCGCCTAGGCGCCCGTTTATTTTGACTTTAACAAACAATTTTTTTTTCCATTTAAAAAATTAATTTTAATGTTTTTAAAATTTCTTAAAAAAAAAATTTAAAAACAATTGTAAAAAATACAAAACAAAAACTCCGTTTTTCAAATGAAGTTTTGAAATGGTCTTTTTATGAATATTTTCGCAAAAGTTTGCCAGTAGCCAACCTTTGCTTTATACTTTCTGCTTCTATACATGAGTTTTTAATATTATATGATTTTAAAAAAATATTTTATTTTGATAGAAACTCGGTAAATTTAGTCTTATTAAGACAAACTATAAATATGTATCATTTTAATAATTTAATTTATGTTTTATAACTTTTTAAAATGCATCAAAATAAGTAAACTTATTCAACTAAAAAAAGTTTTTAAACCTTTCGGACAAAACAAAAAAATATTACGGTTATAACGAACTTAGTCTATAACGAAGTAATTTGGCCTGTCCCGCCGAGTTCGTTATATTGTAGAAAAAAGAAGGAAAAAAAAACGTTTTAGAGCAAGGTTCCTAAAAGTTTCTTGAGGGGGTAAGGTTTTAAATGTTAAAAAATTCGTATATTCATAATTCTTTTTTGAAGATATGAACAATGTTGGATTATTTATTTCATATACATGTTATAGCATAACATTTGAAGAATCTTTGAAAAAATTTTCAATTAAAAACTTTAATAAAGAAGTCCGTGACAGCGAATCTCCGGAGGCGTTGTTGTTTTGGGGTGAACATCATAACTCGTTACCGGATCATGTGAAATAAAAAAATCGAAATGCGTTTAAAAGGTGACATGTTTCCTAAGGTACTGACCAAGAGTTTTTTCACTATTTTTTCTTTTTTTTTGGCAGCATTTTGAAGGGAAAAACGATTTTTGCTATACAATTTCGGGAATTTGTTGTTAAGAACTGGGGAAGAAAATGGAATTAAAAAAAACCATTCGTGGTTATCTGATGATTTATGTGTAGATATAGTGTCTAAAATTTCAAAAGAATCGGTCAAGTAGATTTTGAGTTATGATGTTCATGGACTTCGAACATTTATATGCGAGAAAAGCGGTTTAACGTTTTTTAAAAACTCATTTATATACTATATACCGTATGAGGCCGGTCGCTGGAAACGCTGTATCTTCTTAAGTTTTGCGCTGGGTTACTTAAAATTTTAATACAACATTCTCGACATGTTGTGCATTCAGAAAGAGAGATGCAAAAATAGGTTTTAAAACCTACCACCCCTTCAGGAAGCGCAAACACCAATACACCTATACAAAAGAGAAAAAAAATATTTCATATTTCATTATACATGTAAACTGAAAAAAGAGAAGTACATTTTTTGCAAAGTTATCTATAAATCCAAAAAAAAAATAAAAAATAAGGGCGTATTAGCTTTACTTCAAAAAAAAAAACTTATTATTCCAAATCGCCTTTAATTCTTCAATAAATTATTGAAATTAAAATCTTAAATATACCTATTTACGTAATTTATGTTCGTCTAAATTTTTTGAAAGCAAATTATGCAAAAATTAATACTATGAGTGAAAAAAAAAATATTTTCTCACCTCTCTTCTGAAATTACAATGTAATTTAATTATGCAAAGTTATTATTGCACTATTTTTTCAAGTGCATTTCAATACAGAGCTTTGAACGAAATCATACGTTGGACAACAACAAAATCCACATTGAAGATCTCTTTTTTCTCAAATATTTATCAAAAAAAGCATACTCTTTGGTAAGTGCTGGATATCAGAGTTCCTGAGCGAAAGCACTCCTAACAATATAAAACAGTTTTGAGATGAAAAACAAGACAGACAAACGGAAAACTTTAGTTTGATAAAAGAAGTATGTATGAATATCGGACGACGTTAAATGAGAAAAATAAAAATGTTTAAAATTTCATTAATTAATTTTTTTTATGCATTTTTTGAGATCAACTTATTCCATATGTAACACGAAATCTGCATATGTAGTGCTATTGTCGTTAGCAGTGCTGCCAATTTTGACAACTTATTGTAATTTCGACGATTTTTCAATTTGTTAAAATGATTACAAAATATGTATAGATTTAATTCTGGGTCAAGTCGTTTCAAAACGGAAATACCTTAAATAACATCTCCATTTAAGATTTAAGTTTTAATTACGGCTATACTTTAAACCAGCGGTGCCCACAAAGAGAAATGAGAATGTATTAGCTATTTTACAAAAAAATGAGATTGGGTTGGTACTATTGCACTGAACAAAATCACTTGGTTTTGTTCGTTTTGTTTGTTAACAATGTTGTATATTTTACTATTTATGTTCTTATGTGAAAAAGAAAAAATATTTTATATTAAATCTTATAAAATACAACGAAATTCAAAATATCTACAATTATAGTTCAGATATTTTAAAATTTTTTAACTTATAGTTAGATTGTTTTAACATTTTAGGTTTTTTGGGTTAAAATTAAGTATAAATGAATTAATGAATGAAAGAATGAATAAATGAAATAAAAAAATTACGATATTTAATGAATAAAGAAATCTAAGATAATATAATTAAAAATAGTATTTAAGAATTTAAATTACGAAACTCAATTAATTGATCAATATGAATGTCTTTGTTGTAACATTTTATTTTGAGCAATGTCTCCAAGTGGATGTCAGCCAATTTGTTCCGATATTTGGTTTTAATATGAGACAATGACGAAAATGCTGACTCGCATATATATGTTGTCGAAAACATTGAAAGCATATTCAGTATTAGATCCCTACTGGCACCATATTTGTTGGGGCAAATATTTTTCCAAAAAGCAATACCTGTTTCCATTGATACGGATATATCGTCCCTCATATTCAGCAGTTCTAATTGAATATTTAAAGGTATATTGTCCATTGAACATGTTAGTGGGTTATTCAAAATGTTAGTAACCCATTGCATACCAAATATATCTTGAAATCTTTGTTTAAAATTTTCAATAAGCCTTTTTAGTTCTTCTAAAAATAGGTTTAATTTATTAAGATTGGGAAATTTTGAATGTATTTCAAGAACTTTTGGAAAATTTATCAAATTTTGGGAAGCCATTTGATCTTTTAGTATTACTAATTTTCTCGTGAACTCATTAATGGCATGCAATAAATCACATATGTTTTTATTTCTTCCCTGTAAAACCAGATTCAAATTATTTATTAGAAGGGTAATGTCAGTAAGGAATGCTAATTATATTAAAAAGTCGGGACATATAATGGCACCGAGTAAGTCTGTGTCCTTCGGGGAGGCTTCAGACTGCAAAAATAGAACTATTTCCTCTCTTAGACTTAAGAGACGTTCTAAACTTTTTCCTCTGCTTAGCCATCTTACTTCAGTAAACAAAAAGATGTCTCCATAATCTGCATCTATTTCCTCCAAAAATGCCACCAGCTTCCTATGTGTCAGTGCATTATGTCCCCCTTTTAAGCGGTTTATTATTTTCACTGCAGTTTTCATTACATCAGCAAAGCCAAGTGTTTTCGCAAATAGGGCATGCTGATGGATAATACAGTGAAAGGTTGGCACATTTATTCCTGCTTTTATTAAACGCCCCACAAACCCCTGCTTACGACCGACTAAAACGGCTGCACCGTCCGTGCATATTGCAAACAATTTATCTTTATTTATTAATGATAAAACATTGCGTTCAAAAGATGCATAAATGGTTTCACCATTGACGTTACCATAAAAGGATTCTAGTTTTAGAATTTCTTCAAATTAATTAAAATGATTATCAATTGTTCGTATGCATACAATCATCTGGCTAGTGTCAGAAATGTCTACACTTTCATCGAAACAAACTGAAACGTATTTACCGTTTTTAATTCGTTCATTTGTCTCTTTTTGTATAAATATACCTAGTTTTTCAGTGCGGCGAGTAATTGTGTTGCGGGACAAAGGCATTTCCTTGATAATATTTTCCATTTTTTTTCCCTACATCTCCAAAAAATGGTAAAATTGAAACACACATTTCCTTGAAAAACACTCCATCCTCAAGAGGTCGACTTTTTTTTGCTAAAGCTAATGCAATTGCATATGTCGCCTTGAGTTGGCCACATGCTGAATCATTTCTTTCGTCAATGGAATTATTCATAATTCGATTGTATTTAAGTCGCAAATCTTCTTTCAGTTTTGAAATTAACAGATCTCTGTCAATTCAAGTAACTGAATGAAGATCTGAATGACTATTGCTATAGTGCCGCCTTAAAGTGGAAGCATATTTATCTTTCAATTTTTGGTTACAAACAAGGCACTCTGCCTCTGCCTTGATTGAAACTAAATAAATAAAAATGTTTTTTCCCAACCAAAATCCCACATAATGAATAAAAATGAATACAATTAAAAAAGTATAATAAGCTTGTCTTTATTAAATTTGTATATACATTATTTATTAAAATATCATTGACTGTTGTTAAAAATTGTCAGTGTACTTATTTTATGAAACAAAGCGACATCGACTTACTCCATCCAATGCTGGCAAGCAACTAAACTATTTTTTTTTGTGTCTCTTTTTATTTTTATTAACGTTCGGGTTGTGTATGTGTGAAAAACGATTAGCCTTCGTTGTTTTAACAAGTGTTTGGGCTTCACTGCTTTAAACCTATCCTATATGTTTCAGCTAGAGATACATACATATAAATAAAATTATTTAGTTGATTGCTGTGTTCAATTTTTTTCGTTAAAATTTCATTACTAATACATTTTTATATATAGAAATAACCACTGATGTAATAATATTCGTAATATGACAATTTTGGCGATTTAGTTTCCAAAATAGATTTTCAGAAGATTTTATTAGCAGCACTGGCCGGCACCGTCCAACCAGTCCAGACACACACTAGCGACATCTACATTTTTGTTTGTGAACTACAGAAATTTTCATAATATTTTTACAACCACTTTCAGATGAAACAACTATATTAATATAATATGCTGTCACCCTTATACACGTTGAATATTTTTTTTATTATTTATTTCTGCTTATTCATTGTCACAAATTGAAATTTCTGTGGGCAAATTAACGCGTTCTTATTGCAGTTAATTGTATTATAAATTGAAATAAGTGTGTTAAATAAGATTTACATTATAACTGATATTTGCTGACAAAATAATAATGTAATTAAAGTGAATGTGTTTAACATAACATTACAGTAAATAAATTTATAGAAAAAATATATTATTCCAGGTAATTTCATTAAAACTCGAAATATAAATAAAATATATTGGAAATAAATAAAACTAATTTTTATTTCTCGTTTAGATAAATCTGTTGCCGATTGCGTTGAAACCTTATTTGGAGTATAGCATATGATGCTAAAGAAGCTAGTGAACCTAGTAGTACTTTTCCTGACTGTTGTTACTGTTTATGGCTCTTAGACTTCGTCCAAATCTCCACTGCTACACTACACCCAATGCTGAAGAAGCGCCGGGTTATACGAAATTTGAACAACCTTTGAAATATAAATTCCGCGGCAGATCGTACTTGGTGCAAGCCATTATTTATGCCTCATACTCCCAATAGATTGTGTTTCGAATTCTGGGTGATGCTGTATTGGATTATTTGATAAGGCTTTTGTATGAAGACCCTAGGCAACATTCACCTGGAGCCTTAACCGATTTGAGATCTGCTTTAGTTAACAATACCGTATTTGCGTAATTAGCTGTAAGGCATGAAAACCGCAAATATTTTAGACACATGTCTCAGGTCGTAAAGAAGCTATTGATCGTTTTGTGCGTATTCATACGAAAAATGGTTATAGTGTAAACGAAGAGGTTAATATTATGAAGACGTTGAAATACCAAAGGCATTAATTAGATGATGTTTTCGAGTCTGTTGCAGGTGCGATATTTTTAGACTCGAATATGTCTGTAGATGCTGTGTGGTTGGTTTACAATAATATGATGCGTCCTGAAATTGAACAATTTAGCAATTCGGTGCCAAAATTACAAATAAGGGAACTACTTGGATAATAACCTGAAATGTCAAATTTATGTTATTTTTTATGCTTTAACATTTAACATTTAAACCCGAAAAATTAACTGATGGAAGACGTGTTCGTGTTACCGTACAAGTTTTTCGGTAGAAAATATCGGATTGCCAAATGTACTGCTGATAAATGTGCTTTACGTCAGTTGAAGAATTTTTTTTATATTTTAATCTATGTTGTGTAGTTAGATCGAAAAATTCAAAAAAATATATACATTTCATTATGTTAAAGTATCAAAAAAGTTTTTTAAATAATAAACCATTCTTTGTTTTAGTTTTGACATAAATGCCCGTAGTTTCGTTTTATTTTTGCATAGATGCAGAGATAATTAAAAATTTACATTAAATTCTAGTTTTAAATTAAAGCAATCAAAAGGAACTAATGTTGTAGTTAGAGGTTTAACTTTAGCCATTTGTAGTTTTGGCTTTACTTTCGACTTTTTTACGCGTTTTAAGCGATCTATATATTACTTTTCATAAATTGAGCATACATTGTCATCATTTTGGGGACATCATGTTTAAAAACGGTGGAAATCTACAAATACATTTTTTATTTCATCCTTCTCTTATATATTAAAATTTGTTTAAGGATTGATGGGCTTTTGTGGAATATGTAGGTTGCGCTACCATTTCTGCTAATGGTTGGTCGTTCTCTCCTACTAAGATTTATTTGCTTTCGAGCTGTTGAA
The DNA here is from genome assembly GCA_963682025.1 of Cordilura impudica. NCBI lineage: Eukaryota > Metazoa > Arthropoda > Insecta > Diptera > Scathophagidae > Cordilura > Cordilura impudica. The sequence goes on along the minus strand of OY821517.1, from coordinate 210,833,600 downwards.
AATATAATTCACATATTTTATTAAATTAAAAACATAATTCCACTCTGACCATACCGCCAATTGCACCAACTTACATTTTTTCTATTCGTATTGATTTTGTTGCTTCTATTGTTTACTTTTATCAAAATTAAATCCTCAATTAACTTCATTCCTCAATTAACTTCATTCCAAGTACAAATTAATGTTTTATTTATGAAGCTAACGGTATAGTACCCAATGTGATGGGAATATTACCAGACAAATTACGATGAGAAGCACTGACACGCACTCTACATGCAAGTCGTAATAAAAAGCAATAACACAATACCACAATTCAACTTGCGAAAAGTTTCGCCACCAGCAACTGGGCCATTGGTTAGCTTAGCTATAGTAATTTGTGATTACTTCCTTTCGGCCCTGGGTTGAGTAGTATTGTATGCAATTGTCTTAAAACAAATTTTTACAAGCATCAGCAAAACCCTCCAAAATGTCACTCAAAACCTTAGAATTGGCTTTTGTCTCATCCAACTCCTATTTTAACTCAGTCAACTTTTTATGTTGTTTGCGTTCCTTTTTCGATAAACTCAACGAACGTTGACGATGAGCCTCCAACTTCTTTTGTTTCAATTCATTTTCTTTCTCTGCATCTACATAAACATTTTTTATCTTCAAAGCCCACAAACAAGTTATACATTCCAAGTTGAAATTGTTGTTTTTGGCGTTGATTAAATGATTAACGCGACGTACATATTGTGAAAACAGTCATGTGAAGCTTTTTATCATTGGCAAACACAAAACGGAAACAATTCTTAATACTTTTCGTTGTTTTTGCCTCTTTTCGACTGCAAAAATTTCGAATCTTCACCATCCAGCATGTCGGCTACATTATCCAGCATCTTCATATTGTTCATCATCGTTGTTTTGCTCCTTGCTTTTTGGCGGCCTTTTGTGCCAGCAATAGTAATTTTTGCTTTCTTCCTTCGGCCCTGGCTTGAGTAGTCTTGAATGTAATTGTCTTACGTAAAACAAATCACAAGCTATGTGTTTTAATATACACCTTTTATACATATTTTTATATCAAAACAGATAATACGATATTATTAGTTTTTTAAATGTTTATCAATAGCAAATACTCACTATTTTTTCCATTATTATTGTTTTTTATGCTGGTTACAAACATGTGTAGCTGTTCACTTGCACACATTATATTTTGTATATTTTATTTTTTAATCTCTTTCTCAAAGTTGTTATAGCAATTCTAAGAAAAAAAAAGGTAAACAAAGCCATACGGTTCGTGTTTACTTTTTTGACAGCTGTCAAGTTGTCACGACTGTGTTAGGCTGTGCTGGTCGGTAACAAAGAAGAGAGAAAATTGTGTGTGGGTTTGTATAAAATGAGAAAGATTAAATTTTGTTTGTGTATTTCCCATAGCTTTGTAGGGAGTGCTATGTGTGTGTATTATTTCAGCGTTGCAGAATCAGTCAATCAGTCAGTGAGTCAGGGATCAGCGTAAATATATTTAAGATTCTGAAATGGAAAAAAAATTGTTTGTTAAAGTTAAAATAAACGGGCGCCTAGGCGCCACACAGTCATCTAGTTTGGAATAGTATCTTATAACAATATACATATCCCAAACAAAGACGAGGCAGTTCGAATCTAATTCTCTTTACGAAAGGTCGTGTAAATAATTAAAGCGCTTAGAGTACAACTATTTAAAATTAAAAACAAGTGTATATTTTTGTTTTTGCAATTGCCTATTCTTGATCTCATTTGAACTCACGTGGTAGACAATCCAGCTTGTAACAGGAATAAAAATTTAGCGATGGCCCGAGGGGCCAAATCTTCATCAAAAAGAAAGCTTGTGAACAGGAAGATGACAAAACTTCCTCCGGGTTTTGTTAACCCGAACATCGCGTCAACTTCCAGCAACAGATTTAGCCTGCTTGCTGGCCTCAATGATATGGACGTAACTCCTGCATCAAATATTAGTGATATTAAACAACGCAAACCTCCACCTATAGTTGTAGAAGCCAACGCCTCATTTGCAGAAATACGAAAACTACTAGGTAAAGATTGTATTTTCAAACGTACTTCAATTGGTACCAAAATTTTTGCTCCAACTAAAGAATTGTACGAATGCTATAAGCAAATTCTTAAAGAGAGTAAAATGGAGTTTCATTCATATGGCTCCAAAGATAATAGGTTATACACAACCTTCCTACACGGTTTACCCCGCATAAACTCTGAGGACATCACCGAAGAGTTAAAAAACTACAACCTATCGCCTACTTCGGTGGCTGAAATAGTCACCAAATTCAGTTCGAACAACAATGCTGTTTACAAAGTTCAATTTGTTCGTAAAAATTTTAACCCTACTGCCTTAAAAAATGTAAGGACAATTTCAAATATCATAATTTCTTGGAAAAAATACAAATCTAGGTCCAGAAATAAACCAACTCAGTGCTGGAACTGCTTAATGTATGGTCATGGCGGAGAACATTGTCATCGTAGTGCTGCGTGTATGATATGTGCAGAACAACATCATACAAGTGTGTGTCCGTTTAACACAAATGAAAAAAGACCAGCTGTTTTTACATGCTTTAATTGTAAAAAACATGGAAAAGAGAGAACTGATCACTCTGCAAACGACATCAACTGTCCGTTACGTTCTCTCTATTTGGAAACTAGAACAAGAGTAACTTCCAAAAATCATAACAACAGCAGGCAACAACAAAATATTTCATTTCAATCAAAGGTTGATTTCCCAAATTTAAGTAACAACAACACAAATTGTAACAATAACATCAATAATAACAGCAAAGCTACATATGCTAACCAGCTGAAAACAAACAACGATTTATTTAGCATTGATGAGCTTTTTGATATTTTCACTACAGCTATGGATGATTTGCATAGGTGCACTTCAAAAGTACAACAAATCAAAGTTGTAATGTCAATGGTAAAATACGCCCATGGATTATACTAATAATTTAAACGAATTCAAAATGCTTCACTTGAATGCTAATGGCATTTCAAACTTTTCTAAATTAAAACAATTTGAAATACTAATTGAAAGAGAAAATATTAAAATAGCGTCTTTGAATGAAACATTTTTTTCAGAAAATCATAGACCCTTTTTTAAAAATTATTATTTATATAGAAGTGACAGAACAGATGCTAGAGGAGGAGGAGTAGCTCTGTTAATTCATAAATCTGTCGCTCATAAAAACCTCTTTATATCAAACACTTCATCAATCGAAAACATCTCAATTGAAGTTATTATAAATAATAGACCTATTGTTGTATCTTCGTTATATTCACCAAGATATACATATAACTTCTGTGCTGATATCTTGAACCTAACACCTTCTACCAAAGAATATATAGTTTTTGGTGACCTAAATGCCAAACATTGTTCATGGAATTGTCGTTCAAATAATACTGCAGGAATCGCACTCAACAACCTACAGCAATCAAGCAATTTTTTTATTCACTATCCTAATAGTCCAACCCTATTCCCCCATCAACACAATCGCGAAGCATCCACAGTCGATATTATTTTAAGCAACTCCGCTTTAAATATAGACGTAAATACAATGGATTACGAAATACCATCAGACCATCGCCCCATTATATGTACACTTAAAAGGTCAATGGCCTTGCAGGTTGACCTCAATTATTATGATTATAGTGCAACCAACTGGAACATTTATATGAATTTTTTAGACAATAAAATCACGTTATATTCCGATATATACAATACCAAGGCAGTTATTGACCAGGAAATCCAAAAATTTATAAATGTAGTTTTCGAAGCAAGGGATGTGTCTACACCTAAAATAACTCAACAAAATAATTACACATTACCAGAAAGTACTGTGAAATATATAAAACTAAGAAGAAGCTTTAAAAGAAAAAGCCAACGATATTCAAATATAGCCGAGCAAACTTTTTATAATCAATGTACTAAGTTTCTAAGTAACATGATTGACAAAAGTATTAATTCGGAGCGCAATAAGAAATGGTCTCATTTATTATCCAATTTAAAACCAGGTGATAAATCATTTTGGAAAATAAGCAGGAACTTGCGAGGAAAAGGAAAAAATCAATTCGCTCACTTCAAAGTTGGAAATACAAAAATAACATCTGATAGGGACAAGGCTGAAGTCCTGGCAAATACATTTGTCCAAGCAAATAACCTCACTTCGAACTATAACCACTCGGCAGATACACTAATAAATACAACAGTAAATAATTTTAAGAAGGAAAATCCCAGTTCTGAATCTGCAATTTATACATCTCTTGAAGAAGTAATGAATATTATCTCATCAATAAAACCCTCAAAATCCCCTGGTTTTGACAATGTTCCCAACCTGCTCTTAAAGAAACTACCACTCAAAGCTCTAAAATTACTGGTTATAATATTTAACAGCTGCATCAAACTCAACTATTTCCCAAACCATTTCAAAAATGCTAAGGTTATAGCTATTAACAAACCTAGCAAGCCAAAAAATAACCCAAACAGCTACAGACCTATCAGTCTATTAAGTAACTTTGGTAAAATATTTGAAAAAATTCTACATTCTCGTCTTAGTGAATTTGTAACGACCAATTCTATTGTTGCTAAAGAACAATTTGGATTTAAAAAAGGACATAGCACTACTCACCAAATAAACAGAATTAAAAATCAAATAATCAGCAATAAAAACAATAAACGTTCAACGGGTCTAATATTGTTGGATATCGAAAAAGCGTTTGACACCGTTTGGCATAATGGCCTAGTATTTAAACTTCTTGATGCAAATATACCAAAATATTTATGCAAACTTATTTCAGATTTCATTCACGGCAGAAGCTTTAAAGTTGCGATTAATAATGAAACATCATCTCCAAAAACCATCACCACAGGGTTACCTCAAGGATCAGTCTTGTCGCCATTGCTGTACTCGATATATACATCCGATTTCAAAGTTCCGAAGTATATGAAAGTTGCTTACTACGCAGATGATACTGCGTTAATTTCTTCGAACAAACTTACAAGTGCACTCCTGAAGAAAATGGAAAAGGGACTTGTAAATTGCAGTAAATATTTTCACAAATGGAAAATCAAAATTAATCCAAACAAGACCCAAGCAATTATTTTTCCGTTCAACAAATCTCCCAAAAGACTGCCAAGACGTCATCTTCATATTGGAAATAATACCATAAATGTACTTAATCATGTCAAATATCTCGGAGTTGTCTTGGACAAAAAGCTTACTTTTAAACAACATATTATGGCTACGTGTCAAAAAGCTATAAAATCATTTAAAGCATTATGGCCACTACTAAATAGAAGGTCATTTCTAAACCCCAAAAATAAAAATCTACTCTTCAAAAGTGTTATAAGTCCGATATTAACATACGCGTGTCCTATTTGGAGTGACGCTGCCAACTGCCACCTAAAACGCTTACAAATTATACAAAACAAATGTCTTAAAATGATAAATAAAAAGCCCTGGAGGTATCCTACAAATCTTCTTCATGAAGAAACAGGTTATGAAAAAATTATCGATTTCATAACAAGGATTAATAAAAATTACTTTGCCAAAATTGAAAATTCCTCTTACCCACTGATAAGAGAATGTAGAGATATAACGTAAAATTAAATAGAAATCACCAAATTGAAAATTATGTGCTTATAGAGGTCTATTATTTCTAATAAACCTCCTATAAGCACATAATATTTTCAGATAGTATTTGAATTTATTAAATCATATAAAGGTTTTTTTCCTCCCATTTTCCTTTAAAAATCATTAAAAAATAATATAAAAACTATTTAATATCTTTAGATCCTATGTATTATTTGTTGCAATATCTATATGTAAAGATAAGATCTCATATGTAAATATAAAAAAAAAAAAATTTGTTAAAATATGTAAATAAAGGAAGAATATTTAATTGAAATTGAATTGAAACAAAGACGAGGTTAAATATCTTGGAATTTACTTAGATAAATTTTTATACTTCAATCGTCATACTAATTTAAAGCTAATAAAAGCAAGAAATGCATTTTTTAGTACATATAAAAAACTATTCTTTTCTAAATATATCAACACCAAAGTTAAAATTTTGTTATATTAATCATTAATCAGAGCTATTTTAACATACTGTTCAAATATGAACATAATTTAAGTATGTTTTTATCTCTCAAATACTTTATATACATAATATACATAAGATCATTATTTTTATTATCTACAGATGTACATTAACCATTATCATTAGGAAAACTTCCCAAAATGTGTTTTTCACATTTTATGGTAATATTTATTAGTTTAGGGCATGTAGTAATATAGACAACGCATGTGTGCGACCAGTAAGGTAGATTAGTTCTAGTTTACTTGTAAGATTATTGTACATGTAGTAATAAAGACAACGCATAGAATTTTATGACTATTCATTATAATAAAAGTACTGGTACGCATGTGTGCGACCACTAGGTAGATTAGTTCTAGATTAGTTGTAAGATTATGGTACTTAGTTCTTAAGGTTTTATTTTCAATAAAGAAATCAGTATTGTACATACACTCAACCAACCGAGTTGTCTCTCCAGATATTAACATTTGGTCCTTCGATAGTAGAGTAACATTACAGTTCAAATTTGTGAAATAAGTTTTAAAAAAAAATGTCTGATCGCACTAGCCTTTACAAATCACAGAAGCAACTTGAAGCTGAAGTTGCAGCAATGTATAGTAAAGTGGAGCAAAAAGACATTCGTATGGGTTCAGCAGAAGAAATACTGGCTAACCTTAACAAACTGTGGGAGACGTACTCAACAAATAACCATAAACTCCTTGCTCATGGACAAAACACAGATCCATATTTCAACCGGAAAAGTCTCCAAATAATGGAAGATTTAGTGGCAAAAACCAAAAATCTAATCAAACAAACACTGGCAAGTACTGCACTACAGGGAGCTGCAGGAACCCAGCAAAAAAATATGGCAAGTATTGTACATGACGATGCTACAGGAACCCAAGTAGAAAAACTGGCAAGTACTGCACTCACGGGAGCTGTAGGAACCCAGCAACAAACACTGGCAAGTACTGCACTACAGGGAGCTGCAGGAACCCAGCAAAAAACTATGGCAAGTACTGTACATGACGATGCTACAGGAACCCAAGTAGAAAAACTGGCAAGTACTGCACTCATGGGAGCTGTAGGAACCCAGCAACCGTCGCCTATGTATCAACTTGAAGAAAAAATGCAGCGACAAGTATTGCTTATGCAACAACAAATGCAAGAGCAATTTCAACAACAAATTGTTAAAATGATGGCGGAACAGAAAGCAGAACACAAAGTAGAAGTTCCGAACGATGACCCAATAGTTCCCAAAAATGATAGCGTGAATGCTGATGAAAAAGCATCAGCCTGGCTTTGTCAATATAGAAGAGAAATTTTTAAACTCAAAGAAAATCTAAGCGAAGTTAAAGAAGGAAGCAGCATTTATATATTAGAAAACCTGAAGAATTCGTGGCAAAGACAAATGGAATCTATAAATCAGCTTTACATCAAACTCAGCACGGAGCTATTGGTAAAAAATTATATTCTCGAAGATTTGGAAGGCATCGAAAAAGAATATGACGATGCGTATTATGCATTAACAGAAAAAATCAGCTCGCGTAAAGAAAATAAGAGGTCAGTAGAGCTAGAAAAAATTAAAATACCATTTTTTTACGGTCATGTGCAAGAATGGGCTTCATTTCATGACCTATTTAAAAAATTTGTGCACGAAAACACACAACTACCAAAAATCGAAAAATTTGTATGGCTTAAAACATTAATAAGAGGTGAAGCACAAAAGCTTATTCAACATCTACCCACTACAGAAAACAATTATGATTGTGCATGGGATATTGTAAATCAACGATTTAACAACAGGAGAATTTTATTTACAACTCTAATTGATAAGATTCTTCATCAACCGAATGTAATTAGCTCATCAACATCCAGCATTAAAAATTTGCTTGATAAAACCAACGAATGTGTTCAGGCATTGAATGCAATGGGAATTAAGATGGGAGATGCCGATCCTATAGTAGCACTGTAATGGTGCGGCGGTGGCGGAACTTCCGCTTTCTGTTTCCCTGAGCCTTAATGGGTCGCACGTGCTGGCAGGGGGCCTAGCTCGCCGGAGGGGTGGGATCTTGTTAAGACCCAGGGAAACCGCACTACAGATGTTCACGTGCGATTTACTAAAAAAACTCAAAAAAACGGACGCTAAATGGGACGGATGGCCATACATACCTTGGGATTGGGGACGAGGTGTTCTGCCCCTTTTGCCCTCCCTACCATGTTACCTCGACTCCATCTTAATTGGAGGTAACCCACTAAATAATAAAATTGGGTTTGGTTTGGTTTCCTACATTGGGTTATATATAATCTTTTTATTCGCCTTTCATTTTAAGGTTACAATTTAAAATTTTAAATTAAATTTAACAAAATTTATTTTATTTTTATATTTCCACAAAATTTTACTTTTTAGAAAAATTTTTAAGTTTAGCAACATATTATTTTTTTTAGCCAAATTTTAGTCTTTAACAAAATTTTAAGTTTAGCAAAATTTAATTTTAGGGAAATATTAATTTTAGGAAAATTTTTAAATTTAGCTTAAGAAAATATTAAGAAAATTATTTTAATTTATGAAATTTTTAGTTTTAACAAAATTTGAATTTTAGCAAAATTTAATGTAAGCACTACAGAGTAATAATAATAATATTTTAAATTTAGTTTTAATTTTAACTTTAACAAAAAAATTTTCTTTTTTTTTAAATATGGTACCATTTTGTAAATTCTCTTAAATATCTATAATTTTAAATTTAGATTAATTTTAAATTTTCAAGTAATTTTAAATATATAAAAATTTTGGGATTTTAATTTAGTTTTGATTTTAAATTTAGAATAATTTTCTTTACAACAAAATTTTAATTTTAGCTAATTTATATTTCTTATTATAATTTTTAATCTTAGCTCAATTTTATTTTCATTTAGGAAGATTTTTTTTAGTTTAATTTTATATATAGCAAAGTTCTTAATTTAGAAAGTTTTTAGTTAAAATTTATATTAAGTAAATTTTATAAACGTAGAAAAATTTTAGTTTAAATTTATATCTAGAAAAAATTTTGATTTATAATTAGAAAAATCTTTAAAAAATAATTTTAGTTTATAGTTAGACAAATCTTAGGAAATTTTTTATTTAATTTAGATTTAAGACAACATTTTAATTAGTTTCTTTTAATTATCGCCATATGGTTGTACAGATGAAGCTGCTGCCGCCAGACGCCGTGGTTTTGTCTCGCAATATGCCATTGAAAAAATTGGCCATAGCTGCATTAATAATGATATTGTTGCTGATTTCAATAAAAAATGTTTGTATGGAGATAGTAAACACCAAAGAACTATTTATGCGTCTTTGTTGTATAAGCTTGATCGGTTTATGAGGTAAACTTTAATTTAATTCCTTAATTTCGTTTTATCAACTTGTGTTGTCTTATATGTTTATTGTATTTTTCAATTATTTTTTTTTAAACATTATTTTCTTTCTTAACATTAATGTCTTTTTTTTTTAATTTAAATTAACTTAAAATTTTTGCTCAGAACGCTTTCTTTGGCACAAACAGGAATATTATTAATTAACACAAAATTTTGTTTATTCACTTCACATGTCACTAAAGTTTTTTTTTTTTCTTAAAGTTTCTAAAATTAAAACTTCATTTTTTAATTTTAAGAGGTTTTTCCTCAACCTTCTTTTTCAACTATCAAAATTGAACTCCGTTCTTAAATTTTAATTTTCTTAATTTTTAATTTTCTTAAATTTTAATTTTTTTTTTTTTAAACTTAAATTTTTTTAAACTTAATTTTCAGAGGTTTTTCCTCAACCTTTACTTTGCACAACTACATTTCGACTCCTCTATTCAAATTATTTACTTAACATTCCACCTATCTTCACTCATTCATTCATCTCAAGCTAAAACCTGTTTCAAAAAAACTCGCAACCATTCATTGAGACCATTCACACACATTCATAATACTCTCTAGCATTGAAAACACGCTCACTCCTGTATGACGACGAGAGTACGTGAAATCAATACAAGAACAAAAAAAGTGGTTTGACCAGACTGATTGTAAAGTTTATGATTGAGTGAATGGACAACAATAAAACAGGCAGTTGGTAACAAAAAACCAACATCAAGTGTTTTATTAAAGTGTACAGAAAACACAAACAGACATTTAAACAAATCACATACAGACGAAACGGTATTTTTTTTTTCATGCAAAAATTTTGAATGCAAAAGACATAAATAACATTTCGTTTTAATGTGACTTGTATGTGCTGTTAAGTACAGTCTCCACCAAAATAAACGGCCGTCACAAATCAGATGAGTTCGATTTCTATGAATGGTAGAAATCAACTGAAAACGGTCGGATGGGTTTTTGGGGTTTGCCATTTTTAAAACTTTGCCTTGCGTTAAATCTCTGCATATAAAAAAAAAAGAAATCAAAACAGCAGTTTACGCTGTTGGGGTTTTCCAAAACATGGTTCGATATCCATCGTTCAACGGAAAAGATTCCAACACAGAGATTTTTGGTTACTTTAAAAATTCAGTGTATTGGATTCTTATATCTAACAGAGACCTTAAACCAGCGATTTTTGTTCCTTTCAAAATTCGGTGATTTAAGTTCTCTCATTAAACAATGGACATGGACGCAGAGGTTTTGGGGGACCTTACTAAATTAAAACCGGTGTTTTGAACTCTCTTATCATAAACAAAAAGACTTTAAACAGAGATGTTGTTGGCAAACAGCTTAATACATGACTAGCTCTAAAATGGTGTTAGGCTATGTTATGCGATAATGAATGAATGAAGATTAGCTTAATGTCAACAATTTCATAATGAATTAAATTCAAATTAATATAAAAAAAAAAGAAAGATTAAATCGGGTTCTAAAATTTAAATTAGATTCAAATCGAACCCACGCAAAAGTTTTAAATATTTTAAATATTTTTTTTTTTCAATAAATATATCCCCAATGTAGTTATCCAAAACAAAACCAATCATTTAAAAAATCCCTAAGTAAGTATGACCATCCATCAAAAAATAAAACTTAAAATTTGAGACTTTAGTATTTTTTTCCCGATTGTTTGCTAATATTTCGTGCTATACAAATTATTGTATTGTTCTTGTATTCCGGGAACAACCTTTAATGACCAAAGCAAGATAAAATCACAAAATTTAATTACATGTTTGAAGGGTGAACTAAAATTCAAAACCCATCCCAATTTCGGTTAATATAAATAGCGATATACGCATATTTATTCAAAATTCCAGAAATTGAAAGAGGCATGAATTTCAGAACACATATATAAAAAAAATTAGGAATTAGGAACAATTAGTGCTTCCCCGGTGCACAGATGTTAAAAAAAATTAGAATGAATTATTAAGTTCCTATTTAGGCAACAAAAAATTTAAGTAAAAAACTGGGCTATTGTTTCGAGCCCCACGTTGGGCGCCATTTCTGTAATGGTCGTTCAGGCCCCACGTTGGGCGCCATTTCTGTAATGGTGCGGCGGCGGTGGAACTTTCGCTTCCTGTTTCCCTGAGCCTTAACGGGTCGCACGTGCTGGCAGGGGGCCTCGCTCGCCGGAGGGGTGGGATCTTGTTAAGACCCAGGGAAACCGCACTACAGATGTTCACGTGCGATTTACTAAAAAAACTGTCAAAAAAACGGACGCTAAATGGGACGGATGGCCATACTTACCTTGGGATTGGGGACGAGGTGTTCTGCCCCTTTTGCCCTCCCTACCATGTTACCTCGACTCCATCTTAATTGGAGGTAACCCACTAAATAATAAAATTGGGTTTGGTTTGGTTTCCTACATTGGGTTATATATAATCTTTTTATTCTCCTTTCATTTTAAGATTACAATTTAAAATTTTAAATTATATTTAACAAAATTTATATTATTTTTATATTTCCACAAAATTTTACTTTTTAGAAAAATTTTTAAGTTTAGCAACATATTATTTTTTTAGCCAAATTTTAATCTTTAGCAAAATTTTAAGTTTAGCAAAATTTAATTTAAGGGAAATATTAATTTTAGGAAAGTTTTTAAATTTAGCTTAAGAAAATATTAAGAAAATTATTTTAATTTATGAAATTTTTAGTTTTAACAAAATTTGAATTTTAGCAAAATTTAATGTTAGCACTACAGAGTAATAATAATAATATTTTAAATTTAGTTTTAATTTTAACTTTACCAAAAAAATTTTCTTTTTTTTTTTAAATATGGTACCATTTTGTAAATTCTCTTAAATATCTATAATTTTAAATTTAGATTAATTTTAAATTTTCAAGTAATTTTAAATATATAAAAAATTTGGAATTTTAATTTAGTTTTGATTTTTAATTTAAAATATTTTTCTTTACAGCAAAATTTTAATTTTAGCTAAATTATATTTCTTATTATAATTTTTAATCTTAGCTCAATTTTATTTTCATTTAAGAAGATTTTTTTAGTTTAATTTTATATATAGCAAAGTTCTTAATTTAGAAAGTTTTTAGTTAAAATTAATATTTAGTAAATTTTATTAACGTAGAAAAATTTTAGTTTAAATTTATATTTAGAAAAAATTTTGATTTATAATTAGAAAAATCTTTAAAAAATAATTTTAGTTTATAGTTAGACAAATCTTAGGAAATTTTTTATTTAATTTAGAAAACATTTTAATTAGTTTCTTTTAATTACCGCCATATGGTTGTACAGATGAAGCTGCTGCCGCCAGACGCCGTGGCTGTTGTTGCTGATTTCAATATAAAATGTTTATATGGAGATAGTAAACACCAAAGAACTATTTATGCGACTTTGTTGTATAAGCTTGATCGGTTTATGAGGTAAACTTTAATTTAATTCCTTAATTTCGTTTTATCAACTTGTGTTGTCTTATATGTTTATTGTATTTTTCAATTATTTATTTTTAAACATTATTTTCTTTCTTAACATTAGTGTCTTTTTTTTTTTAATTTAAATTAACTTAAAATTTTTGCTCAGAACGCTTTCTTTGGCACAAAAGGAATATTATTAATTAACACAAAATTTTGTTTATTCACATGTCACTAAAATCTAAAGTTTTTTTTTTCTTAAAGTTTCTAAAATTAAAACTACATTTTTTAATTTTAAGAGGTTTTTCCTCAACCTTCTTTTTCAACTACCAAAATTCAACACCGTTCTTAAATTTTAATTTTCTTAATTTTAAATTTTCTTAAATTTTAATTTTTTTTTTTTAAACTTAAATTTTTTTAAACTTAATTTTTAGAGGTCTTTCCCCACCTTTACTTTGCACAACTACATCTTGACTCCTCTATTCAAGTTATTTTCTTAACATTCCACCTATCTTCACTCATTCATTCATCTCAAGCTAAAACCTGTTTCAAAAAAACTCGCAACCATTCATTGATACCAATCACACTCATTCATAATACTCTCTAGCATTGAAAACACGCTCACTCATGTATGACGACGAGAGTACGTGAAATCAATACAAGAACAAAAAAAAATGGTTTGACCAGAATGATTGTAAAGTTTATGATTGAGTGAATGGACAACAATAAAACAGGAAGTTGGTAACAAAAAAACCAACATCAAGTGTTTTATTAAAGTGTACAGAAAACACAAACAGACATTTAAACAAATCACATACAGACGAAACGGTATTTTTTTTTCATGCAAAAATTTTGCATGGCAAAAGACATAAATAACGTTTCGTTTTAATGTGACTTGTATGTGCTGTTAAGTACATTCTCCACCAAAATAAACGGCCGTCACAGCACGAATTATGATTAGGAAGCTCGACAAAGAGGGTCTATTATATTATGAACAAACTACAAGGAAATGTAAAGAAATTCAAGTCCTAGATAACGTGCTTAAGTTTTTAGAGCAACAATATCAAGCTTTAGCATTTCAAAAACAAAGTAAAACAACATACATTTTAACGGAACAGCATCAACAACTACACTGCTTATATTGTCGAGTCACTGGTCGCCGAACAAACACCTGTAAACAACTATTAGCGATGACAGTTAAAGACCGATACGGTTGGGCAAGATCATCAAAAACATGCTACAACTGCCTTGGACACAAAATGGATAAAAAATGCAATAGTAAAAGTAAGTGTCAAACTTGCGGAAAACTACACCACACCATTCTTCACTTTAATTTCAATATAGAAAATGCAGCAACTATGATTACAAGCTCGACACCGAACGTTCTACTAGCTACAGCTCAAGTACATGTAAAATCATTACATGGAGAATTAGTGACACTAAGAGCTCTTATTTACCAGGGATCACAAGTAACATCAATTAGTGAAGAAGCGGCACAAATACTTCAACTACCAAGATTAAAAGCCAATACAATAGTACAGTTACCATTTAAAGATGACAAAGTGCTTGGAGAGTCCTACAAAAGAGCTATGGCGCGTCTTGAAAAAAGGCTTCAAGGGAATAGCTATCTTAGAAAAGAATCTATCTTAGAAAAGAATAACTTTATAAATGAATACATTTCCATGGGTCATATGGAAAAGGTACCAACAAAACATCAAGGCAAATACTATCTGCCATACCAAGCAATATGTCGAGAGAACAGTGTCACTACAAAAGTTCGTGTAGTATTTGACGCATCATGCAAATCATCTAACGGAAAAAGCCTTAATGATATTCTCCATGCGTGTCCCAAACTACAAAGGGACATATTTGATATAGTCGCTAAGTGGAGATGCTGGAGATATGTAATTTCAGCAGATGTTGAAAAAATGTTCCGACAGATAAGAGTTGCAGAACAAGACCAACAATACCAATATATTCTTTGGAGAGAAAACCAAGATAATCCTATAGAAGAATATAAACTTACAACCGTTACTTATGGTACCGCTTCAGCACCGTTCTTGGCAATAAGAACTCTTCAAGAAATTGGCAATCATTGCAATATACCAACTATATCCCAAATAATCAAAAACGACTTTTACATGGATGATCTTCTAACAGGAGCTGATACCATAGATGAATGTAAGCAATTACAATACGAGATATCATCTCACCTACAAAAATATAGCTTTCATCTTAGAAAATGGATATCCAATAATGAAGATATCTTGAACTCCATACCCAGTAAAGAGTAAAACGAAGTTTTAAATATTGGTGCGGATGAAACTTTGAAAACATTAGGCCTGGAATCCACAGAGCGATTCATTTTCCTTTGATATGAACCTCGCAGACGACAAACCAGTGACTAAACGCTTGGCACTATCATATTTAGCCAAAATATTCGATCCAATGGGATGGTTAACTCCAGTCACTGGGACAGCAAAGTTATTTATTCAGTATCTATGGAAAATTCAATCTGAGTGGGACGACCCGTTGGATGAAAACCTTTAAAAAAAATGGCTAAATTTTAAGAAACATCTTTCATCACTTACATCAATCAAGATAAGCAGATGGCTCTATAATTCACATCAATCAGTGATTCAACTCCACGGCTTCGCAGACGCACCAGAAAAAGCCTATGCTGCAGTAGTATATTTAAAAACTGATATAACAATAACATTTGTGTCAGCTAAAAGTAAAGTGAATCCAGTCAAAAATAAGAAGATGCTGCCAAAGCTGGAATTATATGCCGCGCACCTTTTGTCAAAACTGTTGTACAAAATAAAGGGTGTGATTGAGTCAGATGCTGCCATTTATGCATGGAGTGATTCCACGATAACACTGGCGTTGATTAAAAACTCAAACAACGAGAGTTTCCGATATAAATCTATTGATTCCAAAAGCAAAATGGGGTTATGTAAAATAAAAAGAAAATCCAGCAGACATCAGATCAAGAGGAATCCACCCGGATAAACTTGAAAACGGCTATCTTTGGTGGAATGGTCCTCGTTGGTTACTAAATAGCGAAGAGCATTGGACGACTGAGCAGCCTGAGAACGTCTTTGTTGCAGTGACAAAGACGCAGCAATACAGTTATATATACGAAACTGCAAACAGATTTTCATCGTTTTATCAAGAAACTAAGAAAAAAAAATAATATTACAACTTTCTTAACTATGGAAGAGCTACAAGAGGCAGAGATAATAATTATCAAAAACCATCAAGAAACTGAAATGTCAACCGAGTTAATGCAGTTAAAAAACGATAACATGGTATATCACCGTAACAAGCTTGCTTCACTGAGTCCACATTTAGATGAAAAGGGTGTTATGAGAGTCGGAGGTCGCCTAGAATTCGCCAACATACCATCTAATATGAAACATCCAATAACTCTACAAAAATCTAAATTAACAGAATTGATTATAAACGAAATTCATCATTCAACACTTCATGGTGGTAATCGGCTCGTCGAAAGTATAATCAGAAGACAATATTGGGTAATCGGTCTTAAAAACGCTGTCAAGAAGATTATTCGGCAATGCACTAAATGTTTGAGATATAAGAAAGAGCAACAACAACAGCTTATGGGTATACTTCCGCAACATCGTGTAAATGTTTCACACCCGTTTACGCACTGTGGAATAGATTACGCTGGTCCGCTCTATATAAAATGCTCGAATGGACGGGGACAGAAAACGTTTAAAGGATACGTAGCATACTTATATGTATGACCACAAAAGCTGTCCATCTTGAAACAGTCAGCATCTTAAAAACAGAGGCATTCCTTGGCGCCTTAAGAAGATTTTTTGCTAGAAGAGGCAAAAGCAGTCATTTATACTCAGATAACGGCACTAATTTTGTGGGTGCTGCTAAAAAACTGGATACCGATTTCATCGCAGCGATTAAAAATAACGTAAACATTGCCCCTATTTTAGAGGAAGAAAAAATAAGTTGGCAGTTTATCCCCCCCGCAAGTCCTCATTTCGGAGGAATTTGGGAGGCCGCCGTCAAATCAATGAAATATCACCTTAAAAGGATTATATGTGAAAATAAGCTTACTTATGAGGAGCTCAGCACACTTCTATCACAAATTGAAGCGGTATTGAATTCTAGACCACTACATAATCTAAATAGTAGTCCAGACGGAATTGATGCTTTAACTGCAGGCCATTTTCTGATAGGGCGACCAGTGATAGAGTGCCCTGAGGAAAACCGAGAGAACAAATTAACCTGTTTAGATCGATGGAAACTTCTCCAGAAACTGAAAACTCATTTTTGGAATCAATGGAAAGAGGACTATTTATCCTCTCTACAGCAACGTTTTAAATGGAAAGCGAAAACAAGAAACCTTGAAATTGGTCAAGTGGTTATTATACAAAATGAAGATACGCATCCAGCTCGTTGGCCACTTGGAAGGGTGACTGAAGTTCATCCCGGAAAAGATGGCATAGTAAGAGTTGTAACTTTGAAGACAAAAAACGGGGTATTGAAGAGACCTATCCATAAACTATGTCCATTAGAACATTATACCACGGAAGATACCAATGGAAATAACAACTCCCTTAACAACCAAGACGAAGATGAACTCCCAAGAAACGCCAGATCGAATTTAACGAGAGCGCGGCCATCAAATACAACACTAATTACGTTTACATTGTTAAGTTTATGTATTCTTTTAACTGCAGGCTCAACTAACGCAACAATGGTACGAGAGGTGAAGGATAATACTGCAATCTATTTAGATCCCATAAACCAGATAAATGTTGTATCATCATCCTGGAATTTAATAATTTACTCTTATTTTGATGTACTCGATAAAACCTCTCATCTAATAAAAGTATGCAAAGAAATTTGTCCCAGACTCCAAATATTTAAGGATCAGTGTTCATCAGTTCTCCGAAACATAGAGTATCAGATTGAAAAAATAGAAAGCAGTAACCGTTTACTGCTCAATAAAGATTCCAGACCTAAAAGAAGTGCCCCCCTAAGTTTCATTGGATTATTTTATCACATTATCTTTGGGCTGATGGACCGCCAAGCCTTTGAGGACAACATGAAGAACTTATTAGCCAATCAACACGATCTTAAGGAACTAGCTAAAAAGCAAACATCTATAGTAGATTCCACAGTAAATCTACTGAAAAGAACAACCGATGAAGTAAACCTACACTTTTCAGATCTCAAAGACAAAATAGAAAATATTAGTTCAACCATGAATGAACAGTTTTATGTATACAGAGAATCTATTCGATTTTTCATGTTAACAAAACAAATGCATGATCTTATTGATGAGTGTAACGATGTTCAAAAAGTGGCGATTGATTTATTGCTGGATATTAATCATGGAAAGGTTCATCCGGCGCTTATAAGTCCCCAACAACTACAAGCAGAAATTGCTGAAATTCGAGATACGCTTCCAGATAAATTTGTATTACCTGGAAGGCATACTGGTACTGAATTAAAGGAAATATGGCACCTTTTAACTGGCACATGAATCTTTATTGGAAGTCAGCTTATAATAGATTTGAAAATTCCACTGTTCAATAAAATCATCCCAGTACCATTTGAACGAAACGGACTTGCTATGGTCGCTCGAATAAAAGCGCCGTACATAGTATACAATTATGAGTTGGATTCATATCATTTCTTAACACAATCGGTGCTAAACAATTGCAAAACAACATTAAGCAATCAAATTGTTTGTGAAGAAAATTTCCCCTGGATTGATGCTAATAGCAACCACTGTGAGCTATCTCCTATCAAGCGACAGAATAAACTCAACTGTACATATGATGAAATAGAAAAGATGCCCTTCTGGGTGGAGTTACGTTCTAAAGGCAACTGGCTTTTCAGGATTTTCCGCAATACTTCGGCTCATGTTAAATCTGCAAACCAACGCCAAACAATCATGCAGCTTCCAAGACAAGGAATTTTTACCCTAGAAACAGACTGCACTGCTAGAATCGACAAAATAACTCTTGTGGCAATTCATGCAGCTCATGGTAAAATTGATAATAAATTTCAAAACTTTTTGACGAAGGATGTAAATCCGAATGAGGAAGGCTTTATTAAACCACTGGGCAATGTAATCATCACCCAGAAATCTCTAATTTGAAAGATCATTTTAAGGGTCTTAAAAACGAAAACATCAAGCTAAGAGGACTCACGTTTCATCACGTTTCTGGACACACTTCCCTGATCCTGGTGACAATTGTAATAATAATATTTGTTATAATTTTTATAAGAAAAATAATCAAAGTACGGCAAATAGCAGCAATCACTTTTGCCCCCCCCGCAGAATGTTCAAATATGAACATAATTTAAGTATGTTTTTATCTTTCAAATACTTTATATACATAATATACATAAGATAATTATTTTTATTATCTACAGATGTACATTAACCATTATCATTAGGAAAAATTCCCAAAATGTGTTTTTCACATTTTCTGGTAATATTTATTAGTTTAGGGCATGTAGTAATATAGACAACGCATGTGTGCGACCAGTAGGTAGATTAGTTCTAGTTTAGTTGTAAGATTATGGTACTTAGTTCTTAAGGTTTTATTTTCAATAAAGAAATCAGTATTGTACATACACTCAACCAACCGAGTTGTCTCTCCAGATATTAACACATACGATTGCCAAATGTGGTTTAATATTTCACCACCTTATATGGAGAAAATGCGAACTTTTGAACGAAAACGTTTGAGAGAGTTAACACATGTCAGCATTATCAGTTTTCAATGGTAATGTGAGTTTTATGACAGTGGATTGTCTGTGTAAAATATTTATTCTGTTAGTTTAATAATGGCGGGATATTCCGAAATGTGTTTATCTCAGTTTATGATATAAGTGAAAAAAACATGTTTTGGGATAAAACTTACATTAAGATATTCTAAGAAAATAACAAATTAGTATAAACAAATTTTTTACTGATAATAAACAAATAATAAGTGGAAAATTTGTTTTGAGATAAAAACTTAGATTAAGATATGTCTAAGAAAATTATCAGTATAAAAAGATATTAAGAAAACCATTGTAAGGTAGTCTTAAGATTGTAATATTTATATTCACGACAATCATCGAAATACAAATAAAAAACTGGAATCCCAGATTAATAAAAGACAAAAGATCTTTGACGCAGCAAGAAGAATAATCCCAGGAACAGATAGAAATAGAATGTCTGTCCAGAATATAGCTACTCTGCAAGCTCAAGTCACAGCACTTGTAGCCGCTCAAACTGAGATACAGAGAACTCTCGCAGAATTAAGGAATAACCGAGCATTTAATGTAGAACCAGTAGTACAGCTGACTCCATGTTTAAGTGGAATAACAACTCAAAACCAAATAAATTTAGAAGTATTTAAAATCCTCCCAGTATTTGATGGAGACATAAGGAAATATTGTGCCTGGAGATCATCAGCATGGACACATATGGAGAACATTAAAATGTTTGAAAACACCCCAACCTACTATTCAGCACTCGCTATAGTACGAGCAAAAATTCAAGGTGTGGCCGCAGATATACTCATCAACCAAAATACTATATTCAATTTCTATTCAATAATTAAGAGACTTGATGATACATATGCCGATCAACGTCCAATATACGTTTTACTTGAATAAATGAAGAAAATAACAAAAGGTAGAAAAGATTTGGCTGAGTATCATTCCGGCATAAATGAAGCATTGAATCTAATTTTTTAAAAAATTGAGATGGAACAAGGCGGTGAAACTATGAAAATATTCGCTAATCAAGAAGCACTGAGAACATTTATTACTGGCTTAAACTTAAAATACACAGCAGGTACTCTTTACGCTCAAAATCCGAAAGACTTTGAGACCGCATATGCAATTGCGAGTACTATCTACCACGACGACATAAGTTTTCAATTCGATACACCATCACAAGCACATCGACCGCACGCAGTGACTCATGAACGCTTTCAACAGAAACCACGCCATCAGAAATTTGAACAACGGAAGTACAACCCAAATGTACAATTAGCCCAAATCAGGAACCATCATACATTCAAGGAAGACCCCAAGTACAACCAATGGAAGTGGATACAACTGACAGAAATATTCGTCAACCAACACAATTCCAAGGGAACAACCAAAGGTACAACAATCCCTTCAGATAACAGCAACCCTTCAAGAGAGAAGCCAACTACTCCAACAACAATTTCAACCCTAACGAACAACAAAGAATTAACCATACTCAAGAAGAAGATGAAACCAACTCAATGAGAGCTGAGTACGATGAAGATGAAGACAACAAAGTAGCTTTTTTAGATTAAAAGATGGCCTACCTCATCTACAAAGACACGATAGAGAAACACGTAAGACCATTAATATATTAATAGACTGCGGTGCAACAAATAACTATATAGACATAAACTGTAAAATAGGTTATAGGAAAAGATTAGATACTCCTATAAAAGTAAGGACATTACATGGGCATTCATACGTTAAAAGTAAAAAACTGATAAACCCATTAAATTATGGGTTGGCGTTCTTTGAAATAGATTCGCTGATAGATTCGGACATGATGTTAGGAATGTAAGGATTAAAGGAAATAGGTGTAGTAATAGACTTAAGTAATAACAGACCCAATTATAAATGGAAGGAGAAAATGCATAAAATAAATTTTACAGTAAATAATGAGGAATACAGGGAAAGAATAGAAGAGATTATGAATAAAAATTTATACACGAATGAGAAAATAATATACAATAAAAACAAGAAATGCATTTTTTATGTACATATAAAAAACTATTCTTTTCTAAATATATCAACACCAAAGTTAAAATTTTGTTATATTACTCATTAATCAGACCTATTTTAACATACGATTGCCAAATGTGGTTTAATATTTCACCATCTTATATGGAGAAAATGCGAACTTTTGAACGAAAACGTTTGAGAGAGTTAACACATGTCAGCATTATCAGTTTTCAATGGTTATGTGAGTTTTATGACAGTGGATTGTCTGTGTAAAATATTTATTCAGTTAGTTTCATAATGGCGGGATATTCCGAAATGTGTATATCTCAGTTTATGATATAAGTGAAAAAACATGTTTTGGGATAAAACTTACATTAAGATATTCTAAGAAAATAACAAATTAGTATAAACAAATTTTTTACTGATAATAAACAAATAATAAGTGGAAAATTAGTTTTGAGATAAAAACTTAGATTAAGATATGTCTAAGAAAATTATCAGTATAAAAAGATATTAAGAAAACCATTGTAAGGTAGTCTTAAGATTGTAATAAAATAAAGTACACACATTTTTAGTGTGGCGGAAAAAATATACTATCTTTTACCCATTCCTTAAGTTAGGGAATTAACTGGGGGCTCAACCGGGATCACTAGAGGATTCCAAACGCCACTTAAGTGAACATTGCACTCTTGGTCTTTGAATCAACATTATCCTGAAGGAAAAAAGGAAGTATTAATCAAAGAACAAAAATACAGTGAGTACAAAAGGATTTCCAAGATTAAAAAGGAATAGTCCAATAAAGTACAAAATCAGCACCACGTATGCTGAAAAAGCGGAATAAAAATTCATTGGAATATAGTAGAATTTTATATTCACGACAATCCATCGAAATACAAATAAAAAACTGGAATCCCAGATTAATAAAAGACAAAAGATCTTTGACGCAGCAAGAAGAATAATCCCAGGAACAGATAGAAATAGAATGTCTGTCCAGAATATAGCTACTCTGCAAGCTCAAGTCACAGCACTTGTAGCCGCTCAAACTGAGACACAGAGAACTCTCGCAGAATTAAGGAATAACCGAGCATTTAATGTAGAACCAGTAGTACAGCTGACTCCATGTTAAGTGGAATAACATCTCAAAACCAAATAAATTTAGAAGTATTTAAAATCCTCCCAGTATTTGATGGAGACATAAGGAAATATTGTGCCTGGAGATCATCAGCATGGACACATATGGAGAACATTAAAATGTTTGAAAACACCCCAACCTACTATTCAGCACTCGCTATAGTACGAGCAAAAATTCAAGGTGTGGCCGCAGATATACTCATCAACCACAATACTATATTCAATTTCTATTCAATAATTAAGAGACTTGATGATACATATGCCGATCAACGTCCAATGTACGTTTTACTTGAAGAAATGAAGAAAATAACAAAAGGTAGAAAAGATTTGGCTGAGTATCATTCCGGCATAAATGAAGCATTGAATCTAATTTTATCAAAAATTAAGATGGAACAAGGCGGTGAAACTATGAAAATATTCGCTAATCAAGAAGCAGTGAGAAAATTTGTTACTGGCTTAAACTTAAAATACACAGCAGGTACTCTTTACGCTCAAAATCCGAAAGACTTTGAGACCGCATATGCAATTGCGAGTACTATCTACCACGATGACATAAGTTTACAATTCGATACACCATCACAAGCACATCGACCATACGCAGTGACTCATGAACGCTTTCAACAGAAACCACGCCATTAGAAATTTGAACAACGGAAGTACAACCCAAATATACAATATAGCCCAAATCAGGAACCATCATTCATTCAAGGAAGACCCCAAGTACAACCAATGGAAGTGGATACAACTGACAGAAATATTCGTCAACCAACACAATTCTAAGGGAACAACCAAAGGTACAACAATCCCTTCAGACAACAGCAACCCTTCAAGAGAGAAGCCAACTACTCCAACAACAATTTCAACCCTAACGAACAACAAAGAATTAACCATACTCAAGAAGAAGATGAAACCAACACAATGAGAGCTGAGTACGATGAAGATGAAGACAACAAAGTAGCTTTTTTAGATTAAAAGATGGCCTACCTCATCTACAAAGACACGATAGAGAAACAGGTAAAACCATCAATATATTAATAGACTGCGGTGCAGCAAATAACTATACAGACATAAACTATAAAATGGGTTATAGGAAATGATTAGATACTCCTTTAAAAGTAAGGACATTACATGGGCATTCATACGTTAAAAGTAAAAAACTGATAAACCCATTAAATTATGAGTTGACATTCTTTGAAATAGATTCACTGATAGATTCGGACATGATATTAGGAATGCAAGGATTAAAGGACATAGGTGTAGTAATAGACTTAAGTAATAACAGACTCAATTATAAATGCAAGGAGAAAATGCATAAAATAAATTTTACAGTAAATAATGAGGAATACAGGGAAAGAATAGAAGAGATTATGAATAAAAATTTATACACGAATGAGAAAATACCATACACTACAACAATCGAAGGAACTATTAGAACAAAGTCTGACGAGCCTATATGGACAAAAAAAATATCCATACCCATATTCTGATAATGAATTTATAAATAAAGAAATCCGGGATCTATTGCATTACGAAATTATCCAACCGAGCAAAAGCCCCTACAATAATCCAATCTGGACTGTAGCAAAACAAGGTACCGACGACCAAGCTAAACCTAAACGGCAGATGGTTGTAGATTTTCAAAAATTGAATGCACAAACAGTTACGGACAGATACCCTATTCCGGACGTGAATATGACTATTCAAAACTTAGGCAAAGCAAAGGTCTTTACAACATTAGATTTAGAATCAGGCTTCCACCAAATTCAAATAAGAAAAGAAGACCCTGAAAAAACAGCCTTCTCAATCAACGGCGCTAAGTATGAATTTCTTCGGATGCCATTCGGTTTAAAAATGCTCCTTCAATCTTTCAACGATGCGAAGATGATATTTTGAGGCCATATATAGGTAAATTTGCATACGTTTATATTGACGACGTACTCATATATTCTTCCACACCCGAAGAACATATTGAACACATCGAAACAATAGTTAACGCACTACACAAAGCAAATATGAAAATTTCAAACGAAAAATCCCACTTCTTTAAAGAAGAAATAGAATATTTAGGTCACGTAATTAGATATAATGGAATTACTGTAGATCCTACGAATATTCAAACAATTAGAGATTATCCTAAGCCAAATACATTGAAAGAGCTTAGATCCTTCCTAGGCTCAGCCAGTTATTACAAGAAATTTATAAAAAATTTCGCTGCAATTGTTAAACCCTTAGCAACGTTTTTGAAAGGAGAAAATGGAAGCATATCTAAAAATCAGAGTGCAAAAGTAAATATAAAATTAGACCAACCTGCTCTAGAAGCAATGAATAAAATCAAGGATGAACTTGAAGCTCAAGTACAATTATTCCAACCTATTTCAAAAAACCTTTTGAATTAACTACAGATACAAGCAATTTTGCTATTGGCGCTGTACTTTCACAAAAACGAAGACCCATTTCATTTATCTCAAGAACTCTAAAAGAGACTGAACAAAATTATTCAACAAATGAAAAAGAACTTTTGGCCATAGTCTGGTCTTTACAAAAATTAGGAAATTATTTATATGGAATATCAGATTTGACAATTTATACAGACCATCAATCATTAATATTTTCTATATCCGATAAGAATCCTAATACAAAATTGAAACGATGGAAAAATTTTATTGAGGAATATGGTGCAAAAATATCATACAAACCTGGACACCAAAATGTAGTTGCTGACGCATTATCAAGACAACAAATAAATTCAAGTACGAATGAATCTCAGCATTCGTATCAGAGTTCACCGATTGAAAAAATACAAAGGAGTCCTAAACCCTTGAATCATTTTAAAAATCAAATAATTTTAACTCCCACCAATGAAGATTCATTGGAATCAAAGAATATTTTCAAATTCAAACGCCACCATATTAAATTCACGAGCAACGAAAATTTGGCAAGTAACATGAAATTAACACTGAAACCAAAAGTTATTAATGCATTACTCGTCGACGCAGAGACAATGTTTAATATTGGGGATCTATTGAAAGAAACCTTCCCTACAATAAAATTTGTAGAAGCAAACAAATTAATTGAAGATATATTAGACGAAGAAAGACAGAAACAGCTAGTTAAACAAATTCATGAGAGAGCTAATAGGAACGTACGAAATAATATCCTAGAATTAGGAAGAGATTATTTTTGGCCTAACTTAAAAAAACACTGCCACGAACTTAATGATAACTGTGAGTCATGTCTAACTCACAAATATGACAGACAACCTAATAAAATTCTTAATGGTGAATCACCAATACCCACAAAACCTGGTGAGAATATACACATGGATATATTTTACTTCAGTGGACAAATGTTTATAACCAGTTTAGACAAGTTATCCAAATTTCGTCATATACGCACATTCCAACAAAGAGAGTCATATACAAAAATATTGACGAAATTCTCTCTCTCACTTACCCGAACGCTAAATTCATCGTTACCGACAACGAAGCAAGCTTTAATGGTATTTTAGCTAAGCAAATATATGAAAGGCTACAAATACAGCATGTAGTTACACCTCCATATCATTCAACAACAAACGGTCAAGTTGAACGTATTCATAGTACAATTATCGAACTCGCAAATTTATTTTCCAAAAAAGGAGTCACTGCTCCCGACGAAAAAATATTCGAAGCGGTTCGCCAATATAACAAGACTATACATGCAGTCACTAAAGAAAAACCCGAGGACGTGTTCTTTAATCAACAGGGGTATCAACATATACACGATTTAATTAAAAACGCTCAGACAAAAACTTTGGCCTATCACAATAAGGACCGCAAATTCATTCAATATAGGAAAGGAGACATCGTTAAATCCAAGACTCATAGAAGAAACAAAAACGTGGCTAAATTTGCTAAACATTTTGTTGAGACAGACAACGGTGAAACAATTACTACATCTAGGAAATTAATTATACACAAGGACAATATTAGAAGTAAATATGTCAGGAATGATAGTGATATTATATCAATAGTCCAACTCAAACTAGCGAATAATATAATTGATTTAGGAAATAAAAAATATGTCCTAACCGAAGACAACCAAGTTTATTTACACAAGAACTATGAATACTTGTATCATGTTATAAATATTACAAAAATACTAAAACCATATGAAAATATAATAAAAAGTGCCTACAATATGGAAGACAATGCAGAGATTCAAATTTTAATTAAGAAAATTGAAAATTTAAAAACACAACTCACTGATAATAGAAGTAAAAGATCCCTAAACTTTTTAGGATCACTGGTACTCCAGACCATGACGATGAAATCGAAATAAAAACTAGATTAAACCAACTTGTGGAAAATAATAATCAACAAAAAATAATTAACTCACAATTTGAAAAAATACTAGATGAACTAAGCATTCAAAAAATAAATGAAGAATTCATATTAAATTAAGTTTACAATGAATTAATGGCAGAAACTAACACAATTAATTTTGCAAAAAATAATAATTTTTACTCAGGAACATTAAATGTACATGAAATCGAATCTTTTATACAAAATGAAAAAATAAAAATACCGGTAATCAATATGCTTCAATATTCGGATATACATGTGTGTGAATTTAACCAAGCAATTATAATTGGCCAATTCACAACAGGTGTTGTATGTCATATGTTGTATTAAAATACACAATACAATTATTTGTTGTGAACAGTCAGTTGTATTTTCATATTGTAAAACGTCAAATAGTAAAGAAGAAGAATTAAATTTACGGAAAGAAAAACAAAAAATAAAAATAAAATGAAAAATGAAAGAGAAAAAGACAAATTAATTATCGCTTTATGTAAAAAACATAACTTTGAAATGTTAATGGTTGATTCAAGTTAGTAGAACATGATTTTTTGGTTTTCATTTTTAAAATAAATCAATTTTTAGGTGATGAAGAGGAAGAAAATCAAGAAAATTTTAGGATGAGTCTTATTCATCTTCTTACACACCGTAGAAGCGTTCATTTAGGATTACCAAAATCATCGGTATGGCAGCATAAAGTATTAAAGAACTTTGATGACAAAAGATATAACCATATGGTAAACATCCCCAGCGGAATTTATCGATTGGCCAGTGGCTTGCCGGCGATAGTGCTTACCCATTAAAGCCATTTTTAATTACACCATTCAGAACAAATTGCTCAGAGCACACGAAAAAAACAAGGGAAGAATTTAAAAAATATTTTTCAAAATATCGCGTTAGAATTGAAAACTGTTTTGGTCATCTAAAAGAAAAATTTGGCAGCTTAAAGGAACTTAAATTTAGAATGTTAAATGACAGAAATAAAGAGGACTGCAATGATTGGATTATGGTTTGCTGTATTATTCACAACATTCTTATAAGTTATAATTCAGAAGACGATGGTAACGGTGAGATGTTCCAACAAACCAGAAATAAATAACAGAAATGAATTGCTTCGTTTTATACAAAATCAAACAAATTTTTAATTTATAAAAATAATTCATTAAATAAAAAGCAAACAAAAAAAAAACAAATTAAAACTACATAATAAAAAACAATTCAATATAAAAAACTTAAATACATAAAGATGAGGAAAATAAAGCAATATGGAAAAAGTAATAATTCATTAAAAAAAACAAAACAAATTAAAAGTAAGTAAACCCAAACAATTCAATATATTAAACTTAAAACTTAAAAATAGGTAAATATAGGGAAAAAGTATTTTATTTCCATTTTAATCTTAGCTCTTCCATTGCTATTCTTTCTTTCATTTTGACCTCCATTATTTTGAGCTCCCTCTGATTTTCAATTTCCTTTTCTTTCAGATTTAGTTCCCTTTCTTGTAATTCTACATTCTTCTCCATTAGTTTCACTTCCCTTTCCTTTACTTCTTTCTCGAAGTCAAATTTTAGTTTTTTAATTCCATAGTTTCACTCTGCATCAGCATTATGTCTAACACAGCTGTTCTGGAATAAATTCCTTTGCGGCTGGTTGAAGGTAAATTTTCCAACACTGACGTGTCTGATGCAGTTGACGTCTCATCAATCGAAATTGCAGTTGAGTTAAGAAAATGTTGGGTTGAATATTCCAAGCTGTCTTCAATTATGGCATTCTCTATAATGCGACTACCAAACAAATCTTCCAGCTCATCGAAGTACATGCACATTTTTAATAAATTACCTAAAAGGAAAAAATAAGGATTATTAAATGAGAACACTACGAGTATATGCAAAAAACTTACTTTTTACAGTACAGCCTTCCATACTGCCGGCTCCTGTTGACCCCTCCCATGCTTTCGCTTTATTGTAGCTAACTCGCATGTTTCTTATTTTTGATCGAACCTGTGTCCAATCAATGGAAATCTTTTTCTCACTACAGAAGCGTTTATAAAAGAGTTGAGCTGTTGGTTTCTAAAATAAAACTCAATGTTAGAAGACAATATTGATTGACGTAAACACGCATTAATACATACCTCGAATTCCCGATTTTCCAATAAAAAGTCAACTAAAGACTTTTCTTCTAGCATTGACCACTTCCTGGTAGGATTCAGGCGAACGCGTTTTGGTTGAGACTGAAATGAGAAAATACATATTAAAAATATATAAACATTAATTTTTATATCAATAAACTTACCGGTGTATCTGTATTTGCCATTTTTTTATTTATGATTTAATGTTTAATTTCAAATGTTTTTCTTTTCTTTAAAACTGGCATTCAGTTGGGATTGATATCTTCTGATACACGACACAATATTTCGTAAACATAGCAAATGAAGTTGTATCGTTGTATCAGATTTTTCTGTGTAAATTACCAACAACGATTTTACACTATTGTAAAGTAATACATGATACGACAGATACAACGATACAATACCCGTTGTGAATTGCCCAAATAATCTATAAATATCCTATAATTGAAAAGGAATGTAAGCTGTATAACATCCATCCTTTAGCAAATAAGCTCGGAAAGTTATTACTAGATGGTAAGATTGCCTTATGTAAAAATAATTATCAAAGAATAACTAAATGCAATAATATAATTGGTTCCCATATATGTAAATTTGAATCTAAAGATAACTGTACAATAAATATTTTAAACAATGAACCAGCACAATGTAAAATGAAGCTTGAAAATAACTCAGACATTGAAGACTTAGGCAATGGGAATATTTTTATTGATAATGAACATACATTAGACAACCTAACCATAAAAGGACCACATTTGGTACAATTTGACCAAAACATAACTATAGACACTAAAACATACTTTAACGAAAAACAAAGAATTTATGACATCATTCATAAGAGACATAATGAAGAATTAAATATACTCGAAATCTTGTATACAAACTCTGAGAATAGATTTACGAATATTCAGAAAATATCTACATTATTCATTCCTATGGAAGAACATCCATTAATGGCTACACTATACGTAATTTTAATATTCGCTATACTTTACTCTTTAGTACAGCACTGCGGATGTTACAGGGCACACCAAGAAAGAATGGGACGGGCATTATATAACAGATATTACGAAGCGGAATTACTTAGACTTCGGACTCAAGTATAAAACGAGGACGTTTTTCTTTTTAACACAGGGGAGAGTTAACACATGTCAGCATTATCAGTTTTCAATGGTAATGTGAGTTTTATGACAGTGGATTGTCTGTGTAAAATATTTATTCTGTTAGTTTAATAATGACGGGATATTCCGAAATGTGCTTATCTCAGTTTATGATATAAGTGAAAAAACATGTTTTGGGATAAAACTTACATTAAGATATTCTAAGAAAATAACAAAATAGTATAAACAAATTTTTTACTGATAATAAACAAATAATAAGTGGAAAATTTGTTTTGAGATAAAAACTTAGATTAAGATATGTCTAAGTAAATTATCAGTATAAATAGATATTAAGAAAACCATTGTAAGGTAGCCTTAGTGTGACGGAAAAAATATACTATCTTTTACTCATTCCTTAGGTTAGGGAATTAACTAGAGCATGCACATTACTATATAGGTCTCATAATAGTGACTATACAAAATCTGTATCAAATAAAATACTACATAAGGTAGCAAAAATAAGTAGAATTGATAATTTTATAATTCATTTAATTAGAAACCACATTATTAAATTCTCCAAATGTAAAGAAAATAATTTAATAATGGCTTCATATTATACCAACGAAGAATACTTGTATATCACATTACATAATGGTTATATACCACCTGAAGCTTTTCATATATCTAGATAGTAAAGGATTTATCCAAACTAAATTTGGCGTTCCTATATTTTATCACGTACATAGACGAGCCAATATAAAATCTATCAGTTGCAGGCAAATGACTATTGAACTAGCGTTTACTCAGGGGATAAAAATATATTTTTTTTTTTTTGTAATTCATCTTTATTTATTGGATCTTCACATAGGTTTGTGAACTAACAATAAGATATTCAAATCTTAAAACTAAAACTTAAATATAAAATCCAGCCAGCGCCAGACAAAATTTCATATATTCTATCTACATTTGTAATTTAATGATAAAAAAAAAATTGTTTGAATATCAATCCATTTTTCATCCTATGAGATCAGCTGTCTCCCTCCTTCTTAAGCGTTGGTGGATACGATTATTGATTAAGTTACGTGCTAGAGGATTCGGGTGAGACTCTAACTTTTCCAAACAGTTTGCACTATATCTAGTGATTTCACATTTTACTAGAGAACCATTTAAGTCTCTGTGCAAATACGAGTTTCTCACGTACCATGGTGCGCCTGTAATCATTCTCAAGATCTTGTTTTGGCATCTTTGTATTCTTTCTGTGTTTGACTCTGAGGCTGTTCCCTATGGCTGAATATCATAGCACCAAATGGGTTTGAAAGTCGAGCTTACTATCGAGGCTTAACTTCGAGTTCCTGCCAATTAGCCATGTGAATTGGACTAATTTCAATTTTATATGTTAATTTAGCATCTATAAGATTTTTCCAGATAAGCAGAGGAATGTTGAGATATAGGCTGGTTCCTAATTCGAATTTGAGGGCAAGTCTCCCTTCTTAGGGTAAAAGTTGCGTGGATACACTTTTGTTCATTTACTTTAATCTTCCACATATCTAGTCAATCTTCCAGCTGTTCAATATCGCTATGTAAAAGAAGAAATGCTATTGAGGGGTTTTCGTGTACGCTTAAAATTGTAGTATCATCTGCAAAAGTCGACGTAAGTGTGTTTTCATTTGTTGGCATGTCTGATGTGTAAAGGATGTGCAGAATCGGGTCCAAGATACTACCTTGTGGTACACCAGCATGAATTGTCTGTGGAGGGCTCACAAAGTTTTTCTATTTTATAGAGTATTTTCATTTTTCTATTTTATAGAGTATTATCCATTAGCTTATGTTAAAATTTATAGAGGAGTCCCTCGTGCCAAACTCGGTCGAAGGCTTGCGAGGCGTCTGTAAAAAGTGCAGAGCAGTACTTTCTCTCTTCAAAAGCTCTTCTTATGGTACTTGCTCAGTGGTGCTGTGTTTTCCTCTGAAACCGAAATGATGTGCCGGAATGACATTATTTTGATGTGGATATTGTCGAATAATTTTGACAAGTTCGACAGCAAACTTATTGGTCTATACGAATCAACCTTTATGTGATCTTTACCTGGTTTAGGTATCATTGTAACGAGTGAAACTTTCCATTCTGGGGAAAATGTTCGAGGCGTATTATAGCATTAAAAATAAACAGAATTATTCTTAATGGTACTCGGTTATATATTATAATTATAATAGTAACTTAAAAGCTAATTTGGTCAATTCACCATAAGTGTGTTTTGTTTCCGTCGTATCATCGGTGATAAAATAAACTTATGTATATGGGGGATTTCATATCAAGTGCACCAACTTTTGAAACCGATGTCTTCCGATCGAGATGAAATTTGCACCAAGGTTAGTCCTATTGGATAGTAGTTTAGACACAATTTTCAACATGATCGGTCCAGATCTCTCTGAGTTAGAGGGGATCAAAATTTGACATTTTGGCCAAACAGGTGTTTTTTCTCATCCATGTAACTTATTACCTATTGTTCTTAGAAAATTTTCTCCCAAAGAGTTTAGATAGCTATTTCTTCAATATTTCGAAAAAAAATACTTAAAAAAAAAAAAAATTTGTAGCCTTTTTTTTTTTGCTAAATTAAAGCATTTTTTGCGTTTTTTTTTCAAAAAGGGCATTTTTTTTTTTCATAAGAAAGCTTAGGATGTTTCCTTTAAGAGCTTTTTGGTCGCTTAGTGGGATGGGAGTGGGATATCTATCAAAATAAATGTTTTGTAACTCAAGACAACGGTTTTTCAATTTTTCACAAATGCAATATTTTGTATTTTTTCCTATTTGTGTCTAAAACCTTACAAATAACACTTATACTGAGAAACTAGACAAACTAAACTTTCCGAAGGTATATAACATACCCAACTAAAATTTTATACCCTCGATACTGTAATACCCAGAATATGTTAACCTCAGGAAAAAAAATCGCTTTTTTTCTATAGAAATGTTGAAAAATTATTATTTTTTATTTATTTTTAATAATAAATAAATTAATGTATAATAATAATAATAATAATATTAAAAATAAAAAGATAAATAATTTATTAAAATTTAATCTTAATTGCATTAGATCCATTTATATCATAACTATTTTTATACTTAATTTATTGTAGCTGATGAAGTATTTAGGTCTTGTAAATTTTTAAATAACCAGTCTTTCATCCAGCTTTTTTGTCGCCTTTATTTACTGCGTTTTTTTGTCAATCCTTTCTTGGCGTTACTAGGTTCAGCTGTTGATTTCGCTGCTGGTTTATTTGTTGTCTTTGGAAAGAAATCGCATTAAATAGAGGCAGAAAACTTTTTCCAACTTGAGTCTTCCATCGACAAGCGGTATAAAAGCATGGTATTGAGCGGTGCCATCGATTGTTACCGCAGCATCGAATCTGCTCTTCAGTGTTTTCAATGTTTCTTGATGATCCTCTTTGCTACTAAAAACTATTTTAGTTTCTTTACAATAATTCTTTGCCCAATGGAATAAAGCAGTCGCATCTAAAATGCGATCTTGATGAGAGCACTGAAGGCTATACTTCGCTGCATTTCTTTTAAGGTTTGCTGCAATACCATCACATGCTCCTTTACCAGGAGCAGTAGGATGAAAATGCCACTCAGCTGGCATTCCAAAATCTTTTTCATGAGCCATAAGATTTGCGAAGCTACTTTTATTTTCAAAATGTTGACGAGCTCCGTCCGAAACGTTGTATACCTTCTTTACTGTAAATCGTCGGTTATGATTGCCATACTTTTGTGTTCCAGTTTTTCATCT
The DNA here is from genome assembly GCA_963682025.1 of Cordilura impudica. Classification (NCBI taxonomy): domain Eukaryota; kingdom Metazoa; phylum Arthropoda; class Insecta; order Diptera; family Scathophagidae; genus Cordilura; species Cordilura impudica. The sequence continues at coordinate 210,799,447 of OY821517.1, read as the reverse complement.
TTCATGTAGTAAATAACTACTGTGAATATACTGTGGCATCCTGAAGAACATATTTATAGTTTTCTGCGAAATCATATGAAATAACGAATTCATCAGACTTCAAATGTATCTTCAAATCCTTGAAGAATGACCATTGCTCTTTGACTAAAAAGTCATGGTTTCTCAAGTTTAGCAATCCCGTACACATTTCTTCCACAAAATCATCCACATTTAAAATGATTGTTTTCAATGTGCATCTGTCAGTCTGAATCCAAGAATGAAATTTGACCTCCTCTATGTATTCTCGGTCTAAAGAGTTGATTAAATTTTCTTTGATGAATGTGGTTTTCGGGCAATTGGTACATTCACCTAAGTGGCAAGAAGTTGTTGCATTAGGACACAGTCAATTTAAGGCAATCGCGGTAATCGTGTAAACCTTCTGCCGAATCATCTGTTAAATACTTTAAGTTGATTTCCTTCACCATCAGTTTAACATTTTCATGGTAAATGCGAACGCATACTGTGTGAGTTCCGCTGCATTCTGCCAAAACGCAATGTTTTGGCCTCATTTGGGTTAATTTCGTGAAGCCAATTCTAACATCCTCGTGTTCAGATTGAAATGTTGAAAATAACTCTTTCAGGTTACAGATAACCATTCTCTTCTGCTATGTTATGAAGGTATGCTACATACCTTGGAAAGGTTAATTTGTCTAGTTTCTCAGTATAAGTTTTATTTGTAAGGTTTTAGACACAAATAGGAAAAAATTCAAAATAGTGCATTTGTGAAAAATTTAAAAACCGTTGTCTTGAGTTACAAAACATTTATTTTGATCGATATCCCACTCCCATCCGACTAAGCGACCAAAAAGCTTTTAAAGGAAAAATCCTAAGCTTTCTTATGAAAAAAAAAAAATGCCCTTTTTGAAAAAAGGCAAAAAATGCTTTAATTTAGCAAAAAAAAAAGTCTAAAATTTTTTATTTTTTTTTAAGTATTTTTTTCCGAAATATTGAAGAAATAGATATCTAACTATTTGGGAGAAAATTTTCTAAGAACAAAAGGTAATAAGTTACATGGATGAGAAAAAACACCTGTTTGGCCAAAATGTCAAATTTTGATCCCCTCTAAATCAGAGAGATCTGGACCGATCTTATTGAAAAATTGTGTCTAAACTACTATCCAATAGGACTAACCTTGGTGCAAATTTCATCCCGATCGGAAGACATCGGTTTCAAAAGTTGGTGCACTTGACATGAAACCCCCATATTACAAAAATATCTGTATATAAAAGATATATTTTTGTTGTATTGCATTTTCGTTATGAGAACGTAAATGCAATTTTAAATTTTGGTTTAAACTTATAAATAATTTTGGCAATTTAGCATAAGTGTGCTTTATTTCCGTTAATGATATTGATAAAAAAAGCAAACATATGTATGTCCCCATTATTTTATTCTTAGGAAAAATGTCTGTAAAAAGAAATATTTTGTTGTATTGCATTTTCGTTGTGAGAACGGAAATGCAATTTTAAAATTTGTTTTGTGATAATTCCCGTGAATTGTGAAATTATTTAAATAATATTGACTCGTACCAAGGGAATAATGGGAGACTTCATAACAACCCCCACCGTTAGTTTAAGGTCCGACGAAATCTTAAATATTTGTTTTGGTCTTAGAATATATACAGTAATTAGAATTATAATGCTTAAAATAATAACAATGCCAACACTAAAACCTATAGTTTTTGTTTTTGTCTGATGGTATAGATAGTATTTGATTTAAGTTTTTTTCATATATTATTTGTTTTAGAAATAGTGTTTCAAGTTTTATATCATTAAAAGTTACATTCTCGCTATTTTTAATTTTTGTTATAATATTTGGTAGGATTATTAGGATTATTATTATTTTATCTTTTATTCTTAAATTAACATTAGTAAAATTTTTATTGCTAGTAATAATTTTAAAATTTTCAAACTTATTGAGAAAAGTTCCTTTCATTCGAAATTCATTATTGTTACAATTATGTTCAAAGTTCTGATTATAATTTTTAAATATTAATGTTCCAGGAAGTACTTCTACTATTTCCTCCGTTCATGGGACAATTTGCTTCTTTGTATTTTAATATATCCTGTATACATTTGTTCCTTATTCTAATTAAGTTTTTCTCTAAATTTTCCTTAAAAATAGGTTCATAAGTATTCCCATTGAGTTCGAATCTAACTCTCTTTACGAACGGTTATGTAAAAAATCAAAGCGCTTAGAGTACAACTATTTTAAATTAAAAACAAGTGTTTATTTTTGTTTTTGCAACTGCCTATTCTTGATCTCATTTGAACTCACGTGGTAGACAATCCAGCTTAAAACAGGAATAAAAATTTTGCGATGGCCCGAGGGGCCAAATCTTCATCAAAAAGAAAGCTTGTGAATAAGAAGATGAAAAAACTTCCTCCGGGTTTTTTTAACCCGAACATGGCGTCAACTTCAAGCAACAGATTTAGCCTGCTTGCTGGCCTCAATGATATGGACGTAACTCCAGTATCAAATATTAACGATGTTAAGGAACACAAACCTCCACCCATTGTTGAAGAAGCTAACGCTTCATTTACAGAAATTCAAAAGCTGCTTGGTAAGGATTGCATTTTCAAACGTACTTCAATTGTTACCAAAATTTTTGCTCCTAATAATAAAATGTACGAATGCTACAAGCAAATACTTAAAGAGAATAAGATGGAGTTTCATTTTTATGGCTCCAAAGAAAATAGGTTATACACCACCTTTTTACACGGTTTACCCCGCACAAGCTCTGAGGAAATCTCCAAGGAGCTAAAAAACTACAACCTATCCCCCTCTTCCGTAACTGAAATAGTCACCAAATTCAGTTCGAACAATAATGCAGTTTTTAAAGTTCAATTTGTTCGTAAAAATTTTAATCCAACTGCTTTAAAAAATATACGAACAATTTCTAATATTATAATTTCTTGGAAAAAATACAAATCGAAATCCAAGAATAAACCAACTCAATGCTGGAACTACTTGATGTATGGCCATGGCGGTGAACATCGCCATCGAAGTGCTGCGTGTATGATATGTGCAGAACAACATCATACAAGCGTGTGTCCGTTTAACACAAATGAAAAAAGACCAGCTATTTTTACATGCTTTAATTGCAAAAAAACAAGGAAAAGAGAGAACAGATCACTCTGCAAACGATATCAACTGTCCGTTACGTTCTCTCTATTTGGAAACTAGAACAAGAGTTACTTCTAAAAGTCCGAATAAAAGCAGGCAACAACAAAATAACTCATTTCAATTTAATGTGGGAGATTTTCTTAATTTAAGAAACAACAACACAAATTGTAACATAACATCAATAATAACAGCAAAGCTACATATGCTAATCAGCTGAAAACAAACAACGATTTATTTAGCATTGATGAGCTTTTTGATATTTTCACTACAGCTATGGATGATTTGCATAGGTGCACTTCAAAAGTACAACAAATCAAAGTTGTAAGTCAATGGTAAAATACGCCCATGGATTATACTAATATTTTAAACGAATTCAAAATGCTTCACTTGAATGCTAGTGGCATTTCAAACTTTTCTAAATTAAAACAATTTGAAATACTAATGGAAAGAGAAAATATTAAAATAGCGTCTTTGAATGAAACATTTTTTTCAGAAAATCATAGACCCTATTTTAAAAATTATTATTTATATAGAAGTGACAGAACAGATGCAAGAGGAGGAGGAGTAGCTCTGTTAATTCATAAATCTGTCGCTCATAAAAACCTCTTTATATCAAACACTTCATCAATCGAAAACATCTCAATTGAAGTTATTATAAATAATAGACCTATTGTTGTATCTTCGTTATATTCACCAAGATATACCCATAACTTCTGTGCTGATATCTTGAACTTAACCAAAGAATACATTGTTTTTGGTGACCTAAATGCCAAACATTGCTCTTAGAATTGCCGTTCAAATAATACTACAGGAATCGCACTGAACAATCTACAGAAATCAAGCAATTTTTTTATATACTATCCTAATAGTCCAACCCTATTCCCCCATCAACACAATCGCGAAGCATCCACAGTCGATATTATTTTAATCAATACCGCTTTAAATATAGACGTAAAGACAATGGATTACGAAATACCATCAGACCATTGCCCCATTATGTGTACACTCAAAAGATCAGTGGCCTCGCAGGTTGACCTCAACTATTATGATTATAGAGCAACCAACTGGAACATTTATATGAATTTTTTAGAAAATAAAATCACGTTAAATTCGGATATATACAATACCAAGGTAGTATTGATAAGGAAATACAAAAATTTATAAATGTAGTTTTCGAAGCAAGGGATGCGTCTACACCTAAAATAACTCAACAAAATAATTACACATTACCAGAAAGTACTGTGAAATATATTAAACTAAGACGAAGCTTTAAAAGAAAAAGCCAACGATCTTCAAATATAGCCGAGCAAACTTTTTATAATCAATGTACTAAGTTTCTAAGTAACATAATTGATAAAAGTATTAATTCGGAACGCAATAAGAAATGGTGTCAATTATTTTCCAATTTAAAACCAGGTGATAAATCATTTTGGAGAATAAGCAGGAACTTGCGAGGAAAAGGAAAAAATCAAATCTCTCACCTTGAGGTTGGAAATACAAGGATAACATCTTATAAGGACAAGGCTGAAGTCCTGGCAAATACATTTGTCAAAGCAAATAACCTCACTTCGAATTACAACCACTCGGCGGATATAGTAACAAATACAACAGTGAATAATTTTAAGAAGGAAAATCCCAGTTCTTAGTCAGCAATTTATACATCTCTAGAAGAAGTAATGAATATTGTCTCATTAATAAAACCCTCAAAATCTCCTGGTTTTGACAATGTTCCCAACCTGCTCTTAAAGAAACTACCACTCAAAGCTCTAAAATTACTGGTTATAATATTTAACAGCTGCATCAAACTCAACTAATTCCCAAACCATTTCAAAAATGCTAAGGTTATAGCTATTAACAAACCTAGCAAGCCAAAAAATAACCCAAACAGCTACAGACCTATCAGTCTATTAAGTAACTTTGGTAAAATATTTGAAAACATTCTACATTCTCGTCTTAGTGAATTTGTAACGACCAATTCTATTGTTGCTAAAGAACAATTTGGATTTAAAAAAGGACATAGCACTACTTACAGAAACAACTGCAACCACAACAACAACAACAACAGATACACCAAAGAAGCCACCTAGATTAAATAGCTGCATCAACATATAAGTAACAACAGACACAACAAAGAAGACAACTATATTAAACAACCGTATCAGCATATATTATATTGTTAAAATAAAGAAAACCAAATTTTAATAAATGTTGAAATATAAAAATTAATTTGATAAACAAAATTACCTAATTGCGAAATTATTTAAAATAAATATAAAAAAACAATTTATTGAACTTTAATGTTGTAAGCACTTTTGTATTTAGTTAATACACTTTTGTATTTAGTTAATAAGTTTCATTTTCTTTAAAAAGAGAACAAAAGATAATAATAAAGTCAGTTGTAATTTGGTAACAAAGAAAAGAAGTTGTGTTTTTTTTTTAAGTGTTGATAAGCATTAAGATAACTGGCGCAGTCGGGTAGTTCCAGTGGTTCCTGTACAAATTAAAGAATAAAGGCGACGGATTATTGCTAAATATTCAAGTGACGGATCATCACTACACAAATTGTATAAGGAGCAACATTACGAAGGATCATCATAAATTGGAACAGAACCATCAACAATAATGCAGGCTACAATTATTTTTGTCTAAGTCGAATATTGAATAATAAATAAATTAAAGAAAGAATCAATTAATGTTAATAAATGAAAACTTAATTCATTATAAGAAATAAACAAAAAAAAATATTATTTAATAGAAAAGTGATAAATACTAGTTTAATAATTACATAGAAAAAGAAACATACACTTCGATAAATATAAAATAATTTACCTTTCGAAGATTAATTATTTTATATACGAAATAAACAAATTCATATATTTTTAAAGACCAGCGATTCTCAAGAGACCCTCCTGTAAATCTTTTTAAATATATGTCTTTGTTTAAATACAAATAAAACTTTATATGCCTAAATTTCGTCCCTACTTTATTCCAGGAACCCTTATTCCTATTTCTGAAATTGATATGAGTGTAAATCAAGATAGTCAAAGTAATACTACAATGAATTCCACAGATAATACACCCTCGACAGTAAAAAATATTCTGGAATCTTTAAGAATTCCAGAAGCTGTCAAGGATCTTCCGAAATTTGACGGGAATCCTAGATTGTTATTCGACTTTGTAAACAATGTGGAGGAAATACTTTCGATATTGTCACCTATCGAAGGCACTCCTTTTGCCAAAATGATCTTAAGATCCATACGTAACAAAATCAAAGGAGAAGCAAATGAAATACTAAACATGTACTGCACGGATTTGAGCTGGCAAAGTATTAAAAATAATCTTATATTGCATTACTCCGATAAGCGAAATGAGACCCCATTGATTCGAGACTTACATCTCTTGAAACAAAATAATAAAACTTTAGAAGAATTTTATAGCTCAGTGGTAGAAATTCAAGCTACAATAAATAATCACTTAATGATTCATGAATTAGATCCCAATATAATCGCAGCTAAACGAGATTTGTTTGCCAAAATGTGCCTCAACACATTTCTGTCCGGTCTTAAGGAACCATTGGGTTCCTCAATTAGGGCTATGAAACCAGAAACATTGGCAATAGCTTTTTCGTACTGTGTTACTGAACAAAACATGTTCTATATTAAACAAGAAAATAGAAACCTAGTAAAGAAGCAAGAAAAACATAGAACATATAATCCACAATATTTACACCCTCACTATCAAAAACCATTTATTCCCAGATCGCAACTAACAAACAATTACAGACCACTACAAAACATGAACTATAATCCTCCCATTTATTACAATAAAACGCAATTACCAGTCAATCAGTCATTCCCTAGACCTCAGTTAGCACACAATTTTAATTCACCAACACCTAGACAAACATACTATCACACAGCCACAAGTAACCAAAACCAATTTAACAACTTCAGACAACCACAATTAAACACTAACTATCAGAACCCAGAACCTATGGACACTAGCTCAGGTTACACTCACCTTAGAAACAATAGTGGACAAAGACGAAGATTTGCAAGAGAAATCCATCACATTGATCACAACCTTGAAAATTTCAATACTTATTCTGACCCCGAGGACTATAATGTCCCAGACTATGTGCCTGACGTGGACAATTATAACGAAATTGAAGAAGTGGGAAATTTTCAATTAAATGCCTCCAAAACTCAACAGGATACTAAGATATCAACAAACACGGTACTAACCTCCCTTATATAAACATTTCATCCCCACTTGGAAATCCACTCCGCTTTCTGATAGATACGGGTGCATCGGCATCTTTTATTAATCCAGAATACACTGGATGATTGAATACGGAAGAATGTATACCAATAATAATAACTACCGTGTTAAACAAACACCAATTGAATAAAAAGGTTAATATTCCCTCGTTCATAGAATTCAAGGAAAACGGAAACCTAGAATTTTTTGTTTTCAAATTTCACAACTACTTTGATGGTCTTATTGGACTCGATATACTTACTAAATTGAGTCCGAAGATAGACGTCGAGAGAAAACAATTAATCACGAAGAATTCCTGCATTCCCTTGTCCTTTAAACCAAACCTAACCTCAGATAAATTTCTAATATCACCGACAACGAAAGCTATTATTAAGATTCCTGTGGATTTAGAAAATGGCGATTGCTTAATCCCTACTATTACAATTAACCCCCTACTATTACAATACCGTTTTGTTGAAGTGAACAATAAATCAAATACAGATAAATAATTTTAATTGAAAGCCCGATTAAAGTAGATCCAATCACAGATTCACACTACAGAGAAATTAACAATATTAACTTCGAGCATTCTCCTGAATATCAAAACCCTAATTTACTGGAAAATCTTAGAATTGACCACTTAAATTTAGAGGAACGTAAAGTTATCACAAAACTATGTAAAGAATTTGAAGATGTTTTCCTTCAAGAAAATCAATCTCTTACCTTTACTAATAAAATAAAACACGACGTTATTACGAAAGATGATATTCCCATTTATACCAAGTCATACAGGTACCCCCATGTCCATAAAGCGGAGGTACAAAGACAACTTGCAGACATGTTGAATCAGGGTATCATACGGGAAAGCTACTCACCTTGGAGTGCACCAGTATGGATAGTCCCAAAAAAATCGGACGCTAGCGGGAAGAGAAAATGGCGTTTAGTTATCGATTATAGGAAATTTAACGAGAAAACAGTCGCGGATAGGTACCCGATACCAAATATAAATGAAATATTAGACAAACTAGGTAAATGCATGTATTTCACTGCATTGGATTTAGCTATCGGATTTCATCAAATAGAAATGAATCCAAAAGATGTTTCTAAGACTGCATTTACAGTAGAAGGTGGGCACTACGAGTTCGTAAGAATGCCTTTCGGGCTTAAAAACGCACCATCTACATTTCAGAGAGTAATGGATTGCATCCTTAGAGATTTGATATGAACCATATGTTTGGTTTACTTAGATGACATTATTGTGTATTCCACCTCACTCCAAGAACATACAGAAAACTTGAGCAGAGTTTTTGGAGCCCTTAGAGAAGCCAACCTCAAAATTCAACTAGATAAATCAGAATTCTTGCACAAAGAGTGCGCATTTTTGGGTCATTTAGTGACTACTGAAGGTGTAAAACCAAACCCTGATAAAATATCAGCCATTCAAAATTTTCCAATTCCTACAAATCAGAAAGAAATAAAATCATTTCTGGGTCTATTAGGTTATTACCGCAAATTTATAAAAGACTTTGCCAAAATAACAAAACCGTTTACAACATGTTTAAAAAAGGATAAAACTGTTATAGTCGACGACAAATATAAGAGAACTTTTGAAATTTGTAAGAGCCTCCTGACTAACAACCCAATCTTACAATACCCAGATTTTTCGAAGCCATTCAATCTTACAACGGATGCAAGTAATTTCGAGATAGGAGCCATCCTGTCAAAAGGTCAAATCGGAAACGATAAACCGATCTGCTACGCAAGTCGCACACTCACAACATCGGAAATAAATTACTCCACAATAGAGAAAGAACTCTTAACCATAGTTTGGGCTACCAAATACTTTCGACCATACTTATTCGGTCACCGTTTCAGAATTATAACAGACCATAAACCCCTCACATGGCTTATGAGCCTCAAGGAGCCAAATAAAAACCTCTTTATATCAAACACTTCATCAATCGAAAACATCTCAATTGAAGTTATTATAAATAATAGACCTATTGTTGTATCTTCGTTATATTCACCAAGATATACCCATAACTTCTGTGCTGATATCTTGAACTTAACACCTTCCACCAAAGAATACATTGTTTTTGGTGACCTAAATGCCAAACATTGCTCTTAGAATTGCCGTTCAAATAATACTGCAGGAATCGCACTGAACAATCTACAGAAATCAAGCAATTTTTTTATACACTATCCTAATAGTCCAACCCTATTCCCCCATCAACACAATCGCGAAGCATCCACAGTCGATATTATTTTAATCAATACCGCTTTAAATATAGACGTTAAGACAATGGATTACGAAATACCATCAGACCATCGCCCCATTATGTGTACACTCAAAAGATCAGTGGCCTCGCAGGTTGACCTCAACTATTATGATTATAGAGCAACCAACTGGAACATTTATATGAATTTTTTAGAAAATAAAATCAGGTTAAATTCGGATATATACAATACCAAGGTAGTAATTGATAAGGAAATACAAAAATTTATAAATGTAGTTTTCGAAGCAAGGGATGCGTCTACACCTAAAATAGCTCAACAAAATAATTGCACATTACCAGAAAGTACTGTGAAATATATTAAACTAAGACGAAGCTTTAAAAGAAAAAGCCAACGATCTTCAAATATAGCCGAGCAAACATTTTATAATCAATGTACTAAGTTTCTAAGTAACATAATTGATAAAAGTATTAATTCGGAACGCAATAAGAAATGGTGTCAATTATTTTCCAATTTAAAACCAGGTGATAAATCATTTTGGAGAATAAGCAGGAACTTGCGAGGAAAAGGAAAAAAATCAAATCTCTCACCTTGAGGTTGGAAATACAAGGATAACATCTTATAAGGACAAGGCTGAAGTCCTGGCAAATACATTTGTCAAAGCAAATAACCTCACTTCGAATTACAACCACTCGGCGGATATAGTAACAAATACAACAGTGAATAATTTTAAGAAGGAAAATCCCAGTTCTTAGTCAGCAATTTATACATCTCTAGAAGAAGTAATGAATATTGTCTCATTAATAAAACCCTCAAAATCTCCTGGTTTTGACAATGTTCCCAACCTGCTCTTAAAGAAACTACCACTCAAAGCTCTAAAATTACTGGTTATAATATTTAACAGCTGCATCAAACTCAACTAATTCCCAAACCATTTCAAAAATGCTAAGGTTATAGCTATTAACAAACCTAGCAAGCCAAAAAATAACCCAAACAGCTACAGACCTATCAGTCTATTAAGTAACTTTGGTAAAATATTTGAAAACATTCTACATTCTCGTCTTAGTGAATTTGTAACGACCAATTCTATTGTTGCTAAAGAACAATTTGGATTTAAAAAAGGACATAGCACTACTTACAGAAACAACTGCAGCCACAACAACAACAACAACAACAGATACACCAAAGAAGCCACCTAGATTAAATAGCTGCATCAACATGTAAGTAACAACAGACACAACAAAGAAGACAACTATATTAAACAACCGTATCAGCATATATTATATTGTTAAAATAAAGAAAACCAAATTTTAATAAATGTTGATATATAAAAATTGATTTGATAAACAAAATTACCTAATTGCGAAATTATTTAAAATAAATATAAAAAAACAATTTATTGAACTTTAATGTTGTAAGCACTTTTGTATTTAGTTAATACACTTTTGTATTTAGTTAATAAGTTTCATTTTCTTTAAAAAGAGAACAAAAGATAATAATAAAGTCAGTTGTAATTTGGTAACAAAGAAAAGAAGTTGTGTTTTTTTTTAAGTGTTGATAAGCATTAAGATAACTGGCGCAGTCGGGTAGTTCCAGTGGTTCCTGTACAAATTAAAGAATAAAGGCGACGGATTATTGCTAAATATTCAAGTGACGGATCATCACTACACAAATTGTATAAGGAGCAACATTACGAAGGATCATCATAAATTGGAACAGAACCATCAACAATAATGCAGGCTACAATTATTTCTGTCTAAGTCGAATATTGAATAATAAATAAATTAAAGAAAGACTCAATTAATGTTAATAAATGAAAACTTAATTCATTATAAGAAATAAACAAAAAAAAATATTATTTAATAGAAAAGTGATAAATACTCGTTTAATAATTACATAGAAAAAGAAACATACACTTCGATAAATATAAAATAATTTACCTTTCGAAGATTAATTATTTTATATACGAAATAAACAAATTCATATATTTTTAAAGACCAGCGATTCTCAAGAGACCCTCCTGTAAATCTTTTTAAATATATGTCTTTGTTTAAATACAAATAAAACTTTATATGCCTAAATTTCGTCCCTACTTTATTCCAGGAACCCTTATTCCTATTTCTGAAATTGATATGAGTGTAAATCAAGATAGTCAAAGTAATACTACAATGAATTCCACAGATAATACACCCTCGACAGTAAAAAATATTCTGGAATCTTTAAGAATTCCAGAAGCTGTCAAGGATCTTCCGAAATTTGACGGGAATCCTAGATTGTTATTCGACTTTGTAAACAATGTGGAGGAAATACTTTCGATATTGTCACCTATCGAAGGCACTCCTTTTGCCAAAATGATCTTAAGATCCATACGTAACAAAATCAAAGGAGAAGCAAATGAAATACTAAACATGTACTGCACGGATTTGAGCTGGCAAAGTATTAAAAATAATCTTATATTGCATTACTCCGATAAGCGAAATGAGACCCCATTGATTCGAGACTTACATCTCTTGAAACAAAATAATAAAACTTTAGAAGAATTTTATAGCTCAGTGGTAGAAATTCAAGCTACAATAAATAATCACTTAATGATTCATGAATTAGATCCCAATATAATCGCAGCTAAACGAGATTTGTTTGCCAAAATGTGCCTCAACACATTTCTGTCCGGTCTTAAGGAACCATTGGGTTCCTCAATTAGGGCTATGAAACCAGAAACATTGGCAATAGCTTTTTCGTACTGTGTTACTGAACAAAACATGTTCTATATTAAACAAGAAAATAGAAACCTAGTAAAGAAGCAAGAAAAACATAGAACATATAATCCACAATATTTACACCCTCACTATCAAAAACCATTTATTCCCAGATCGCAACTAACAAACAATTACAGACCACTACAAAACATGAACTATAATCCTCCCATATATTACAATAAAACACAATTACCAGTCAATCAGTCATTCCCTAGACCTCACTTAGCACACAATTTTAATTCACCAACACCTAGACAAACATACTATCACACAGCCACAAGTAACCAAAACCAATTTAACAATTTCAGACAACCACAATTAAACACTAACTATCAGAACCCAGAACCTATGGACACTAGCTCAGGTTACACTCACCTTAGAAACAATAGTGGACAAACACGAAGATTTGCAAGAGAAATCCATCACATTGATCACAACCTTGAAAATTTCAATACTTATTCTGACCCCGAGGACTATAATGTCCCAGACTATGTGCCTGACGTGGACAATTATAACGAAATTGAAGAAGTGGGAAATTTTCAATTAAATGCCTCCAAAACTCAACAGGATACTAAGATATCAACAAACACGGTACTAACCTCCCTTATATAAACATTTCATCCCCACTTGGAAATCCACTCCGCTTTCTGATAGATACGGGTGCATCGGCATCTTTTATTAATCCAGAATACACTGGATGATTGAATACGGAAGAATGTATACCAATAATAATAACTACCGTGTTAAACAAACACCAATTGAATAAAAAGGTTAATATTCCCTCGTTCATAGAATTCAAGGAAAACGGAAACCTAGAATTTTTTGTTTTCAAATTTCACAACTACTTTGATGGTCTTATTGGACTCGATATACTTACTAAATTGAGTCCGAAGATAGACGTCGAGAGAAAACAATTAAACACAAAGAATTCCTGCATTCCCTTGTCCTTTAAACCAAACCTAACCTCAGATAAATTTCTAATAACACCGACAACGAAAGCTATTATTAAGATTCCTGTGGATTTAGAAAATGGCGATTTCTTAATCCCTACTATTACAATTAACCCCCTACTATTACAAAACCGTTTTGTTGAAGTGAACAATAAATCAAATACAGATAAATAATTTTAATTGAAAGCCCGATTAAAGTAGATCCAATCACAGATTCACACTACAGAGAAATTAACAATATTAACTTCGAGCATTCTCCTGAATATCAAAACCCTAATTTACTGGAAAATCTTAGAATTGACCACTTAAATTTAGAGGAACTAAAGTTATCACAAAACTATGTAAAGAATTTGAAGATGTTTTCCTTCAAGAAAATCAATCTCTTACCTTTACTAATAAAATAAAACACGACATTATTACGAAAGATGATATTCCCATTTATACCAAGTCATACAGGTACCCCCATGTCCATAAAGCGGAGATACAAAGACAACTTGCAGACATGTTGAATCAGGGTATCATACGGGAAAGCTACTCACCTTGGAGTGCACCAGTATGGATAGTCCCAAAAAAAGCGGACGCTAGCGGGAAGAGAAAATGGCGTTTAGTTATCGATTATAGGAAATTTAACGAGAAAACAGTCGCGGATAGGTACCCGATACCAAATATAAATGAAATATTAGACAAACTAGGTAAATGCATGTATTTCACTGCATTGGATTTAGCTATCGGATTTCATCAAATAGAAATGAATCCAAAAGATGTTTCTAAGACTGCATTTACAGTAGAAGGTGGGCACTACGAGTTCGTAAGAATGCCTTTCGGGCTTAAAAACGCACCATCTACATTTCAGAGAGTAATGGATTGCATCCTTATAGATTTGATAGGAACCATATGTTTGGTTTACTTAGATGACATTATTGTGTATTCCACCTCACTCCAAGAACATACAGAAAATTTGAGAAGAGTTTTTGGAGCCCTTAGAGAAGCCAACCTCAAAATTCAACTAGATAAATCAGAATTCTTGCATAAAGAGTGCGCATTTTTGGGTCATTTAGTGACTACTGAAGGTGTAAAACCAAACCCTGATAAAATATCAGCCATTCAAAATTTTCCAATTCCTACAAATCAGAAAGAAATAAAATCATTTCTGGGTCTATTAGGTTATTACCGCAAATTTATAAAAGACTTTGCCAAAATAACAAAACCGTTTACAACATGTTTAAAAAAGGATAAAACTGTTACAATACAATACCCAGATTTTTCGAAGCCATTCAATCTTACAACGGATGCAAGTAATTTCGAGATAGGAGCCATCCTGTCAAAAGGTCCCATCGGAAACGATAAACCGATCTGCTACGCAAGTCGCACACTCACAACATCGGAAATAAATTACTCCACAATAGAGAAAGAACTCTTAACCATAGTTTGGGCTACCAAATACTTTCGACCATACTTATTCGGTCACCGTTTCAGAATTATAACAGACCATAAACCCCTCACATGGCTTATGAGCCTCAAGGAGCCAAATAAAAACCTCTTTATATCAAACACTTCATCAATCGAAAACATCTCAATTGAAGTTATTATAAATAATAGACCTATTGTTGTATCTTCGTTATATTCACCAAGATATACCCATAACTTCTGTGCTGATATCTTGAACTTAACACCTTCCACCAAAGAATACATTGTTTTTGGTGACCTAAATGCCAAACATTGCTCTTAGAATTGCCGTTCAAATAATACTGCAGGAATCGCACTGAACAATCTACAGAAATCAAGCAATTTTTTTATACACTATCCTAATAGTCCAACCCTATTCCCCCATCAACACAATCGCGAAGCATCCACAGTCGATATTATTTTAATCAATACCGCTTTAAATATAGACGTTAAGACAATGGATTACGAAATACCATCAGACCATCGCCCCATTATGTGTACACTCAAAAGATCAGTGGCCTCGCAAGTTGACCTCAACTATTATGATTATAGAGCAACCAACTGGAACATTTATATGAATTTTTTAGAAAATAAAATCACGTTAAATTCGGATATATACAATACCAAGGTAGTAATTGATAAGGAAATACAAAAATTTATAAATGTAGTTTTCGAAGCAAGGGATGCGTCTACACCTAAAATAGCTCAACAAAATAATTGCACATTACCAGAAAGTACTGTGAAATATATTAAACTAAGACGAAGCTTTAAAAGAAAAAGCCAACGATCTTCAAATATAGCCGAGCAAACTTTTTGTAATCAATGTACTAAGTTTCTAAGTAACATGATTGATAAAAGTATTAATTCGGAACGCAATAAGAAATGGTGTCAATTATTATCCAATTTAAAACCAGGTGATAAATCATTTTGGAGAATAAGCAGGAACTTGCGAGGAAAAGGAAAAAATCAAATCTCTCACCTTGAGGTTGGAAATACAAGGATAACATCTGATAAGGACAAGGCTGAAGTCCTGGCAAATACATTTGTCAAAGCAAATAACCTCACTTCGAATTACAACCACTCAGCGGATATAGTAATAAATACAACAGTGAATAATTTTAAGAAGGAAAATCCCAGTTCTGAGTCAGCAATTTATACATCTCTAGAAGAAGTAATGAATATTGTCTCATTAATAAAACCCTCAAAATCTCCTGGTTTTGACAATGTTCCCAACCTGCTCTTAAAGAAACTACCACTCAAAGCTCTAAAATTACTGGTTATAATATTTAACAGCTGCATCAAACTCAACTATTTCCCAAACCATTTCAAAAATGCTAAGGTTATAGCTATTAACAAACCTAGCAAGCCAAAAAATAACCCAAACAGCTACAGACCTATCAGTCTATTAAGTAACTTTGGTAAAATATTTGAAAAAATTCTACATTCTCGTCTTAGTGAATTTGTAACGACCAATTCTATTGTTGCTAAAGAACAATTTGGATTTAAAAAAGGACATAGCACTACTTACAGAAACAACTGCAACCACAACAACAATAACAACAACAGATACACCAAAGAAGCCACCTAGATTAAATAGCTGCATCAACATATAAGTAACAACAGACACAACAAAGAAGACAACTATATTAAACAACCGTATCAGCATATATTATATTGTTAAAATAAAGAAAACCAAATTTTAATAAATGTTGAAATATAAAAATTGATTTGATAAACAAAATTACCTAATTGCGAAATTATTTAAAATAAATATAAAAAAACAATTTATTGAACTTTAATGTTGTAAGCACTTTTGTATTTAGTTAATACACTTTTGTATTTAGTTAATAAGTTTCATTTTCTTTAAAAAGAGAACAAAAGATAATAATAAAGTCAGTTGTAATTTGGTAACAAAGAAAAGAAGTTGTGTTTTTTTTTAAGTGTTGATAAGCATTAAGATAACTGGTGCAGTCGGGTAGTTCCAGTGGTTCCTGTACAAATTAAAGAATAAAGGCGACGGATTATTGCTAAATATTCAAGTGACGGATCATCACTACACAAATTGTATAAGGAGCAACATTACGAAGGATCATCATAAATTGGAACAGAACCATCAACAATAATGCAGGCTACAATTATTTTTGTGTAAGTCGAATATTGAATAATAAATAAATTAAAGAAAGAATCAATTAATGTTAATAAATGAAAACTTAATTCATTATAAGAAATAAACAAAAAAAAATTATTATTTAATAGAAAAGTGATAAATACTAGTTTAATAATTACATAGAAAAAAAAACATACACTTCGATAAATATAAAATAATTTACCTTTCGAAGATTAATTATTTTATATACGAAATAAACAAATTCATATATTTTTAAAGACCAGCGATTCTCAAGAGACCCTCCTGTAAATCTTTTTAAATATATGTCTTTGTTTAAATACAAATAAAACTTTATATGCCTAAATTTCGTCCCTACTTTATTCCAAGAACCCTTATTCCTATTTCTGAAATTGATATGAGTGTAAATCAAGATAGTCAAAGTAATACTACAATGAATTCCACAAATAATACACCCTCGACAGTAAAAAATATTCTGGAATCTTTAAGAATTCCAGAAGCTGTCAAGGATCTTCCGAAATTTGACGGGAATCCTAGATTGTTATTCGACTTTGTAAACAATGTGGAGGAAATACTTTCGATATTGTCACCTATCGATGGCACTCCTTTTACCAAAATGATCTTAAGATCCATACGTAACAAAATCGAAGGAGAAGCAAATGAAATACTAAACATGTACAGCACGGATTTGAGCTGGCAAAGTATTAAAAATAATCTTATATTGCATTACTCCGATAAGCGAAATGAGACCTCATTGATTCGAGACTTACATCTCTTGAAACAAAATAATAAAACTTTAGAAGAATTTTATAGCTCAGTGGTAGAAATTCAAGCTACAATAAATAATCACTTAATGATTCATGAATTAGATCCCAATATAATCGCAGCTAAACGAGATTTGTTTGCCAAAATGTGCCTCAACACATTTCTGTCCGGTCTTAAGGAACCATTGGGTTCCTCAATTAGGGCTATGAAACCAGAAACATTGGCAATAGCTTTTTCGTACTGTGTTACTGAACAAAACATGTTCTATATTAAACAAGAAAATAGAAACCTAGTAAAGAAGCAAGAAACCCATAGAACATATAATCTACAATATTTACACCCTCACTATCAAAAACCATTTATTCCCAGATCGCAACTAACAAACAATTACAGACCACTACAAAACATGAACTATAATCCTCCCATTTATTACAATAAAACACAATTACCAGTCAATCAGTCATTCCCTAGACCTCAGTTAGCACACAATTTTAATTCACCAACACCTAGACAAACATACTATCACACAGCCACAAGTAACCAAAACCAATTTAACAATTTCAGACAACCACAATTAAACACTAACTATCAGAACCCAGAACCTATGGACACTAGCTCAGGTTACACTCACCTTAGAAACAATAGTGGACAAACACGAAGATTTGCAAGAGAAATCCATCACATTGATCACAACCTTGAAAATTTCAATACTTATTCTGACTCCGAGGACTATAATGTCCCAGACTATGTGCCTGACATGGACAATTATAACGAAATTGAAGAAGTGGGAAATTTTCAATTAAATGCCTCCAAAACTCAACAGGATACTAAGATATCAACAAACACGGTACTAACCTCCCTTATATAAACATTTCATCCCCACTTGGAAATCCACTCCGCTTTCTGATAGATACGGGTGCATCGGCATCTTTTATTAATCCGGAATACACTGGATGATTGAATACGGAAGAATGTATACCAATAATAATAACTACCGTGTTAAACAAACACCAATTGAATAAAAAGGTTAATATTCCCTCGTTCATAGAATTCAAGGAAAACGGAAACCTAGAATTTTTTGTTTTCAAATTTCACAACTACTTTGATGGTCTTATTGGACTCGATATACTTACTAAATTGAGTCCGAAGATAGACGTCGAGAGAAAACAATTAATCACGAAGAATTCCTGCATTCCCTTGTCCTTTAAACCAAACCTAACCTCAGATAAATTTCTAATAACACCGACAACGAAAGCTATTATTAAGATTCCTGTGGATTTAGAAAATGGCGATTTCTTAATCCCTACTATTACAATTAACCCCGAAGTAACTATTTCTCCCGGCATGTATAGAGCAAAAAACTGGTGCAGTTTTGTTGAAGTGAACAATAAATCAAATACAGATAAAATAATTTTAATTGAAAGCCCGATTAAAGTAGATCCAATCACAGATTCACACACAGAGAAATTAACAATATTAACTTCGAGCATTCTCCTGAATATCAAAACCCTAATTTACTGGAAAATCTTAGAATTGACCACTTAAATTTAGAGGAACGTAAAGTTATCACAAAACTATGTAAAGAATTTGAAGATGTTTTCCTTCAAGAAAATCAATCTCTTACCTTTACTAATAAAATAAAACACGACATTATTACGAAAGATGATATTCCCATTTATACCAAGTCATACAGGTACCCCCATGTCCATAAAGCGGAGGTACAATGACAACTTGCAGACATGTTGAATCAGGGTATCATACGGGAAAGCTACTCACCTTGGAGTGCACCAGTATGGATAGTCCCAAAAAAAGCGGACGCTAGCGGGAAGAGAAAATGGCGTTTAGTTATCGATTATAGGAAATTTAACGAGAAAACAGTCGCGGATAGGTACCCGATACCACATATAAATGAAATATTAGACAAACTAGGTAAATGCATGTATTTCACTGCATTGGATTTAGCTATCGGATTTCATCAAATAGAATGGATTGCATCCTTAGAGATTTGATAGGAACCATATGTTTGGTTTACTTAGATGACATTATTGTGTATTCCACCTCACTCCAAGAACATACAGAAAACTTGAGAAGAGTTTTTGGAGCCCTTAGAGAAGCCAACCTCAAAATTCAACTAGATAAATCAGAATTCTTGCACAAAGAGTGCACATTTTTGGGTCATTTAGTGACTACTGAAGGTGTAAAACCAAACCCTGATAAAATATCAGCCATTCAAAATTTTTCAATTCCTACAAATCAGAAAGAAATAAAATCATTTCTGGGTCTATTAGGTTATTACCGTAAATTTATAAAAGACTTTGCCAAAATAACAAAACCGTTTACAACATGTTTAAAAAAGGATAAAACTGTTATAGTCGACGACAAATATAAGAGAACTTTTGAAATTTGAAAGAGCCTCCTGACTAACGACCCAATCTTACATCGTTGAAAGGAGTGTTTACATAGATTTTAACTAGTAAAACCGTTAACGGTACTTAGATATTGCTCGTCACCTTCTCTCTTTTATTTTTTAACTTATAAATCAATCGTTTTGGTACCTTCGTACAATTCGTACATATAGACACCATCCGCTGTGCATATTTTAAAAAAGGTAATACATCTTGTATATACAAATAAAATAGAGATTTTATTTTCTCTTCTTATAAAACCTTATACTATATTGTGTTTTTATTTTTTATATATTTTTTGCTACATACGCAAACATTTGGTCCTTCGAACCGGATATTGAGGAAAAATTTGGAAAATTTTTAAAAATTATTAATTTCAACATTCCCACAGCCTTCATCTTGTCAACACCAGCAAGAACCTGCAAAAACAACCCTTCGCTGCAACTACAATTTACATCAAATTTAAACTAAAGGTGCGTATAGTTCAGTTTTTTTTTATGTGTGAGCAAATCAAAAAATTTAAAATTTAAAAAGTGTATAATAAAAATTAATTTAAAAATAAAAAAGTCCATTATTAAAATACTATTTTTTTCGTACTTTTCGTTTTACAACCCTACGCGTTACGTTACATTACGTGTATATTCTTTACGTGGACGGTGATATTAATTATATCGTGTTTGTTTTAATCGAAAATAAAAAGAAAAAGCCGTCGGGATTTTTAAAAAGTGTTTAGTGCAAGTAATAATATAAATAATCATATCGTGTTTGTTTTATTCGAAGGAAAGAGAAAAAGCCGTCGGGATTTTTAAAAAAAGTGTTTAGTGCAAATAATAATAATTTAAACAGATTTACATTTAAACATAACTAAATCGGTTTTTTTTCCTTTGTGTTATACATATACGCTCACGCGAACGTTTTTTTTTTCGTGTTTAAACTGCTTAAGCTGAATAGTTTTTATTTCTCTATACGTTCACGCGTTGGTTTTTTTTTGTGTTTATGCTCAAGAGTGTGTTCATTTCTCTTCACACTAATATATACGCACACGCATTGTGTTGGTTTGTTTTTTCTATAACATTGTTAGTCACCCTGCTGTCCGTTTTAGTCGCGACATATCCAGTGTGTTTTTTATTAATTTTTTTTTTTTTGCAAATTTTGGTTTTGCTTCTAATTTGTTAAAATAATACCACATATTAAGAAAATAAAATTTTTTTAATATAGATTTATATTATTAGCTTATAATATATTATTATTTTTTCGGATTTTTTTTTAACGAATTTTTATATTGTTATTTAAATTAAATTAACTTATTTTAAAATAAATTCGAACCAAAATGCCGGGAACTGCACTTGATATTTTTATTCGCGATTCGGATACGCTCATTAAATTTGAGGCGAAATTCAACGATATTCGTGAGGAGTTACATTCGGTATTTAATCTTGAAATTCGTGGAAAAGAATTAGACTTGCTTTGGGAACAAGTAAAATCGACATATCGTACTTGTTTATCATATTTAGAAAATTCGGATGACGCGGAACCAGCGGATTTTGACGCGGCTGAATCGAAATATGAAGCCACTTTTAACGCGTACGTTAATTGTTTATCTAGGATTAAGGAACGATTACATCATTTTAAATCCAACGCGACACCGAAAGAGCAGTCTCAGTCTTCTAGCGTAAACCTCCATTCAGCTGACAACTTTTGTCATAATTTAACGCTTCCACCATGCGATACCGACGTTTTTGAGGGCGATTACATTTCTTGGCCCACTTTTAGGGATCTTTTTACAGCGGTTTATATCAATAACTCTCGACTTAGCAATATTGAGCGGCTATGCCATCTAGTTCGGAAAACTAGTGGCGAAGCTCGGGAAATTGTTTCGAAATGCCCTCTCACTAATCAAGGTTTTGATGTTGCGTGGCGCAACTTGAGGGACGCATATGATAATCCGCGTATGCTGGTTAATAACCAGTTAAAATCGCTATTTAGCCTTCCCTTTCTTGATAAGGAAACCTCGTCGGGATTAAAAACTTTACAACGCGGAATAAACGGTTGCCTTACGGCTATGTCAATTTATAATATTTCGACGCACAGCTGGGATCCTATTATTGTATTTCTTTGTATTCAACGGTTACCTTCGCAAACTGTTAGTCTGTGGGAACAGAGTATAAAGGACAAATCAGCTTTGTCACTCTGGAAGGATTTGGACCTCTTTCTGACAGAAAGAGTTCAAACTTTAGATTGTTTACGTGATCTTAGGGGTTCAGAATCTGCTAAACGGCTTTCTGAACCTAAAATCAAAGCGCATCATACCAATGCTGCTTCAACTTCAAGTGCTTCTTGTGTTCTTTGTAAGAATCAAGTTCACTTTTTACGTTCTTGTCATCGATTCAAAAGTTTATCTGTTGCGGATCGATTTTCTACGGTAAAAAAGTTTCACTGTTGTGTCAATTGTCTCGCAAGGACACATGAAGCTAAAAATTGTAGCAGTTCGTATAATTGCTCCATTTGTAACAAGAGACATCATACTATGTTACACCGTGAATTACCATCTTCTGAAGTTTCTAGGGATACTAATCGGTCGAATTCGGGTGTTAGTTCGGTTTCTGTTTCTCGAGTTTCAAACTCCGTACCTGCAATCGCATCATCTTCGAATGCCAATCATGCCACAGCTCCTACAAATCGTCAAGTATTTCATACAGCGCAAAGTAGGACTGTACTTTTAGGGACGGCTATGGTGAATCTTATTCATCAGGGTACTACGTACCCAGCCCGGGCCCTTATTGACCCTGCTTCTGAAGCATCGTTCATTTCTGATCGTTTGCAAAATCGCCTGAAAATTTCGACGCATTCGACGAATGCTCAAATTTCAGGAGTTAATCAGGCAGTTACGGCAATGTCTAGAAAACTTTGTTCATTGAAAATTGGCTCCACCCTCGATTCATCCCTTGTATTGGAAACCTTGGCACTTGTTTTGCCAAATATTTCGGGTAATTTACCATCATTTACAGTCCACTCGTATTTAAAGGAAAATTTGCCAAACCTTCGTTTGGCCGATATTAATTTTGATGACAGTCGACCTGTTGATCTTTTGCTTGGCGCGGATTTATATCCAAGAATTCTGTTGGGAGAAATCCGTCGTAATATTTTGGGCTCTTTACTAGCTCAGAACACTATTTTTGGCTGGATTATTACTGGTCCAGTTGTACAACCTCAAGTTCAGGTATATTCTACGAATGTCGAATTTTCAGAGGAAGATTGTCTTAACAAAAATCTTTTGAGATTCTGGGAACTTGAGGAAACTCCTAAAAGAAAAATTCTGTCTCCATTTGACAAATTTTGTGAGGAAAATTATAAAGCGACTACTCGTCGCGAATCTGACGGTCGATATGTAGTGACTCTCCCATTTAAGCCTGAATTTCCTGAAAAATTTTCTTTAGGGACTTCAAGACCTGGTGTTATGGGACAATATCTTAGGACCGAATCATCTTTACTGCGTAGACCTGAAATTAAGGAGATGTACGATGACGTCGTTAGGGAGTATTTGGACATAGGACATATGAGACCGGTATTACCAAATTTTTCATCTCCTACCTCTTTTTGTTATTTACCTCATCATCCGGTGGTAAAACTAGAACGTAAGACAACTAAATTGAGAGTTGTTTTCAACGCTTCAAATAGAACTTCTAATGGAATTAGTTTAAACGATTGCCTTTACGTAGGACCTACCTTACAAGCAGACTTAGTTCTACTTATTCTTAGGTGGCGTCTGTTTAAATTCGTCTTCAATTGTGATATCACTCAAATGTATAGACAGATTCGGGTTGATCCTTCTCATACCCCTTTTCAACGAATTTTGTTTAGGGATTCTCCGACGGAGACCGTAAGGGACTATGAATTACAGACAGTGACTTTTGGCGTTAACTGCGCTCCATACCTTGCCATTAGGACGTTATTACAACTCGCGGACGATTCTGAGGCCGAGTTCCCTCTCGCAGCACATATTCTACGAAAGTGCATGTACGTTGACGACGTTTTGACAGGGACTCATGACATTTCGACTGCATTAATGGCTCGTGATCAACTCGTCGCTGCTTTGGCCTCTGCTAAGTTGCAGCTAAGAAAATGGACTTCAAACGAACGGAGTATTTTGAAAGATATACCTTTGGACCATTTAGTTGACGCTAAATTATTGACCTTTATAGAATCGAGTACTTCAAAGACTTTAGGAATTCAGTGGAACGCTCAGTTGGACTCGTTTTATTTTAGTGTGACTCCTATTTCATTAAAATCTGGGTATACTAAGAGGGAAGTCTTATCGACTATCGCGAAATTGTTTGATCCTGTAGGTTGGTTAGGTCCTGTAATTGTGGTTGCTAAAATTATCATGCAAAAAATTTGGCTTGATAATATAAATTGGGATGATATGCTTCCAATTTCGACGGAAGTTGAATGGAAAAGATTTGTAACTTCTTATCATGAGGTAAATACTATTCGTATTCCAAGATGGGTTAATTATTCGCCGGGAAATTCTGTTGAGCTTCATGTTTTTCTGATGCCTCGGAAAAGGCATACGCGGGGGTGATTTATATTCGAATTCAGGCCTCTAACGGCGAAATTCATACTCACCTACTTTCATCGAAAACCAAAGTAGCCCCCATCAAATCAATTTCTCTACCTCGTTTAGAACTGTGCGGGGCGGTGTTAGCCTCTGAACTTTTGAAGACGGTAATAGGTGAAATTGATATAAAAATTGATCAAATTTACTGTTGGACTGATTCGACGATAGTCCTTTCTTGGTTAAGGAAAACGCCGTGTTCCTGGACCACATTTGTAGCGAACAGAGTATGCCGCATTCAAGAAAATTTAGGAAACCATAATTGGTATCATGTACGTTCTGAGGAAAATCCTGCAGATTTAGGTAGTCGTGGTACTTCTCCCACTGAGCTGGAAAATAATGAGCTTTGGTGGCATGGTCCAAGATGGCTGGGTCAAGATAAGGTGCACTGGAATATAACGGATCTAAGTTATCTTGACACTGACATTGAGGGTCGGGTTGTCAAAACTCATGCTTCCTTCTTTACGGACGTTAAGGGAGAAGATATATATGTGGATATTTTGAATAATTACTCTCGTCTTGATCGAGCTCTTCGGATAATCTCATATATTTTGAGGTTCTTTTACAATAGTCATCCAGCTCATAGGTCAAATCGTTATATGAATGTGGATAAAATCGTTGCTGGTTATGAAATCAGAAGAACAAAATTGCATTTAGCCATTGTGGCTCAGAAACTATGCAGATGAATATAAGTGCCTGTTAGACAAAAAACCGTTAAGTTCAAAGAGTTGTCTTATTTCTTTGAATCCCTTTCTCGATAAAGACGGTGTGATAAGATTGAATGGTCGCTTGGTTAAATCACCATCCCTTTCATATACGGAGAAATATCCTATTATTTTACCTTATTCGAGTCGATTTACTCAATTGTTAATAGAATTTGTTCATATGATTTCCATTCACGGTGGAAATCAGTTGATATTGCGAATACTGCGCATTGAATATTGGGTTCCACGCTTGAAGTCGAAAATTCGTGGAGTCATTGGTCGGTGTAAACGGTGTATTATTGACCGTAAAGTATCTTGTCGTCAAATTATGGCGGCTCTGCCCCCTGAAAGAACTACTCTTACTAGACCATTTATGACAACGGGCGTTGATTTTGCTGGTCCCTTTGACATCAAAAGTTTCACGGGCAGAGCTTGTAGGATAACGAAGGGCTACGTTTGTATTTTTGTTTGCTTTTCTACGAAAGCAATTCATTTAGAGGC
This sequence comes from Cordilura impudica, assembly GCA_963682025.1. Lineage (NCBI taxonomy): Eukaryota > Metazoa > Arthropoda > Insecta > Diptera > Scathophagidae > Cordilura > Cordilura impudica. Next base: position 210,773,520 of record OY821517.1, on the reverse strand, counting down.
AACGTCTGATTTATCGACGCCTACTTTTTTATCTGCCTTTCACAGATTTATTTCTCGACGAGGTTGCCCCTACACTTTATTTTCGGATAATGGCACAAATTTCGTAGGTGCATCGCGTGAATTAGAGAAGGATTTTAAGATATTTCTTAAGGAAAGTCAGATTGCAGTGGGTTCTATTTATGGTATTCAGGGTTTAACTTGGCGGTTTATACCGGCCGGGGCACCTCATATGGGTGGCCTTTGGGAAGCCGGGGTCAAGAGTTTTAAACACCATTTTCGTAAGGAAGCGCAATCTTTTAGATATACTTTTGAAGAACTTTCTTCAGTTCTCGCAAGAATCGAAGCTTGTCTAAATTCACGTCCTCTTTGTTCTATGCCGGATAACCCTCGGGAACCAGTAGCTCTGACTCCTGGTCATTTTTTAATAGGTGGACCAATACTTGCTCCCCCGGAGCCTGAAACTAATGAATCTCCGATAAGTCTTGTTAATCGATTTCGAAAAATGAAAGCGTTGTCTCAACTTTTTTGTCGCCGATGGAAAGAAGAATATTTAATGACGTTAAATAAGCGCTATAAATGGAAATATCCGGAACGCGATCTACATGAAAATGACTTAGTCGTTATCAAGCATGAAAATCTACCTCCGACATCGTGGCGTTTAGGCCGGGTCATAAAAGTTTATCCGGGAAGTGACGGTCGCGTTAGGGTCGCGGATATTCATACTGCTAATGGGGTTGTAAAACGACCAATAACCAAACTGGTCATTTTGACCGAATAATTTACTTTTTCTTCGATATTTTCTTTAAATTTTTTATTGTTTCATAGAAATATGGAATCTCTCCCTAACCTTTTTGAGATGCTCTGCTCGATTATGAGGATGCTATGGCGCAATACACCGTTTTTGGATGGGTCATATCTGGCCCATCTCCATTGTAGAGTCCTTACTGGCTCATATGTAGAGTCCTTACTGGCTCAAATTGTAGAGTCCCTACTGGCTCATACTTATTTATAATCAATTTTCCATTGGGGTCCCTACTGGCCTATGGAAAATTGTTACGTCGAGGTCCCTACTGGCCAATTTAAGTGTTAAAAAAAAAAAAAAAAAATTGAATTCAAGCTCACATTTTTAAACTGAACTATGCCTTATTTTAAGATACTTAAGTTATTTGTTAAAGTATTATTGTTGCAACACACCTTGAAGTTGCAAGGTGGCCGGCAATGTTTAAGTACAATTTAATATTTTCTTTGTACTTTTCCGCCTTTGAGTCAATTAGCCATTTTTGGGTTAATTCTGGGTTAAAATCTATGAAACTCCTTTTTTTATACATCGTTGAAAGGAGTGTTTACATAGATTTTAACTAGTAAAACCGTTAACGGTACTTAGATATTGCTCGTCACCTTCTCTCTTTTATTTTTTAACTTATAAATCAATCGTTTTGGTACCTTCGTACAATTCGTACATATAAACACCATCCGCTGTGCATATTTTAAAAAAGGTAATACATCTTGTATATACAAATAAAATAGAGATTTTATTTTCTCTTCTTATAAAACCTTATACTATATTGTGTTTTTATTTTTTATATATTTTTTGCTACATACGCAAACACCCAGATTTTTCGAAGCCATTCAATCTTACAACGGATGCAAGTAATTTCGCGATAGGAGCCATCCTGTCAAAAGGTCCCATCGGAAACGATAAACCGATCTGCTACGCAAGTCGCACACTCACAACATCGGAAATAAATTACTCCACAATAGAGAAAGAACTCTTAGCCATAGTTTGGGCTACCAAATACTTTCGACCATACTTATTCGGTCAGCGTTTCAGAATTATAACAGACCATAAACCCCTCACATGGCTTATGAGCCTCAAGGAGCCAAATAAAAACCTCTTTATATCAAACACTTCATCAATCGAAAACATCTCAATTGAAGTTATTATAAATAATAGACCTATTGTTGTATCTTCGTTATATTCACCAAGATATACCCATAACTTCTGTGCTGATATCTTGAACTTAACACCTTCCACCAAAGAATACATTGTTTTTGGTGACCTAAATGCCAAACATTGCTCTTAGAATTGCCGTTCAAATAATACTGCAGGAATCGCACTGAACAATCTACAGAAATCAAGCAATTTTTTTATACACTATCCTAATAGTCCAACCCTATTCCCCCATCAACACAATCGCGAAGCATCCACAGTCGATATTATTTTAATCAATACCGCTTTATATATAGACGTAAAGACAATGGATTACGAAATACCATCAGACCATCGCCCCATTATGTGTACACTCAAAAGATCAGTGGCCTCGCAGGTTGACCTCAACTATTATGATTATAGAGCAACCAACTGGAACATTTATATGAATTTTTTAAAAAATAAAATCACGTTAAATTCGGATATATACAATACCAAGGTAGTAATTGATATGGAAATACAAAAATTTATAAATGTAGTTTTCGAAGCAACAAAATAATTACACATTACCAGAAAGTACTGTGAAATATATTAAACTAAGACGAAGCTTTAAAAGAAAAAGCCAACGATCTTCAAATATAGCCGAGCAAACTTTTTATAATCAATGTACTAAGTTTCTAAGTAACATGATTGATAAAAGTATTAATTCGGAACGCAATAAGAAATGGTGTCAATTATTATCCAATTTAAAACCAGGTGATAAATCATTTTGGAGAATAAGCAGGAACTTGCGCGGAAAAGGAAAAAATCAAATCTCTCACCTTGAGGTTGGAAATACAAGGATAACATCTGATAAGGACAAGGCTGAAGTCCTGGCAAATACATTTGTCAAAGCAAATAACCTCACTTCGAATTACAACCACTCAGCGGATATAGTAATAAATACAACAGTTAATAATTTTAAGAAGGAAAATCCCAGTTCTGAGTCAGCAATTTATACATCTCTAGAAGAAGTAATGAATATTGTCTCATTAATAAAACCCTCAAAATCTCCTGGTTTTGACAATGTTCCCAACCTGCTCTTAAAGAAACTACCACTCAAAGCTCTAAAATTACTGGTTATAATATTTAACAGCTGCATCAAACTCAACTATTTCCCAAACCATTTCAAAAATGCTAAGGTTATAGCTATTAACAAACCTAGCAAGCCAAAAAATAACCCAAACAGCTACAGACCTATCAGTCTATTAAGTGACTTTGGTAAAATATTTGAAACAATTCTACATTCTCGTCTTAGTGAATTTGTAACGACCAATTCTATTGTTGCTAAAGAACAATTTGGATTTAAAAAAGGACATAGCACTACTTACAGAAACAACTGCAACCACAACAACAACAACAGATACACCAAAGAAGCCACCTAGATTAAATAGCTGCATCAACATATAAGTAACAACAGACACAACAAAGAAGACAACTATATTAAACAACCGTATCAGCATATATTATATTGTTAAAATAAAGAAAACCAAATTTTAATAAATGTTGAAATATAAAAATTAATTTGATAAACAAAATTACCTAATTGCGAAATTATTTAAAATAAATATAAAAAAACAATTTATTGAACTTTAATGTTGTAAGCACTTTTGTATTTAGTTAATACACTTTTGTACTTAGTTAATAAGTTTCATTTTCTTTAAAAAGAGAACAAAAGATAATAATAAAGTCAGTTGTAATTTGGTAACAAAGAAAAGAAGTTGTGTTTTTTTTTTAAGTGTTGATAACCATTAAGATAACTGGCGCAGTCGGGTAGTTCCAGTGGTTCCTGTACAAATTAAAGAATAAAGGCGACGGATTATTGCTAAATATTCAAGTGACGGATCATCACTACACAAATTGTATAAGGAGCAACATTACGAAGGATCATCATAAATTGGAACAGAACCATCAACAATAATGCAGGCTACAATTATTTTTGTGTAAGTCGAATATTGAATAATAAATAAATTAAAGAAAGAATCAATTAATGTTAATAAATGAAAACTTAATTCATTATAAGAAATAAACAAAAAAAAATATTATTTAATAGAAAAGTGATAAATACTAGTTTAATAATTACATAGAAAAAGAAACATACACTTCGATAAATATAAAATAATTTACCTTTCGAAGATTAATTATTTTATATACGAAATAAACCAATTCATATATTTTTAAAGACCAGCGATTCTCAAGAGACCCTCCTGTAAATCTTTTTAAATATATGTCTTTGTTTAAATACAAATAAAACTTTATATGCCTCAATTTCGTCCCTACTTTATTCCTATTTCTGAAATTGATATGAGTGTAAATCAAGATAGTCAAAGTAATACTACAATGAATTCCACAGATAATACACCCTCGACAGTAAAAAATATTCTGGAATCTTTAAGAATTCCAGAAGCTGTCAAGGATCTTCCGAAATTTGACGGGAATCCTAGATTGTTATTCGACTTTGTAAGCAATGTGGAGGAAATACTTTCGATATTGTCACCTATCGATGGCACTCCTTTTGCCAAAATGATCTTAAGATCCATACGTAACAAAATCGAAGGAGAAGCAAATGAAATACTAAACATGTACAGTACGGATTTGAGCTGGCAAAGTATTAAAAATAATCTTATATTGCATTACTCCTTTAAGCGAAATGAGACCTCATTGATTCGAGACTTACATCTCTTGAAACAAAATAATAAAACTTTAGAAGAATTTTATAGCTCAGTGGTAGAAATTCAAGCTACAATAAATAATCACTTAATGATTCATGAATTAGATCCCAATATAATCGCAGCTAAACGAGATTTGTTTTCCAAAATGTGCCACAACACATTTCTGTCCGGTCTTAAGGAACCATTGGGTTCCTCAATTAGGGCTATGAAACCAGAAACATTGGCAATAGCTTTTTCGTACTGTGTTACTGAACAAAACATGTTCTATATTAAACAAGAAAATAGAAACCTAGTAAAGAAGCAAGAAACCCATAGAACATATAATCCACAATATTTACACCCTCACTATCAAAAACCATTTATTCCCAGATCGCAACTAACAAACAATTACAGACCACTACAAAACATGAACTATAATCCTCCCATTTATTACAATAAAACACAATTACCAGTCAATCAGTCATTCCCTAGACCTCAGTTAGCACACAATTTTAATTCACCAACACCTAGACAAACATACTATCACACAGCCACAAGTAACCAAAACCAATTTAACAATTTCAGACAACCACAATTAAACACTAACTATCAGAACCCAGAACCCATGGACACTAGTTCAGGTTACACTCACCTTAGAAACAATAGTGGACAAACACGAAGATTTCGAAGAGAAATCCATCACATTGATCACAACCTTGAAAATTTCAATACTTATTCTGACCCCGAGGACTATAATGTCCCAGACTATGTGCCTGACATGGACAATTCTAACGAAATTGAAGACGTAGGAAATTTTCAATTAAATGCCTCCAAAACTCAACAGGATACTAAGATATCAACAAACGCGGTACTAACCTCCCTTATATAAACATTTCATCCCCATTTAGAAATCCACTCCGCTTTCTGATAGATACGGGTGCATCGGCATCTTTTATTAATCCAGAATACACTGGATGATTGATTACGGAAGAATGTATACCAATAATAATAACTACCGTGTTAAACAAACACCAATTGAATAAAAAGTTTAATATTCCCTCGTTCATAGAATTCAAGGAAAATGGAAACCTAGAATTTTTTGTTTTCAAATTTCACAACTACTTTGATGGTCTTATTGGACTCGATATACTTACTAAATTGAGTGCGAAGATAGACCTCGAATGAAAACAATTAATCACGAAGAATTCATGCATTCCCTTGTCCTTTAAACCAAACCTAACCTCAGATAAATTTCTAATAACACCGACAACGAAAGCTATTATTAAGATTCCTGTGGATTTAGAAAATGGCGATTTCTTAATCCCTTCTATTACAATTAACCCCGAAGTAACTATTTCTCCCGGCATGTATAGAGCAAAAAACTGGTACAGTTTTGTTGAAGTGAACAATAAATCTAATACAGATAAAATAATTTTAATTGAAAGCCCGATTAAAGTAGATCCAATCACAGATTCACACTACAGAGAAATTAACAATATTAACTTCGAGCATTCTCCTGAATATCAAAACCCTAATTTACTGGAAAATCTTAGAATAGACCACTTAAATTTAGAGGAACGTAAAGTTATCACAAAACTATGTAAAGAATTTGAAGATGTTTTCCTTCAAGAAAATCAATCTCTTACCTTTACTAATAAAATAAAACAAGACATTATTACGAAAGATGATATTCCCATTTATACCAAGTCATACAGGTACCCCCATGTCCATAAAGCGGAGGTACAAAGACAACTTGCAGACATGTTGCATCAGGGTATCATACGGGAAAGCTACTCACCTTGGAGTGCACCAGTATGGATAGTCCCAAAAAAAGCGGACGCTAGCGGGAAGAGAAAATGGCGTTTAGTTATCGATTATAGGAAATTTAACGAGAAAACAGTCGCGGATAGGTACCCGATACCAAATATAAATGAAATATTAGACAAACTAGGTAAATGCATGTATTTCACTACATTGGATTTAGCTAGCGGATTTCATCAAATAGAAATGAATCCAAAAGATGTTTCTAAGACTGCATTTATAGTAGAAGGTGGGCACTAAGAGTTCGTAAGAATGCCTTTCGGGCTTAAAAACGCACCATCTACATTTCAGAGAGTAATGGATTGCATCCTTAGAGATTTGATAGGAACCATATGTTTGGTTTACTTAGATGACATTATTGTGTATTCCACCTCACTCCAAGAACATACAGAAAATTTGAGAAGAGTTTTTGGAGCCCTTAGAGAAGCCAACCTCAAAATTCAACTAGATAAATCAGAATTCTTGCACAAAGAGTGCGCATTTTTGGGTCATTTAGTGACTACTGAAGGTGTAAAACCAAACCCTGATAAAATATCAGCCATTCAAAATTTTCCAATTCCTACAAATCAGAAAGAAATAAAATCATTTCTGGGTCTATTAGGTTATTACCGCAAATTTATAAAAGACTTTGCCAAAATAACAAAACCGTTTACAACATGTTTAAAAAAAGATAAAACTGTTATAGTCGACGACAAATATAAGAGAACTTTTGAAATTTGTAAGAGCCTCCTGACTAACGACCCAATCTTACAATACCCAGATTTTTCGAAGCCATTCAATCTTACAACGGATGCAAGTAATTTCGCGATAGGAGCCATCCTGTCAAAAGGTCCCATCGGAAACGATAAACCGATCTGCTACGCAAGTCGCACACTCACAACATCGGAAATAAATTACTCCACAATAGAGAAAGAACTCTTAGCCATAGTTTGGGCTACCAAATACTTTCGACCATACTTATTCGGTCACCGATTCAGAATTATAACAGACCATAAACCCCTCACATGGCTTATGAGCCTCAAGGAGCCAAATAAAAACCTCTTTATATCAAACACTTCATCAATCGAAAACATCTCAATTGAAGTTATTATAAATAATAGACCTATTGTTGTATCTTCGTTATATTCACCAAGATATACCCATAACTTCTGTGCTGATATCTTGAACTTAACACCTTCCACCAAAGAATACATTGTTTTTGGTGACCTAAATGCCAAACATTGCTCCTAGAATTGCCGTTCAAATAATACTGCAGGAATCGCACTGAACAATCTACAGAAATCAAGCAATTTTTTTATACACTATCCTAATAGTCCAACCCTATTCCCCCATCAACACAATCGCGAAGCATCCACAGTCGATATTATTTTAATCAATACCGCTTTAAATATAGACGTAAAGACAATGGATTACGAAATACCATCAGACCATCGCCCCATTATGTGTACACTCAAAAGATCAGTGGCCTCGCAGGTTGACCTCAACTATTATGATTATAGAGCAACCAACTGGAACATTTATATGAATTTTTTTAAAAAAAATCACGTTAAATTCGGATATATACAATACCAAGGTAGTAATTGATATGGAAATACAAAAATTTATAAATGTAGTTTTCGAAGCAAGGGATGCGTCTACACCTAAAATAACTCAACAAAATAATTACACATTACCAGAAAGTACTGTGAAATATATTAAACTAAGACGAAGCTTTAAAAGAAAAAGCCAACGATCTTCAAATATAGCCGAGCAAACTTTTTATAATCAATGTACTAAGTTTCTAAGTAACATGATTGATAAAAGTATTAATTCGGAACGCAATAAGAAATGGTGTCAATTATTATCCAATATAAAACCAGGTGATAAATCATTTTGGAGAATAAGCAGGAACTTGCGCGGAAAAGGAAAAAATCAAATCTCTCACCTTGAGGTTGGAAATACAAGGATAACATCTGATAAGGACAAGGCTGAAGTCCTGGCAAATACATTTGTCAAAGCAAATAACCTCACTTCGAATTACAACCACTCAGCGGATATAGTAATAAATACAACAGTAAATAATTTTAAGAAGGAAAATCCCAGTTCTGAGTCAGCAATTTATACATCTCTAGAAGAAGTAATGAATATTGTCTCATTAATAAAACCCTCAAAATCTCCTGGTTTTGACAATGTTCCCAACCTGCTCTTAAAGAAACTACCACTCAAAGCTCTAAAATTACTGGTTATAATATTTAACAGCTGCATCAAACTCAACTATTTCCCAAACCATTTCAAAAATGCTAAGGTTATAGCTATTAACAAACCTAGCAAGCCAAAAAATAACCCAAACAGCTACAGACCTATCAGTCTATTAAGTGACTTTGGTAAAATATTTGAAACAATTCTACATTCTCGTCTTAGTGAATTTGTAACGACCAATTCTATTGTTGCTAAAGAACAATTTGGATTTAAAAAAGGACATAGCACTACTTACAGAAACAATTGCAACCACAACAACAATAACAACAACAGATACACCAAAGAAGCCACCTAGATTAAATAGCTGCATCAACATATAAGTAACAACAGACACAACAAAGAAGACAACTATATTAAACAACCGTATCAGCATATATTATATTGTTAAAATAAAGAAAACTAAATTTTAATAAATGTTGAAATATAAAAATTAATTTGATAAACAAAATTACCTAATTGCGAAATTATTTAAAATAAATATAAAAAAACAATTTATTGAACTTTAATGTTGTAAGCACTTTTGTATTTAGTTAATACACTTTTGTACTTAGTTAATAAGTTTCATTTTCTTTAAAAAGAGAACAAAAGATAATAATAAAGTCAGTTGTAATTTGGTAACAAAGAAAAGAAGTTGTGTTTTTTTTTAAGTGTTGATAACCATTAAGATAACTGGCGCAGTCGGGTAGTTCCAGTGGTTCCTGTACAAATTAAAAGCGACGGATTATTGCTAAATATTCAAGTGACGGATCATCACTACACATATTGTATAAGGAGCAACATTACGAAGGATCATCATAAATTGGAACAGAACCATCAACAATAATGCAGACTACAATTATTTTTGTGTAAGTCGAATATTGAATAATAAATAAATTAAAGAAAGAATCAATTAATGTTAATAAATGAAAACTTAATTCATTATAAGAAATAAACAAAAAAAAATATTATTTAATAGAAAAGTGATAAATACTAGTTTAATAATTACATAGAAAAAGAAACATACACTTCGATAAATATAAAATAATTTACCTTTCGAAGATTAATTATTTTATATACGAAATAAACCAATTCATATATTTTTAAAGACCAGCGATTCTCAAGAGACCCTCCTGTAAATCTTTTTAAATATATGTCTTTGTTTAAATACAAATAAAACTTTATATGCCTCAATTTCGTCCCTACTTTATTCCTATTTCTGAAATTGATATGAGTGTAAATCAAGATAGTCAAAGTAATACTACAATGAATTCCACAGATAATACACCCTCGACAGTAAAAAATATTCTGGAATCTTTAAGAATTCCAGAAGCTGTCAAGGATCTTCCGAAATTTGACGGGAATCCTAGATTGTTATTCGACTTTGTAAGCAATGTGGAGGAAATACTTTCGATATTGTCACCTATCGATGGCACTCCTTTTGCCAAAATGATCTTAAGATCCATACGTAACAAAATCGAAGGAGAAGCAAATGAAATACTAAACATGTACAGTACGGATTTGAGCTGGCAAAGTATTAAAAATAATCTTATATTGCATTACTCCTTTAAGCGAAATGAGACCTCATTGATTCGAGACTTACATCTCTTGAAACAAAATAATAAAACTTTAGAAGAATTTTATAGCTCAGTGGTAGAAATTCAAGCTACAATAAATAATCACTTAATGATTCATGAATTAGATCCCAATATAATCGCAGCTAAACGAGATTTGTTTTCCAAAATGTGCCACAACACATTTCTGTCCGGTCTTAAGGAACCATTGGGTTCCTCAATTAGGGCTATGAAACCAGAAACATTGGCAATAGCTTTTTCGTACTGTGTTACTGAACAAAACATGTTCTATATTAAACAAGAAAATAGAAACCTAGTAAAGAAGCAAGAAACCCATAGAACATATAATCCACAATATTTACACCCTCACTATCAAAAACCATTTATTCCCAGATCGCAACTAACAAACAATTACAGACCACTACAAAACATGAACTATAATCCTCCCATTTATTACAATAAAACACAATTACCAGTCAATCAGTCATTCCCTAGACCTCAGTTAGCACACAATTTTAATTCACCAACACCTAGACAAACATACTATCACACAGCCACAAGTAACCAAAACCAATTTAACAATTTCAGACAACCACAATTAAACACTAACTATCAGAACCCAGAACCCATGGACACTAGTTCAGGTTACACTCACCTTAGAAACAATAGTGGACAAACACGAAGATTTCGAAGAGAAATCCATCACATTGATCACAACCTTGAAAATTTCAATACTTATTCTGACCCCGAGGACTATAATGTCCCAGACTATGTGCCTGACATGGACAATTCTAACGAAATTGAAGACGTAGGAAATTTTCAATTAAATGCCTCCAAAACTCAACAGGATACTAAGATATCAACAAACGCGGTACTAACCTCCCTTATATAAACATTTCATCCCCATTTAGAAATCCACTCCGCTTTCTGATAGATACGGGTGCATCGGCATCTTTTATTAATCCAGAATACACTGGATGATTGATTACGGAAGAATGTATACCAATAATAATAACTACCGTGTTAAACAAACACCAATTGAATAAAAAGTTTAATATTCCCTCGTTCATAGAATTCAAGGAAAATGGAAACCTAGAATTTTTTGTTTTCAAATTTCACAACTACTTTGATGGTCTTATTGGACTCGATATACTTACTAAATTGAGTGCGAAGATAGACCTCGAATGAAAACAATTAATCACGAAGAATTCATGCATTCCCTTGTCCTTTAAACCAAACCTAACCTCAGATAAATTTCTAATAACACCGACAACGAAAGCTATTATTAAGATTCCTGTGGATTTAGAAAATGGCGATTTCTTAATCCCTTCTATTACAATTAACCCCGAAGTAACTATTTCTCCCGGCATGTATAGAGCAAAAAACTGGTACAGTTTTGTTGAAGTGAACAATAAATCTAATACAGATAAAATAATTTTAATTGAAAGCCCGATTAAAGTAGATCCAATCACAGATTCACACTACAGAGAAATTAACAATATTAACTTCGAGCATTCTCCTGAATATCAAAACCCTAATTTACTGGAAAATCTTAGAATAGACCACTTAAATTTAGAGGAACGTAAAGTTATCACAAAACTATGTAAAGAATTTGAAGATGTTTTCCTTCAAGAAAATCAATCTCTTACCTTTACTAATAAAATAAAACAAGACATTATTACGAAAGATGATATTCCCATTTATACCAAGTCATACAGGTACCCCCATGTCCATAAAGCGGAGGTACAAAGACAACTTGCAGACATGTTGCATCAGGGTATCATACGGGAAAGCTACTCACCTTGGAGTGCACCAGTATGGATAGTCCCAAAAAAAGCGGACGCTAGCGGGAAGAGAAAATGGCGTTTAGTTATCGATTATAGGAAATTTAACGAGAAAACAGTCGCGGATAGGTACCCGATACCAAATATAAATGAAATATTAGACAAACTAGGTAAATGCATGTATTTCACTACATTGGATTTAGCTAGCGGATTTCATCAAATAGAAATGAATCCAAAAGATGTTTCTAAGACTGCATTTATAGTAGAAGGTGGGCACTAAGAGTTCGTAAGAATGCCTTTCGGGCTTAAAAATGCACCATCTACATTTCAGAGAGTAATGGATTGCATCCTTAGAGATTTGATAGGAACCATACGTTTGGTTTACTTAGATGACATTATTGTGTATTCCACCTCACTTCAAGAACATACGGAAAACTTGAGAAAAGTTTTTGGAGCCCTTAGAGAAGCCAACCTCAAAATTCAACTAGATAAATCAGAATTCTTGCACAAAGAGTTCGCATTTTTGGGTCATTTACTGACTACTGAAGGTGTAAAACCAAACCCTGATAAAATATCAGCCATTCAAAATTTTCCAATTCCTACAAATCAGAAAGAAATAAAATCATTTCTGGGTCTATTAGGTTATTACCGCAAATTTATAAAAGACTTTGCCAAAATAACAAAACCGTTTACAACATGTTTAAAAAAAGATAAAACTGTTATAGTCGACGACAAATATAAGAGAACTTTTGAAACTTGTAAGAGCCTCCTGACTAACGACCCAATCTTACAATACCCAGATTTTTCGAAGCCATTCAATCTTACAACGGATGCAAGTAATTTCGCGATAGGGGCCATCCTGTCAAAAGGTCCCATCGGAAACGATAAACCGATCTGCTACGCAAGTCGCACACTCACAACATCGGAAATAAATTACTCCACAATAGAGAAAGAACTCTTAGCCATAGTTTGGGCTACCAAATACTTTCGACCATACTTATTCGGTCACCGTTTCAGAATTATAACAGACCATAATCCCCTCATATGGATTATGAGCCTCAAGGAGCCAAATTCAAATTAGTCAGATGGCGGTTGGAGTTAGAAGAATATGACTACGAAATCATTTACAAGAAAGGGAAGCTAAATACAAACGCGGATGCCCTTAGCCGAATAAAAACTAACCCCTTGGAAACTTTAAATATGAATACATTTGACGCACTATCTAATCAAGCCACTTCAGGTAGCACCATCCCCTCAGCAGAAGAAAATTGCGATGATGGTATACCCATTTCAGAAAAACCAATAAATGACTTTAATTTGCAGGCTTTATTCAAAATAGGGAGCTCTAATCCTCATATAAAACTCGAGGTAATTTTCAAAAGCAAACATAGAAAAACCTTTACATACCCCAATTACACAGATGAAATTATAACGGAAGTTTTAAAAAACCATCTTGCCCCCAATAAAACCACCGCAATACTCACAGATGATGAATCTTTTCGCATAATGCAGAATGTATATGCAAAACATTTTGCACAAAGCAAAATTTTCTGATTAGTTAGGTGCACTGAAATAGTAAAAGACATAAAGGAAAATGATAGTCAGGATAAGATCATTCAAGACTATCATGAGAACAGCAATCACAGAGGCATACAGGAAACACATGATCACCTTAAACGCGAATACTATTTTCCGTATATGAAATCAAAGATAATTCAAACAATAAATAATTGCGTTTCATGCCAAAGATTAAAGTATGACAGACACCCTCCAAAAACTCGGTTTGAAAAACCCCCAACACCTGTTAAACCACTAGACATAATACATATAGACATTTATACAATTAGCGGGAAAAACATTTTAACAATTACAGATAAATTTTCAAAATTTGCTGCCGCTTACACTTTAACAGCGAGAAATAGCCTTTGCGTAATTAAATCTTTAAAACACTTTCTAAGCCTGCATGGAATTCCTAACGAAATTGTTTGCGATCAAGGAACAGAATTCAATTCAAACATATTTAAAGATTTTTGCCAACAATACCAAATTAACTTGCATTTTACATCTTTTCAACAATCAAGCAGTAATGACCCTGTAGAGAGACTTCACTCAACATTAACTGAAACATACAGACTAATAGTAGAGAAAATTAAAGATAAAAAGTTGGAAATGGACCACGATGATATTCTAACAGATACAATCATAACGTACAATAATGCAATCCACTCTTCCACAAAACTAACACCTTTCGAACTCTTCTACGGAAGAACCTACAAATTTGACCGTCAGATCACATTCAACAACGAACATGAATATCTTTTCAAAATTAATCAGTTTCAAACTCAACTCTATGAATCTATTAGAAGTAAATTAGAAACCGACATGGATAAACGCATTGAGAAACTTAATACATACAGACAAGAACCATTAAATTAAGAGGAAAATGACTATATATACAGAAAAGAATGTAGGAGAAACAAATTAACACCAAGATTTTCTAGGCACAAAGTAAAACAAAACAACAGAGCAACGCTATTAACTACACAAAACAAAAAACTCCACAAATCTAAAATAAAGAAAAGACGATTTTGAAAACTAAATTAATTATCCTATGTCCATTTTAGATTTATAACCACAATAACTGCACAAACACTGAACATTCAAAACTTGAGCGATACACAAGGTTTGTTGTAAATAAAATTAGGAACAGCCAAAACAATAACAGACTACACCAACCTAATACATATCATAAAACTCGAAAATTGAAGAATCATTAAAACATTTCACACGTTCATATTACAACAAAGGTTCTCTTGAAATGACAAAATATAAGCTAACAGATCTCAAGAATAAATTGAATTCAATCAACCTAGATATCGGAACAAAAGAGGATTATTTAATGGTATAGGATCAGCAATAAAACTCATTACAGGAAATATGGACAGCAATGATGCTTCTCGTATTAATGAAATGATATATAACTTGGCATTGAATGTACAATCCGAAGCGAGTAAACAAAGTATACTCAACACCAAAATTATTGAAAGAATGGAAAACATTACAAATCATATAAATAGGGAACAAGATATTATAGTTCGGTCATTACAACACTCACAAAACAGCATTCTCTCCAATTCCAAACTTATTAACGGCATTCAATACCTAAATCAGATCAATTATCATATCGATTTATTGTCAAATCATATTGCAAGTATTTCCGAAGCAATGATCTTATCCAGACTTAAAATTATACCAAAAATGATTTTAAATATGGAAGAACTAAAAGAAATCGAAAACAATCTGAGAAACCAATCTATTAAAGTCAATACAATAGAACATTTGTATGAACTCCTAGAGTTACAAGCTTACTACAATAACACAAATATCATTTTCAATATTCTTATTCCTCATATCCCTCATGATCAATATATAATCTCCCACACAATTCCCATTCCAATTAATAAAACAAAAGAAATAATAATAAAACCATATATAATTTATAACAAGGAGAAAATTCAATATTTCGACATTTTATGCAAAAAAATTGAAAACTTGTATTACTGCAAAGAAAGTTCTCAACAAGAAACAATAGGAAAATCCTCATGCTTTGGAAAAATCATAAATAACTTGGAAGCCAACTGTAAACTCAACGATGTAGGCCAGATAACAAAAGTCTCACAACCCAAAAAAGGACTTGTGTTAATACGAAATTTACCAGCAACAGAAATGAAGACATCATGCGACTCAAAGAAAACTTATTATTACATTTCAAAAACTGTGATCTTATCATCAACGAAATTACCTACAAAGATAACCCAAACATATATTGGGACGAATTTATTCTAAACCCATCCGCACAAGTAAACATAAAACCTCTGTCCCAATGGAAAGTTTGAGTATACCCAAACTTAAGGAGTACCATTTTAAAAATAAACTAGCCATTGAATTCTTATCGAATAAAACAGAACTACACAGACACATAAACTACGGCCTCTTAATTGCAATAATTGGTGTAATAATTATCATCTTCATAACCAAGCAGAAAACTAAATTCACTATAAATGAATCTTCCACTCCAAATATAATCGCTCCTGACCATCAATACTTTTGGCCATCGCTCCATACTAAGGGGGGAGGAGTTACAGAAACAACTGCAACCACAACAACAACAACAACAGATACACCAAAGAAGCCACCTAGATTAAATAGCTGCATCAACATATAAGTAACAACAGACACAACAAAGAAGACAACTATATTAAACAACCGTATCAGCATATATTATATTGTTAAAATAAAGAAAACCAAATTTTAATAAATGTTGAAATATAAAAATTGATTTGATAAACAAAATTACCTAATTGCGAAATTATTTAAAATAAATATAAAAAAAACAATTTATTGAACTTTAATGTTGTAAGCACTTTTGTATTTAATTAACACACTTTTGTATTTAGTTAATAAGTTTCATTTTCTTTAAAAAGAGAACAAAAGATAATAATAAAGTCAGTTGTAATTTGGTAACAAAGAAAAGAAGTTGTGTTTTTTTTTAAGTGTTGATAACCATTAAGATAACTCGTGCGACTCCAATGCAAGTGTCCTATTCTCAAGGTTTGGGGTTGGTTCGAAAGAAATCTTAGAAAGGATGTTCCTAGAGTATTTTGGTATTTTGAAAATCAGTAATATATTCTTATCCTGTAATACTACGGAAGTCTTGATGTTTGTATAGCTGTCAAAATCTGTTATTAGGTCCATATCCAAAACGTCTGTTGGGATAATTCCTAGCTTACTCGAGAAAATTATTTGCCCTATGTCGTCAATGTGGTCACGTAGTAGTGCTATGTCATTATTGATTTGGTAGACGTGTCCCATAAATAGTACTTCATCCTCTAACGTTGCTATTTTGTTTTGAAAAACGTTTTTGAATTCGTATATGTATTTTCCTACGTGTTTTTGTTGGGTGTTGATGTGGTCTGTTATATTCCTTATCTGTAGTGCAAAGAAAAATTGTTGATTTGTGTTAAGTTATTTATTTTGTCTACAAAAAGTCCGCTATTCTTGTTAAGTTGGCTCAATGAATTGTTAATGTGGTCCTCATCTTCGCTGTCTATTGTCCCTGCTACAATTTTCAATCCTTTTCCTAATATATTAATTAGTCCTTGTTTCTGCCTAAAGTGTGGATTCAAATTTTCTATCTTGGCACTGAGTATCGCCAAGATCTTGTCAACGGTGTCCAGTAGTGTTTCTGAGTCTGTCGTGGCAGTTCCCAGTATGGCTATGTTGTCTGTAATCAACTTGAGTGTATTTTCGTACATAGTTATATTAATTATGTGTACTATGTTGGAGTGATGTTCTATTGGTCTGACTTCGTCTAATTTAATCGACGTGTATCCGTTATTGTTGGTTAGGTCTTGAATATCTATATATCCTGCGTTCGCAGATATGAAAAGTGTCAATACTAAAGTCCAAGTCATCATATAAAAAAAAATTATTTATATCCAGATTAAAGTTGGGTTATTTCTGTCCTGGTGGAGTTCGTTTTCCCAAAAAAAAAGATTTTTTTCTTTTATGCATTTGATTTTTTCTTTCGCAACTAATATAAGCAAATATATGTATATGTATGTGTAGTGGTTTATATGGTGGTAATATATATATATATATTTAGTGTTTAAACTATTTAGTCTACTCTTAATTAGATGATATAAAAGTTTATTAAAAATAATTTTAATTCGATTCGTAAGCTAATTTGTGCCTTGGAATTTCTTAAATGGTTTTACCTGAGTCTTATAGTATTTTAGACCTATGCTGTTATCCTTTAGATGTTCATTGTTTATCTTGCTGGCATCTATTTTCCTGTATTTGAGGTGGTTTTTCCCACCTCTAATCTCCTTGATGAAATTTGTTCCTTCCTCTATCTTAACGTCTGTTCTATCTTTCTTATTCTATTAATATACTTCTCCTTCTTTTCTAAGATTAGGTTGTGAATTCTTGGGTATTCTCCCTCTGAGATTTTTCCACTTACGAAATCGATCGGTCAATTTTTGTGGTGTTATGTATAGTGTTATCATAAAAACTTATTATTCTTAACATTATCTCTTCTATGGTCTCGTGTTTTTTCGTTTTGTTATGTCGCAAAAGTCTAATGTATTCATTGATTGTATTGTGTAATCTTTCGATGTCTGCGTTTGATGAATGATTGCTATTGCTATTTTTATGTTTGTCGATGTTTCTTGTTTTAGGAACTGTTGCATTGGAATCATTTTAAAGCTAAGTCCTTTTATCCACAATAATCTTCCTCATTTTGCCGAAGGTGGATAAATATTGGGTAAGTTTGGTCTTAAACTCTGTCCAAGTCCTTACGTTGATCTTTTAGGCTACGGCTAATTTTATAAATTTGTCAATCATCGTCATGAAAAGTTGTTTTCCTAGGGTATAGAAGACGTCAACGCGTATGATTTCACGGGGCTTAGATGGGGTCTCTGTAATTTTGTACGGTATCTTGGGGGGTTTTCTATAATATTTTTCCAGCTAACAAACTTCACAATTATTTATGAACCGTGTTATCCTTAACTTCAATTGGGGATTGTAAATTTGTGTTTTTAGTTTTCCAAAAACTGCCTGAATACCCCTGTGATTCTTATCCAAGTGTTCCCTCTTGATAGCCTCGGCCAATTTCTCTTCGTCTTCTATGTCTTCTCACAAATTGGAACATTGGATGATCTTAAAATTGTCGTTGTCTGAAAACAGGTCTTCGTTAATCGCCTTCAAGTTAGTATAAAATCCGTCTTCTATCATAACAGCATTCAACTGTGTGGGGTTAAAGTGGTTCCTAAGCAGAGTAATAGCTGATTCTCTATCCAATTCTTTTATGTAAACAGTCTTCCTTCTGTTATTAAAAATCAATTTGTTCCTTATCCTTAACGATCCTGATGTCGTTTTCAGTATAATTATCTTATTTCTGAATAAATTGATCGGTGACAAAGTCTCTACTATCGTCCTGTGATTGGACTCTATATTATTTATAATTAATTCAGATTTGATCCTAGATAAAGCATCAGCGTTACTATTTTTCATTCCTGTTTCATATTTTATCTCATAATCGAATTTGGATAGTTTTAGTCTCAACCTAACGAGTTTAGAGTGTGGTTCCTCGGTGGAGAAAAGCCATGTTAGTGGTTTATGGTCAGTTTCGATCAGAAATTTTTGTCCAAACTATGGCTAAAAGTTCGTTTTCGATGGTGCTGTAGTTAACTTCGTGGTCGTTGAGTGTACGGCTAGCATAACATATCGGATGATTACCCTGTCAGAGAACTGCTCCTAAGGCATAGTTGCTGGCGTCCGTAGTAAGAATGAACATTTTTATAAGGTCTGGGTATGCTAATATTGGGTCACTTATCAGAAATGTCTTTAGGGTAGTGAATCTCTTTTCATGCTCTGGGTCGGTAATGTTCATCTTTGCGTCCTTTTTTAAATATCTAGTCATTGGTTTTGCAATCCAGGAGTAGTCTCTAATAAATTTCTTATAATAACCAGTTTAACCTAACAACTGTTTAATTTGCTTCGGGCCTTTGGGGATTGGAAAATTCTTGACACATTCTATTTTCTTCGGGTTCATCCTAATGCCCGTTGGTGTCACTATATGACCGAGAAGTTCGGTTTCCCTTTTTAAGAATTCAGATTTGTCTAACTGAACTTTAAGGTTTGCTTCTTTCAAGCAGTCGAAAATCAGTCTAATAGAATTCTCTTGCAATGATGTTGAAAAAATAATTACATCGTCTAAGTAAACTAGACAAATTTTGTTTATGTAATCTCCAAGAATACTATTCATTAGTCTCTGAAAAAGAAGTTGCCGGGGCTGTCTTTAGTCCGAACGGCATTCGCAGAAGCTCATAATGACCTCCCTCAACTGTGAAAGTGTCTTATGAATGTCTTCTTTTTCGATCTCTATTTGGTGGAATCCCTTTTCGAGGTCAAGTGTGGTAAAATACTGACATCTGCCCAGTTTGCCCAATATCTCGTCGATATTGGGTATCGGGTACTTGTCATCAATAGTCACTTCATTAAGTTTTCGGTAATCGATAACAAGTCTCCATTTCATTTTTCCAATAGCGTCGACCTTCTTAGGCACGATCCAAATGGTTGCGGAATATGGAGAATTACTATGTTGGACTATATTGCTATCAAGCATTTCCCGGATTTGTGTCTCTATTTCATTTTTATGAATGTATCTATATGATTTGGTGTATATAGGAATATTGTTGACTGTCCTGATCTTATGTTTTATGGCAGAGGTAAATGAAAGCCCTTCGTTTTCTTGGTAGAAAATATCGGATTATTTATTTATTATTGATATTATTAGGGAGCTTTCTTCGGCATTGAGGTGTTCCTTTCGAATCTGTTCTCTAAGTGGTTTCGTATCCAATATTTAAAAGTTTGCGACACTTCTCCTGTCGGAAACAAAATTCAGTTCTATGTTCAAAGTTCCCTGATTTATTACGCCATTATTATGTAAATCATCCATACATTCAGTGTTCTAAGTAAGTCGTTAGCTACCAGTCCATCATATTTGTGGAATTTCATTATGTAGAACTCTATGGTTCCAGGTCCTGTACCGAATTCCTTAAAAGTTGGGATTTGAACTTTTTCATTTAAACTTATCTTATGTTGTAGTGTTTTTATAGAAATTGTGTCCATCTTCTGCATACATTTCGGAAGAAAAATATTCGGGTTCAAAATGGAATTTGTCGCGCCTGTGTCTATTATTAATTTCAGATGTCTCAATTAATTTTTACATTTATATATAGTAATTCCCTGATACGGAAGACCGAAAATTTTCAGCTGTTTCATTTGTATTAATGTCCATTGGTTCTATTCCTCTAGACTGAGGCTGGTAGTGGAAGGCATTATTTTGAGGATTTTGTATTCTCTGATTCTGGTTGGGTTGGCTGTCGATCCTGGAATGGTCGTTGAGGGTTTCCACGTTGCCCTAGAAATGTCCGCGGAGGGTGTCCCCGTTAGTCTCGGAATGGTCGCTGGAAGTTTCCACGTTGCCCCCGAAATGGTTCCGGAATATTCGCTTGTCGGTTCCGGTGGTCGCTAAAGTCCCGTTGAGGATTGTAATTGCTCTGTCTGTTCGATTGTATACCATTCCCGGTTGGTCGTTTAATTCCGATCCGTCCCAATCGTTGGCCATCATTTCCCATATATGCATATCCTGCTTGAAACAGGATATCCATAGCTCCCTCTAAATCTATTGGATACCTACAAAATAGAATAGTCTTCATTGGCTCTGGTATTTTACTTTTAAAAATGTCCAGTGCGGTACACATATTATTACTCGTACTTTCCCTAGCCACATCTGTTTCTTCCAAAATTACTTATCATCTTATTGTTCAGCCTACATAATTTGTTTTTTATCTCATTGTAGAATTCTAAGGTGTTGGTTTTAAAGGTTACGCTTCTGAGCTCATCGAATAGTTCGTCACATGATCGTCTATCACCGAAGTTGTTCTGGAGAACACTCTTTACATCTGTCCAGGCGAAAGCGTGACAATTTATCTCGATAGTTTGCCTTGCTTTTCCTTTAAGTTTTGACTTTATTATGTCTGAGAAGAGTAGTTGGGATAGTTCGTCATAAGTACGTAGATGTGGGTGTATCCTATCAATGGGTACTATAAAACTTTGCAAGTCCCTAATGTCGCCATGGAATTCTAGGGGATCTATTACTAATCTGTTAGGTTCTACCATCTTGATTGTGTATTGTCTATATCTACGTTAGTATAAGTAGGTTAGTATTAGTACGTTAGTATTAGTAGGTTTCTTCCTTTCTTTTTTGATGTGTAAACATCTATACGCGCAGGGGGGTAAATTTCTATTTCACAATACAATCACAAAAACAGCGCTACACAAATCGGTGATAGCTGTAACACGAATCGGTGTGTGACTTATGATTGTCTTGGTGAAAAAATCATGATATAAAATTGTTTTTTTATGCCACTTTATTAAGAGCGTCATCTATGAATGACTTATATACGTTTATATTAGTATATTTTTAACGTTTTACAGCTGAATTAGCTGAAACAGTTTTTGCTACAAATGATACATAGATGACGCTTTCTGTTTGATTTTAAAAAATGACATAAAAAATCTTTGAATACTAGATGTTTACACATCTCCCCTGTGATCGGACTCACATGATTTTTTTATTATTTGTACTCTAATATGTTTTCGTGAGTTCGTATTTCTATGGTTCTCTTGATTTTCCTCCTTCATAAACAAAGAACTTAGATTTCTGTTAAGAATTTCTACAGAAAATGTTAAACTTATTATCCAAACAATTAATTAGAATAGATTTCTACATATATTGGAATAATGTTTACAAAAATATATTTCCTATATGAATTCTGAAAATAAACTTAAAAAAAGATCTAATGCAGAAAGTTTTAATTTTTAATATTTTAACGTTTGGAAATTTAGTGGCCTTTTGTTTAATATATATATATTTGGTAATCAAAAAGAAAAGGTTTTCAATTTAAATTTTATTTAAACACATACTGAGAAAAAATTTGTTCCTATTTATTCCTGATTATTTAGTCTTTGTTGTCTTAAATAATAGTAAAAATGTCTACGTTCCCTAGATAGACGTATTTTTTTCCTATCTTCAGTCCTTCTAACGTCGTTCTATATTCCGGAATCTACTTCTGTCACGCAGAGAAAGGTTTCTGTGCTATAGCCGCCGGTTTTGTAATTGCTTGACTCGTTGCTACTCATGGGGAAAAAAAATTTTCTCTTTTTATAATCTAATGTGTTATCACCGATTAATTTTGATTTACTATATAAAATTATTTCTTATCCTGTTAACAAAATATTGTTGTCCTACATATATATATTTTTTATTAACTTGTTAAATTTATAATTAATTTGTTCTTACTTTATGATCCAATGATTCAAAAGATGTCTGGTCCAGGGTGTTGATACTAACGTTTTTTCCCTTGATGATTAGTGTTTCTTTTCTGGTCTTCTGAAGATTTCTACGCAACAGTATTTCACTTTTGATAATTTAAAAAAATTTATTTTTCAGCAACAGTTTAAAAAAGATTTATTTTTCAGCAGCAGTTTTTTAAAAAATATTCACTTCCAAAAAATTTTTTTTCAGCAATAGTTTTTTAAAAAAATATTCACTTTCAAAAAAATTTATTTTTCAGCAACTATTTTTTTTTTAATATTCGACACGGTAAAGACTTAAGCGTCTCGTACCTCGCGAAAAAAGGATCTTTCCTTTTTATTTAATTAGTTATTCCGGGATACTCCGTGTATCCTACCGACTGCGCCACTTTTGTGTTGTTAGATTTTTATCTTTAAAAATAATTACAACATTGGTTTTTTCTTTTTGGTTTGATTATTAAACCTTATTTATTTGAATCTATCTAAAGACTGACTTTGTTTTTAATTTTTCTGATTTATATATTATAATTATAATAGTAACTTAAAAGCTAATTTGGTTAATTCAGCATAAGTGTGTTTTGTTTCCGTCGTATCATCGGTGATGAAACAAACTCATGTATATTACAAAAATGTCTGTAAATAAAAGAAATATTTTTGTTGTATTACATTTTCGTTATAACGGAAATGCAATTTTAAATTTTGATTTAAACTTATAAAATAATTTCGTCAATTGAGCATAAGTGTGCTTTGTTTCCGTTAATGATATTGGTAACAAAGCAAACATATGTATGTTCCCGTTATTTTATTCTTAGGAAAAATGTCTGTAAAAGAAATATTTTGTTGTATTACATTTTCGTTGTGAGAACGGAAATGCAATTTTAGAATTTCTTTTGCGAAAATTCCCGTGAATTGTGAAATTATTTAAATATTTTATTTTATTTTATTTTTTTATTTATTAATTACAATAATTAATTTGGGATAAGGAGTACTAGTTGCAATGGCTTTCGACTCTGAACATTTTAATTTTAAATGAGGTTTTGTAAACTATTTTCGAGTATAAATTTACAAATTAAATTAATATTAGTTTCATATATATTTTTTAGCATATCAGTGGGTTTGCTAGACCCGAAAATACTGGTTCTGGATGAATTAAAGGCGGTGCACTCGTCTGGAATATGTTTAGCGTTAAGTTGTGTGTTGCATGAGGAACATATAGGTGTCGTTGATTTTTCATAAATATATTTGTGTGAAAATTTGCAGTGCCTTAGTCTAAGGCGTAAAATAGTGCTAGTTTCTTTTCTGGTACAGTTTTCCGGGTAGATTGCTTTGATTCCCAGTGGATTAAAGGTCTTATAATAATGTTGATAGCTTAACCATTTTTGTGATTTTGAATTATTCAAATAAGAAGAGATGGTGTATAGTATGTCTCGAGGCTCCGAGGTGGGATATTTAAGAAGTGGTCGACGTTTGGCTTCTTCTACCGCTGAGTCAGCATATTCGTTTCCGACTATACCTACCTGTGAAGGCACCCACATTATTTTAATTTTATTTTTTTTGTTGAATACATTTGTTTCTGATTTTATTTATTAATGGAGAATCGTGCAGGGAATTTTTTGTGGCAAGAATAAAAGAGAGGCTGTCAGTGCATATTTATATTTCTGATAGTTTTCTGAGGCAAATTCTATGGCAACGAGGATGGCTAAGGCTTCTGCTGTAAAATTGGAGCAGTAATCATTGACGAAACCGATATTAATGAGATGGCCACCTTGTTTTACTGCAGCAAAGGTGGTGGAACCATTGGACTTATATCCATCAGTGTACAATAAGTTCAAATTTTGTCCGATTAAGTGGTCGGAAATATTTAAGAATGTTTGCTTATAAACAACAGATGGAGTAGTGGACTTCGGAAAATCAACCATTGATAATAAAAAAGATGAGTTTTCAATCATCCATGATGGTTCTGGTTGTCGTTTTATATGTATAGGGCGAATGTCTAAGTTGATATTACGAGAAAAATTTGTAACGTGTGTTTTATCTTGCGGCTGGGGTAGTCAGTCGCGTCCGGGGTCTATTTAAGGACCCTCAAATCCTTAAATAATAAGTCAGTTGTTTTCCTTCCTTAGGATTGAGTATAAAAACTGAATTTTATTGTTTAATTGATATATCTATATTGTAAATAATGACTCACTGGCGAATGGCTCTTCGTCTCTTCGAGGCTTCTTATCGGGGGTTGAAATGGTTCGTTTATCCATAGATCGACAATATCGGCTGTGGTTGATTGTATCGGTAAGTAGCTGCGTAATCGGTAGCTGTCGGTTGTGCTGGTGAATCGATTACTTAATCGGCAGCCGTCGGTTGTATCGGTAGATCGGCTGCTTAGCTCGTAGCAATCGGTTGTATTATTCAATCGGTAGCAATCGGTTGTATTGGTAACTCGCTTATTCAATCGGTAGCAATCGGTTGTATTGGTAACTCGGTTATTTAGTCGGTAGCCGTCGGTTGTATCGGTAGATCGGCTGTTCAATCGGGAGTAATCGGTTATATCGTTAGATCGGCTGCTTCGCTTCGTAATCGGCTGGCTTGCTCGGCACAGATCGGTTGTGACGGTAGCTCGATTGCTTAGTTGAGTTGTCGGTGGCAATCGGTTGTATTTGTAGTTCGGTTGTTCAATCGGTAGCAATCGGTTGTATTGGTAACGCGGTTATTAATTCGGTAGCAATCGGTTGCATTGGTAGCTTGGCATTTCAATCGGTAGCCGTCGGTTGTATCGGTAGATCGGCTGTTCAATCGGGAGTAATCGGTTGTATCGGTAGATCGGCTGTTTAATCGGGAGTAATCGGTTGTGATGGCAGCTCGGTTGTTGAGTTGTCGGCTGGCTTGGCTGCTCGGTACAGGTCGGTTGCGATGGTAACTCGGTTGTTGAATTGTCGGCTGGCTTGGCTGCTCGGTACAGATCGGTTGTGATGGTAGCTCGGTTGTTGAATTGTCGGCTGGCGTGGCTGCTCGGTACAGATCGGTTGTGATGGTAGCTCGGTTGTTGAATTTTCGGCTGGCTTGGCGGCTCGGTACAGATCGGTTGTGATGGTAGCTCGGCTGTTGAATTGTTGGCTGGCGTGGCTGCTCGGTACAGATCGATTGTGATGGTAGCTCGGTTGCTTCGCTTAGTTGTCGGCTGATTTGGCTGTTCGGCAAGGGTCGGCAGTAATTGCAACGTAGGTTGATGGCAATCGCCATCAAGTAGCGAGAACAGTCAACCGAAGGTTGCTGGAGTAGCGAGAACAGTCAACAGAAGTTGCTGGAGTAGCGGGAGCAGTCAACAGAAGTTGCTGGAGTAGCGAGAGCAGTCAACCGAAGGTTGCTGGAGTAGCGAGAGCAGTTAACCGAAGGTTGCTGGAGTAGGGAGAGCAGTCAACAGAGGTTGCTGGAGTAGCGGGAGCAGTCAACAGAAGTTGCTGGAGTAGCGAGAGCAGTCAACCGAAGGTTGCTGGAGTAGAATTTATTGATGACGACCGAGGTCGATCGTCAGTAAAAAGTATGTCCTTGGATATATCTACGTGGTGGCAGATTGTTCCGACACAATGTTTTGTCATTAACTCGACTTAACCCAGAGTCTTGTCATTAACCCGACTTGACTGACTTTGCCTATACCAACCTTGTTTGCTTATCTGAATTAATATATTGACTGAATGAGAATCAATAAAAGATGGTACTTGAGTGTAATCTGGTTGGTATAGGTTCAGTCAGTATTCGTGTTGTTAATGTGTATGACGTATAACTAGTACGTATTAGTTATGTACGTTGGATTTTGCAAATTTATACATCGAACAATTGTAGATTCAAGTTTAGGTATACGTCTACTGTTTATAGTCTTACTGACCTCTTGATACGTTAGATATATAGTTCGCTCCTTGATAGATGGCATTTCAGCTTCAGCTTCAGCTAAGTATCAAGTTTGAATCGCTTCTAAAACGCTTAAAATTATGCCAAAGTCATTGTTTTTGTTTGCGTAATGCATCTAATGTGGAGTTCCACCATGTTACATGGGATCTAACAACGTTTCCTTTAGTTTCGGGAATACTGATGTTTGCTGTTGACCTGATGCATTTAACTATGGACGCAGCCTGTTGGTTGACGTTTGTATTGCTTTTGACATTGGATATATATTCATCGCATTTATTTCGATACAAAGTCTATTAACTCGACTTAACCCAGAGTCTTGTTGTCATTAACCCGACTTGACTGACTTTGCCTATACCAACCTTGTTTGCTTATCTGAATTAATATATTGACTGAATGAGAATCAATAAAAGATGGTACTTGAGTGTAATCTGGTTAGTATAGGTTCAGTCAGTATTCGTGTTGTTAATGTGTATGACGTATAACTAGTACGTATTAGTTATGTACGTTGGATTTTGCGACGTTACAAATTTATACATCGAACAATTGTAGATTCAAGTTTAGGTATACGTCTACTGTTTATAGTCTTACTGACCTCTTGATACAAAATTTTGTTTCGGCAGATAAAAATTTTGGGTATAAGTTTGTACGTTATATATATATAGTTCGCTCCTTGATAGATGGCATTTCAGCTTCAGCTAAAATGTTTGCTGTGGGACTGGTAGGGAATGCTGTAATGCTACGACGGATTGCTGCATGGTAAGGACCCTGTATTAATTTTATATGAGATGGTGCACACCAACCATAAATGGGGAGAGCATAGTCGTTTTTTGAGAGTAAAATGATCGTGTAATATTAATCATAGTTGAAATGTGAATCATAAAATTTTTGGATGTTAGATATTTTACAATATTAAGTCTTGTATTTAAGTTTTTCGTAAGTTGTTGACAATGTTGTTTGAAGGTAAAACTTTTGTCGAAAATAACTCCCAATATGCGAAGATGATCTACTCGTTTGATTTTAATATTGTTGTATTCTACGTCGGAAATAGAGCAGTTGCGTTTTTTGCAGATATGTAAAAGACTGCACTTTTCAATAGAAAGCTTAGCTCCAGAAGATGAGCACCATTTATTAATGCTTTTCAAGGTGTTAGAAAAAACCTCCCTGACTTTGTTGTTATCTTGAAGTTTTGTAAAAATAACCGCATCATCAGCATAAATTGCATGTTCGATGTGTTTTTGTGTGGAGATAATTTTACTGAATTGGTTAAAAGCAATTACGAATAATACGACAGATAATGGCGATCCTTGGGATATGCCATTATCTAGAGGTAATGTTTTTGAAAGCTGGCCGTTAAGTGAAACTTCTATTTTCCGGTTACTCAAAAAGCTCTTAATAATATAATACATATTTCTCCCTATGTTCCAACTGGCTAGCTGTTGTAAGATGACGTGGATACCAATGCGGTCAAAGGCCTTTTCAAAATCGGTGGATAAAATGCTGACGTGATTTCTGGTAGATAAAGCTTTTGATATGTAATGTTGAAGGTTGAGCAGTATATCGTCGGTACCTTGTTTTTTCATAAACGCGACTTGGTTAGGAGTGATAAAGTTGTTGGTTTTTATGAACCACATAAGCCATCTGGCGATTATTTTTTTTAGCGTTTTACCTATACAAGGTAAAAGAGATATTGGTCTAAATCCAGTTACTGTATGATGGTCTTTATTTGGCTTTGGAATAGGGATAATAACTTCAGTTTTCCACGCCTGAGGATAAACACTGGATATAAATATGTTGTTGAAAAGTGAGAGAATGTGGTTTTTTGCTGCAAAACTTAAATTTTTTAACATTGGGTATAAAATGCGATCATCATCAGGTGTTTTACCTTTGGCAGAATGTAAAGCGACTTCTAACTCTGTTATGTTGATTGGTGGTTCAGTTTTCGTAGCATATTTATTGCAATATTGAGGATTAAATGTTTGGTATATGGAATTGGATTTGTATTGTCGGTAACACTGAGAAAAGTTTTTGTCATCAGATTCTTCTGACCAACGTTTTACAAAGCAGTTAGCGATATCAATTGATGAAGTGAGCGTAGTTGATTCTGACTCTAAAATGTTTATAATGTTTGAAGATTTTCCTCCTGTAATGCGCTTTATATCATGCCACACGTTGAGATGTAAAGCTAGGTTTGATATTTGCAGTAAATTTCTGTAGGGAGGCAGCTTTGCTTTCTTTGACAGATCTTTTGAAGATTGCATTATGTGTTTTTATAAAGTATCAAGTTTGAATCGCTTCTAAAACGCTTGAAATTATGCCAAAGTCATTGTTTTTGTTTGCGTAATGCATCTAATGTGGAGTTCCACCATGTTACATGGGATCTAACAACGTTTCCTTTAGTTTCGGGAATACTGATGTTTGCTGCTGACCTGATGCATTTAACTATGGACGCGTCCTGTTGGTTGACGTTTGTATTGCTTTTGACATTGGATATATATTCATCGCATTTATTTCGATACAAAGTCCAGTTTGAAAAATCGGTTTTATATTTAGGTTTCAGTTTGGTTTTTGTAGCACAAGCACTTTTTTGAATAGTTATTAATATTGGGTAGTGATCACTACCGTGGAGGTTGGGAAGTGTTTTCCATGTGCACAGTGGCGCAAGTTGGGAATTGTATAATGAAATATCAACGTTTGAGAAAGTGTTATGGGTGGTAAAATGTGTAGGGGAGGCATTGTTTAAGACTATTAGATCTTCATTCAAGATAATGTTTTCAAATATTTTGCCGCGAGGATTAGTGTTAACTGAGCCCCAAAGTGTACTCCAAGCGTTAACAGTAATGATGAGTGGAGTACTTAAGTTGTTTATTATTGTACTTATTTTTATTCAGTGAAGTGTTGATGAGGGGGAATATACGTGCACGCTATAGTAAGTTTCATACAAATATCAATTTCAATAGCAATAGTAGCTACTTCGTAGTTGGTGTACTTAAGCTTGTGTGGTATGGTTTTTTTGTTTGGCTGATGTGTTGCAGGATAAATTATGGAAGATTCCGTTGCACTGTTTCGGATAAACAATATTTGTTAGCTGGGATATGAGTCTCTTGAATAGAGATAATGTCGGGGTTAAGATCTTTGATAATAAGTTGTAGTTCGTGGTAATTATTTATAAGGCCGTTAATGTTCCACTGTATAATTTTCAAATCCATATCGAAAGATAGTGTACAAATTATTCCTCGTCTAAAAACATTATTTCCTCGTTATCATTACATGTAGTATTTTGTAATATTTTATGTATATGAAGACTTTTGTCTTGTGTTAAATTGAGTGCTTCTTTTTTTAATAAGTTGGTTGTTGTAGTTGGATTGTTTGCTAAAGCTTTTGTTGTTGATCGTGTTTCATATCGTGGTACTGTTTTAGAGTTATTGTTGTTAGATGTTAGTTTTAGAGTTTTTTTTTTCTTGTGCACTTGTTTTAGGTGTACAATTAGTATTGTTTGTGTTTTTTGTAATTTCTGTTTTATTTTGTAAAGGTGTTGTTGTAGGAGTACTTGTATAATTGTTTTCTATAAGTTCTGTGTTATTTTTAATAGTTTTATTATTGTTAGTTGTGCTGTTAATGTTTTTGCTGGTTGTATCATCAGAGGATGATCGTGCTGTCGATTGAGGAACAGGTTTGTTGTTGGGTGTCACATCAGAGTATGATTGTACTAAAGGTGGTGTAGTTGTTTGTGTTTCATATTTTTCTTTGGCAGCTTTTAAAGTTCATTTTTCAATAGTTTTAAATTTTAGAATTTCTTTGTGCTGCTTAAAGTCTTTACATTCTTTGTAGGTGGAGGGGTGTTCCTCGGAACAGTTAATGCAAAATGTACGTATACAGTCATTTGGTGTATGAGGAGGCAATGCGCATTTTTCACATAGTGGACTGTTTTTGCACCATTTATTGGTATGACCAAGACGTTGGCAAGATTTGCAACGCATGGGGTTGGGGAAATTTAGTCTCACTTTTACTTTATGCCATGAAACATCTAATTTTTCTGGGGTTGAGAATCGATCAAAAGTTAGAAGCAAAACACCACAGGGGGCTAGTTTCTCTTCGGAATTTTTCTTTTGATATTTGTATATATCAACTGCTTAGTTCATTAATAATTTCGTTTTCCGGAACATTATTTAGGTAAGGGGCATAATTGGTACCTTTGGAGTAATTAAGTTTGGAATGATACTCACATTTAATGGAACACACCTGGTAACGTTTTAGTTGTCATTAATTTGTTGGCACTGTTTTTATTACCAATAAGCAGTAAGAGGTTTCCGTCTCTTAGCTCAGAAACTGACAAAATGTCTGTGGAAATTAATTTCAACGATCGGTGAACAGAAAAGCACGAGTATTCTTGTATATTTTTATCGCCAATTGGAGAGAGAATGACGTATTTAGGATCCGGTTTTTGTATGGTGGGCAACTCTGGAAATATTTCGAAATTGGTTTGGTTTGGGCGTTTCTTTTTCGCGCGTGGAGGGATTTCCGCTAAAGCCGAATAGCGGTTATCCCCCAAGTAGGGCGAAACCGACATTTTCACAACCAACGATATACGATTTTATTGAATAATACTACCGATACGAAAAGTTCTTGTGATCACTGTAATGTAAAGAAAAAAAGACACTCAATGAGGGCAAAAGAAAAAAGTCAGCCGCACGTCGCAAGTGTTAGTCGATGACTGAATTATTTAAATAATATTGACTCGTGCCAAGGGAATAATGGGAGACATCATAACAATGTATCTGTCCAATCCAGTTTGTATAGATCCTTTCGGGGTACTTATCTTGTTGTGAGTTTGTTGTGAAGAAATTCTTTTCGACGATCGGGTGAAATCACCATTCAGGGTGTCAGCAGGTCTTGCTTGTTGAGCACTTTTGAGCAAAGTTCTTGCGATGTGTCAATACCATATAGGGTTTACATAGTGTTAAACTCTTTATTTTTTCACTTTGTGTTGATGTTGATAAATTTGGTGTGTTATTATCGTATGTATTTTTATTTGTTGTTTCACACTCAGTATATGTTGTTTTTTTTAACGCACTTACTTTACCACATTCTAGAAGGGCAGGAGAGCATGATCGTGCGGTTTCGCGGTTAAGTAATGTTCATTGTAGTTTGTGTCGTAAAAATTTCTAATATTATTGCATTCTGCATTATAAACTATATATGCATTTTTGCCATTAACTCTTAACTCTCATCTGGCTCTAAATATTTAAAGCTCATACACACTTTATAAAAATTAAGACAAAGAGGAGGGTAGAGAAAAAAAAAGGAATAACTCTTTGTATGATCTGGTTATTGTGTGATATTTATGTATATACATATATTTTTCTTGTGATTTTGTGATTTTCTGTGTTTATTTTTATTTTGCATTAAACAGTTTCCTTTTTTTCTTAATTTTTGTAATTGTTATTTTAAAATATGTTGTGTTTATATGTTGTGTTTTATGTTTTCGCACTATAAATTGTATGTTTTAAATTTTGTTTTTGAATATTCTTCACTCCGCACAAAAATAGCACTATGTAAAATATGATCCCAAACTTAAATGTTAAACAATTTTGGTAGCTCACTGAATGACTTCCACTTCCATTTTTTTTATCCCTTGACGTAGTTTTTATCTTTCCATAATATGAAAGTAATGCTTTTTTGATATTTTTATTTACATTTGTTTATATATAAAATACTAATAAATATTGTATAGATATTAGTAATTATTTAAAAAAAAATTTTATTAATATTATATATAAATACTAGAGAGCTCGAATATGGGACTGTGTATTTAAAAAAAATTTTTTTTCATACTATTTGTTTATTTATAGTTCAAATGTTAAACAATTTTGGTAGCTCACTGAATAACTTCCACTTCCTTTTTTTATCCCTTGACGTAGTTTTTATCTTTCCATAATATGAAAGTTATGTTTTTTTTTTTTTTGTATTTTTCTTTACATTTGTTTATATATAAAATACTAATAAATATTGTATAGATATAGATATTATGTAGTAATTATTTTAAAAAAATGTTATTAATATTATATATAAGTACTAGAGAGCTCGAATATGGGACTGGGTATTTAAAATTTTTTTTTTCATATGTTCGTTTATTTATAGTTTAAGTTTATAAAATTGAATTAAATAAAGATTCAAAAAAAATATATCAATATTCTTCTCAAGGAAAAAGGACTGCTTCTTACCGCAACATAATATTATAGTTGACGGGGTAAATGTTGCGGACACAAAGGCTAAAAACCTCAGTCTTGCTCTTGATAAAAAAAATTATTTTGAAAATATAAATAAAATTGACACAAATGCACTTTTTATAACGCAGAAACCGAATCTAAATATTAAAAACAAATTACACGATATATAAGTTTGTCATTTGAATTGCTGACAAGTTTGCCAGAATATACTCCTAAAAATAAAAATAATTTATTCAAAACACAGTATTCAATATCAAGGCTTAATACACTTTCTAAAAACCTGCTCGTTAAAGATAAAATGAACATCATGACAGAAAATATTTTGATAGATGTGCACATTTTTCATATTAGTATATAACCTTAATCAACTTACTTTAACCATAAGCTTTCCCCGTTTTTATTAAAACTTTTATTTTTTTCTCATTATAAGAGAAAAAAATTTATAGTTATTTATCATATTGCTCTTTATATAAACGAGTATATATATCTTTAAAAGTCAATATTGACTGTTCATAAATACTTAACTTATTGTATGTATATATTAATTATTTAGAGTATTCACAAGGGTGTCCTAACTGTTGTATGTGTCGTATGTGCTTAAAGTATACAACAGTTGTATAACAGTTGTTGATATTTTCAATATAAAAAAATTATACCACAATACAACGTTAGCAGGTATGTTTTTACGGTGATCAGTTGTTCATTGTTTAATATTTAATCAGCTTTTATTGTTTCTTCCAAATATTTTTTGTACGTTTCTTGTACATATTGGGAAAAAATGGTAGAAATAAATAAAAAATGGAAGGAAATAATTATATTCAGGTAAGTTTTTGTGTAAAAAACAATCGATTTTTTTTTCAGATTGTAGTATATGAATATACGACAGGCTGTTGACATATGAACTACTAGCAGTATACCCACTACGTTGTTAGCGTAAATATTATAATAATTATATAAACCACAATAATATTTAAAATCAATAAGAAATATAGCGTAAGTGACAATACGATGGAAACTTTTAACAAAATATATTTTTGACGACTTGGACGGTCAATACCAAAAAATTTTATCATAAAATTAAAAACTCTTTTATTAATTTAAGCATTTGTATATTTTACTTATTTAAAAAAAGAAGAAATATTGACATAACTTTAGAAAAAATAACAATACTTGAAAGTATTCATTTTTATGCTGTTGACATATCAATGGCAACCTTTACTATACTCGTACAATAACACTGTGGTATGATGATGGTCATGGTCTTGGAGGAGGATGATTCTTATACCGAACGATTTTATTAGGCTATTATAGTAAAACCCCCAAAGCTTTTGGTCATGTGTTCGTACAGGTAAATTTTATGACAGTTTAAATATTTCATTTTATTGCCAACACTATTCGCCAACAGTATTCTAATTCTAATTCATGTGTTCTTTAGCAATATTAATGCTAGCCAGACGATTTTTCTCTGATATCAGTGGACGATAACAACCAAGATCAGGCTCAATTGTCTCGAAATAGTTAGGGCACATAGTCTTACTTTCAGATTGTTAATGACCGGTCTTTGACCCTTGAAATTATGCATTTATTCATAGAATATGTCTCACAAATATTCTATTGCTTACGACCAGCTCTAAAAGCATCTATTAACTTTTAGAGCTGTAAACAATTTTAAGTTTAAAAAGGGAAAGAAATAAAGTGAGAATAATTAATTAATATAAAACATCCAACAAATGCACATCGTGTTTTTATTACAAGTTAGTTTAATATAACTGGCGCCCAACGTTTTTCGGTCTGATCCTAAAGTAGTGTCACAGAACCGAACCCACAGCAGCCCTCATGTAGTGACAAAAGGCTAAATAGTGCCTTCAAAATAAAAACTAAAATAATAAAAGTTCAAGTTAAGTGTCAAACTCCTGTAGGAGAAATTCACACCGTGCAAATATTTTAAAAAGTGTACCAGGAGGGAACCCCGGTAAAGGATTGAAAGGGACTAATTCCCCGGTACCGGCGCGGATCGCTTAACGAATCGCATAAAATTTTGAAAACAAAAAATTACCTAATGTAAAAAATTTTTGAAAAATATTTTTTTTAAAAGCAAAAACGTAAAAAAAACTTTTTCTAAAGAAAAAAAATCATAAAAAAAGAAAACATTAAAAGTGGTTACCCGAAAATCAAAAATTTTCAAACAACATTTTTAAAGTTTAAAGCTACTGGCCAACAGCAACAAATAACAGCAGCAGCAGCAAAATTACCACAATACAACAAACATACCAGCAACAGCAAGCACAACATAGGACATACTACAACTGCATCTTTTAACAGCAGCAGAACTATCACATACAACATAAGAAAAATTTCAACACCACCCCTAACACCAGCAGCAGTAAGATGCACAGCATTTTAGTATTAATGTAAGTCAAGTATTTTTCCTCACAATTCTAAAATTTTTAAAGAAAAACTAAAATAAATTACATAATATAAAATATTTTTTTACGGTAAAAAATTAAATAATTCTAAAAAAGGAAAAAATAAACATAAAGATAAAGAAAAATACAAGATTCTGTAAAAGTATTCTCAAATTAAAACTCTTAAGTAAAATTTTTTTTGTTTAGAAAAACTAATAAATTTTAAGATAAAATATTTTTCATAAAAGGCAAACTACTGAATAATAAAACAAAGTTAAACTCAACATTTATGAGTGACAGCGAGGACAGCACCTACGAGACACACGGCTCGAGTACTGAATTTTTAGGTTGGATCACCTCATCAGGTGACACGGGAGTAGAATACGATATAAATAGAACTTCAGTTAGACAGAAGAGACTCTTGACCAGGGAACAAAGACACTTTTTGTATAATTTACGAAAGCAAAGGTTAATCAATCAAAATGTCTAATCCAAACAACCTCATCAGGCCCTCAGTACTTAATACAAATCAGAACCCTAATAACCAACAGCCTAACCCCCCAATACCTTTAGTGATCACTCCCGAAATGGAAGCCCAAATTTTAAACATAGTTCGGAGAGCTTGCGGAGAAGAACAAATCAGAAACAGGGAACCAATATTAGTAGATCAGGGAATAGACGAACAGCTTAACAATAACTTAACGGACCTCGGCAAAATTCCGGACATAGTAAAATGCCTTAGAGATTTTTTTGGGAACCCGACAGAATTCGGATCTTGGAAAAAAAAAAGCGTAGAGTCCTCAAGATCTATGAGGCACTTAAAGGAACCCCTAAGTACTTTGGAATTCTGAACGTCGTTCGTAATAAAATAACAGGCAATGCAGACATTGCATTAGAATCATACAATACCCCACTTAACTGGGACTGCATAATTAAGTGTCTCACGACACAGTATGCAGACAAAAGGGATCTAGGAACTTTAGAATACCAAATGTCTTCCATGACACAAGGTAACTGCTCAGTACAGGACTTCTACAAAGAAGTTTACGCACACCTTTCCCTTATCTTAAATAAAATTGCATGTATGGAAGAAAGCGATACAGCCATACTTTTACTGACAAAGACGTACCGCAATAAGGCCTTAGACACCTTTGTGAGGGGACTTAGAGGCGACCTCCC
Source organism: Cordilura impudica (assembly GCA_963682025.1). Lineage (NCBI taxonomy): Eukaryota > Metazoa > Arthropoda > Insecta > Diptera > Scathophagidae > Cordilura > Cordilura impudica. The sequence continues at coordinate 210,736,852 of OY821517.1, read as the reverse complement.
AAGATTCCTAGGAATGAGAGAACCATCAGATTTACATGAGGCCCTACACTTATGTCTAAAATTGGAAAACCAACAATTCGGAACGCACTATGCAAACAACAATTCCAAAATGGCACCCCCAATCCCACAAAGGAAATCAAATAACTATAATCATAACCAAAAGTTTTACCCACAACTGGCTTACTTGCCACAAACACTAAACTACGCGAGACCCAATTATGCTTATCAAACTAATACGCGTCAACAAACACCTCAATTTTCTCCAGGATTCAATCAGCAGGCAGCTCCTATGAACGCTAACAGATATTTTAACCAATACCCTGCCCAAAATCAGACCCGATTCCAAACTAGACCAAATTTCCAACCACCACCTAGACCAACCCAACAAAAACCTCCAACTCCGATGGACATAGACCCCTCTATAAGATCAAGAATGGTCAATTACATGAATAGACCAAACCCAAACAATGATAGGTTTACAGAAGTAAGACCTCCACCACAATCCTCTCAAATGCACCAACCGGCCAAATTCCAGAGAGTTAATCACATAGAAACTCACGCTGAAAACGAAAATATTACTGACACTATATCAGACAATAACGCGGAACCCCAACAGGAAAATGAACCAGACGAAGAACTGACGGAGTACCTCGAACAATATTTCGGACAAGAAAACGATTATCAAGAAAACGAATTTTCAGACATTAATTTTTTAGACTAAAGTGGAGTACGTTACCCTATTTTCCATGCAAAACAGGGGACGGACAAATACTAAAAATTTTAACAGATACCGGCTCTAACAAAAACTACATTCAACCGTCACTAGTAAAAAGCCCAATAAAAAATAAATCAATATTTAAAGCCAACTCTGTCGGCGGACAGGTTTTAATTACCCACCATACCCTAATTAACCTCTTCGGTATTAAATCCGAAAAACTACAGTTCTTTATCATGCCAAATCTAAAATCTTTTCATGGAATTCTTGGTAACGACAGTCTTAAACAACTTAAAGCCATCATTCACACTTCTAAAAACTTCATGATAATCAATAAATCTATAAAAATCCCTATTAAACAACAAAGGTCACAATCAGTGAACAACATAAATATCAGGACAGATCACCTGACGAACGAACAAGCAAACAAACTGCACCTGCTGTGTCAGAAATACCCAAAACTTTTTTTTAGACCCGGACGAAAAATTGACATTTAGTACAACAGTAAAAGCAGAGATAAGAACAACCACTAACGAACCGATCTATTCAAGACATTATCCCTACCCAATGGCGATGAAAGATTCAATCGAAGGACAACTTCAAAAACTTCTTGAACAAGGCATAGTTAGACGGTCTAAATCACCCTACAATGCTCCCGTATGGGCAGTCCCAAAAAAACTAGACGCCTCAGGCATAAAAGAAGACAGGATGGTCATTGATTTCAGAAAATTAAACGAAATCACCATACCTGACAGATACCCAATACCCGAAATTAATGAAGTTTTAGCACAACTGGGAAAAAACGAATATTTCTCTGTTATCGACCTAAAGAGCGGCTTCCATCAAATCCCTCTGAGAGAGGAAGACATGGAAAAAACTGGCTTTTCTATAAATAATGCAAAATTTGAATTTACCCGTTTGGCGTTCGGTCTAAAAAATGCACCCGCCATCTTCCAAAGGGCTCTAGATGATATCCTTAGGCAACATATAGGAAAAATCTGCTACGTCTATATTGGCGACATCATAATTTTTGGACCCGATGAGCAGTCCCATCTCAACAATATAGAGACTATTTTCGACACTCTCCAAAAAGCCAATATGAAAGTACAGCTCAATAAATGCGAATTCCTAAAAAAAGAAGTAGAATATCTAGGATTCATTATTTCCACAACGGGTATAAAAACTAATCCTTCCAAAATCGCGGCTATTCAAGCACTTAAATCACCAACAACAATAAAAGAACTAAGATCTTTTTTAGGAATATCGGGTTTCTACAGGCGCTTTATCAAAGATTATGCTAAAATCGCAAAACCCCTAACTTCACTTTTACGAGGGGAGGAGGGACGCATGTCCAAAAGAATGTCGGCAAAAATTCCTATAGTACTAAATGACAAGGCACTAGAATCATTTAACAAAATTAAACGCACTCTTTCTTCAAAAGACGTCATACTTACCTTCCCAAATTTCGAAAGAGAATTTCAGTTAACAACTGATGCCTCGAATTATGCTCTCGGAGCAGTCTTAGAACGAGATGGCAAACCTATTACATTCATTTCTAGAACATTAAATAAATGTGAAGAGCACTACGCCACAAATGAAAAAGAAATGTTGGCAATAGTTTGGGCTCTTAAATCATTAAGATGCTATCTTTATGGAGCACGAGCAGTAAAGATTTTTACTGATCACCAAACCTTGACTTTTGCACTAAGTAACAAAAATACGAACAGCAAACTAAAACGATGGAAAGCTATTTTAGAAGAGTATAACTACGAAATGAAGTATAAGCCCGGAAGCACCAACATTGTAGCCGATGCACTTTCCAGACCAACAATAACAGAAACTGAGGTCAATTCAATGACACCGACACAACACAGTGACGAAAGTTCCCACCATAACTTGATATCTTTTACTGACGCACCTATTAATGTTTTAAAAAATCAACTAATAATTTCAACTGGAGAACCTTCTTATAAATTCGAAATAATTTTTCCTACATATCACAGACACACCATTACCAACACAGACTTTACAAAAGACAAACTTAAGTTAATGCTGAAAAAGTATTTAAACCCATCCGTTACATATGCGATCAAAACCGAAGACTACATTCTGGGAAAACTCCAGGACATTTACCCAACCCATTTCGGAAAATATAGAGTTAGGTACACCAGGACAATAGTAAAGGATTTAGTATCGGACTTCGAACAGGAGACAGAAATCGTAAATGACCACAAGAGAGCCCATAGGCATGCAAAAGAAAACAAGACCCAACTCCTTCAAAAATTTTATTTTCCACAAATGCAGGCTAAAATATCTAAAATAACTAAACAATGTAAAATTTGTTTAGAAAACAAATACGAAAGGCACCCGAACAAGTTAATTTTGAAACACACCCCGATACCCGAGTACCCAGGACAATTTATTCATCTAGACATATGCCATACAAATAACCGGGTAATCCTTACTGCAATAGACAAATTTTCAAAATACGCCCAAGCGAAAATCATAAAATCAAGGGCAACCGAAGACATAAAAACACCCTTACAAGAATTATAGATTTCTTTCGGGACTCCCGAAAATATCGTAATAGACAACGAGAAATCTCTAAATTCTGCCGTTATCACCTTTATGTTAGAAGATCAGCTAGGAAAAAAAATTTATAGAACTCCTCCGTATACTAGCACAGTAAACGGTCAGGTAGAGCGTTTCCATTCCACTGTAACAGAGATAATGAGATGTCTAAATGCCGAAAAAATTTATAATTCGTTCGAAGACCTCTTATATAACTCAGTTAATAAATATAATCATTCCGTTCATTCCACGACAAATAAAAAACCAATAGAGGAATTCTTTGGCAGGAAAATTTACACCGACAAACTGCAACAAGAAAAAGACAGACTTTTAATCATTAGAAAATATCAGAAAAACAGGATAAAGACTTAAAGACACATAACAAAAAAAGAACAGAAATTAAACACTATAAACCAGGAGACATAATTTTTGTAAAAGGTAATAAAAGATTAGGAAACAAATTGACCCCCCGTTACAAGCAGGAAATTGTCGAAGAGGACAAAGGAAAAACTATTGTAACCAAATCAAAAAAAATTGTCCATAAAAATTTAATAAGAAACTTACCTATATCATTCTAGGACAATGATTACCTTGACCAGACCAGAGACACAAATTTTGGACTACTCCAACTCACAAGTTATAGCTACGGAAATAGGACTAGCCAAACTGGTCATCGGGACTTTCAAAATACTACATGTTATCGACATGGAACAATATAACAAAATACTACTGACGCTCGAAGAAACCACCAAAAGGGACATTACCAGGAAAGACTCAAGTTACCCATTTCTCATGCACGAAATACGGTCATCACGAAAACTTCTAGACAACTTAAAACCGAGACGCTCAGCTAGATCCATAAATGCTTTAGGTACTGCCTGGAAATGGATTGCTGGGACACCCGATCATGACGACTTCCAAATTTTATCGGATCAAACAAAAAACCTGCTTGTGAATAATCACAAACAAATAGTCATCAACAAAGCAATCGAAGAAAGGTTACAAGCCATAACGACTATGACCAACTCCGTACTTAACACAATAAAAACTACTGACGCACTGAAGTCACATCTAATTCAGGATGTCGAGAGGAAGCTTAGAATCATAAAGAAGAACTGGTAAATATCGACTACGCGGTACAATGGGCCAAAAGCGGTACCGTAAATTCTTTCATCCTATCCTATTCTGAACTGACCACTATAAAAGACCACTTTACAAATCAGAGTTTGCCCTATGAAAATATAATCAAAGCGCTGGACTTCGGTGAAATTAAGATAAGCTCAAGCCCAACGGCATTAATATTCATTATAAGCTTGCCTAAAACTGAAAATATTGCATGTAAAAAACTATTTCTAAGACCAGTGAGAAAAGAAAGTTCTACGGTCAAACTGAGAAACGAAAATGTTATTTTATGTAAAGACGAAATACTAGAAATGAAAAAAGATTGTAGAATAATTAATGAGGTATCTTTGTGCAAAAAAGAAAATCTTAGAAACATAACAGATACAAAATGTTTACCGAATCTCTTATCAGGAATGCCGTCCGTGTGTCCGATGACTAACCATCAACACTTACCAGAAATAGAAGAGTTTACGCCCGGCTTAGTGTTACTAAACGGCTATTGTGGTTCCATCTCAATAGACAAAGAAGATCTTCCCTTAAACGGAACATTTCTCATAAAATTCCATAACACTACTATTACCATTGGGGACAATACGTACTTTAGCAAAGAAAAAACAATGGCAAAACCATTGCCAGCCATAGTCCAATCCTCAAACATAATATCTTCATACGAAGAAGTATTATCTTTGAAGATGCTTAAAGATTTACACATTACCAATTTAGACGAGATCCGTAACTTGACATCAAAAAATAAAGCAGCACTCTTCACGAGCCTTACCTTTCCTGGGATTATTATATTAGGGTTTATGCTCTTTTTAATAAAAAGGACATTTACTAAAAGAGAAGCTGTAATAATACAAGGAGACCATGTTCAGTCCGTAGAATACCAGAACCATAATCCATCCAACGCGGATGTCGGATTTTAAAGGGGGAAAAGTTATTGACACAAATATTTAACCCAAAAATAAACAACTTTACTTTTATTTCAAAACCAATTCCACAGAATTTTATTAGATGACAATGACATCAATGTTCGATGCCAACGACACCGGTGTCGAAACATTTCTTTGGAATAAAACAAAAGCTAATGAACTACCTCTTACTAAACTTCTTTTTTTGGTCATTCACTTGCGGAAGCATTCTTCATTTAATTTCTGACAAAGTACAAAATTCCTAATAATTCGTCTTTGCACTTTTTAATCATTTCTTTTGTTATAGTTCTTTATGGTAATCTTATTACAAAAAACCAATACAATGCATTTTTTTATTTTGTTGTTAAAAAAGAAAAAGACCCAAAAATTGTCAAGTGGGCAATTAACTATTTAACTCTAAGTATTGACCCAAAATTGTAAAATGGGCAAATAATTATTGTAAACAGTTTTAAGTTTAAAAAGGGAAAGAAATAAAGTGAGAATAATTAATTAATAAAAAACATCCAACAAATACACATCGTGTTTTTATTACAACTTAGTTTAATATAACTTATATACTAGATGATTGTGTGGCGCATAGGCGGCCGTTTATTTTAACTTTAACAAACAATTTTTTTTTTTTCATTTCAGAATTTTCCTATATTTTATATATGTACTTATGTTTAAAAAATTAATTTTAATGTTTTTAAAAAATCGAAAAACAGTTGTAAAAAATTCAAAACAAAAACTCTGTTTTTCAAATGAAGTTTTGAAATGGTCTTTTTATGAATATTTTCGCAAAAGTTTGCCAGTAGCCAACCTTTGCTTTATACTTTCTGCTTCTATACATGAGTTTTTAATATTATATGATTTTAAAAAAATATTTTATTTTGATAGAAACTCGGTAATTTTAGTCTTATTAAAACAAACTACAAATATGTATCTTTTTAATAATTTAATTTATGTTTTATAACTTTTTAAAATGCATCAAAATAAGTAAACTTATTCAACTAAAAAAAGTTTTTAAACCTTTCGGACAAAACAAAAAAATATTACGGTTATAACGAAATTAGTCTATAACGAACTAATTTGGCCGGTCCCGCTGAGTTCGTTATATTGTAGAAAAAATAAAAAAAATAAAACGTTTTAGAGCAAGGTTCATAAAAGTTTCGTGAGGGGGGGTAAGGTTTTAAATGTTAAAAAAGTCGTATTTTCATAATTCTTTTTTGAAGATATGAATAATGTTGGATTATTTATTTCATATACATGTTATAGAATAACATTTGAAGAATCTTTGAAAAAATTTTCAATTAAAAACTTTAATAAAGAAGTCCGTGACAGCGAATCTCCGGAGGCGTTATTGTTTTGGGGTGAACATCTTAACTCGTTACCGGATCATGTTAAATAAAAAAATCGAAATGCGTTTAAAAGGTGACATGCAGTGTTGCCATTTTAGCATTTTAGTTGCTAGATTTAGCAACTTTTTTTGTCGTTTAGCATCCAAAATTTATGAAAAGATGCTAGATGCTAACTTAGCATCTTTTATTAATAAAAAGTTGCTTTTAGCATTTTTTTTTGATTTTTTTCTTTTTTTTTTAATATACAATTTTAATTTTAATGGTATTGATATGTTTTAATTTCTTAAAGTGTAATACGAGAATTTTGTGAACTATTCTGTTTACCACTCTGCTCGTTTCTTTCAACAAATATAACAAAACATTTCGAAATAGAAGAATTTACAAACCAACAACAGTTTTTAATGAAATAAAAAGTCGATTGCCAAAAAATATGATTGTATTAAAAAATGCCAAAACTTTCAATACAAAACACATTAAGCTGGGTAAAAGAACCGATAACAAATATATTAGGAGAGTTTAAATTTAGATCATCTGAAACAGAAAAAATTCAAATCCAATGAGTTATATCACAGAACAATATTGGGATACAACACTGAATACAAGTTCTTTATGGATTGAAGTTAACAAAAATTCCATTCGCGAAAATCCATTTAAAGAGTTATCAATATTTGTATTGTCTTTATTAGTTTTGTCTTTCTCAAAAGCCGAAGTTGAACGTTTGTTTAGTTTAATGGCTTTAGTTAAAAGCAAACTTTGAACAGAGTAAAATCCGAGCTGTTATGTTCTGTAATACGTATAAAAGAAATTAAAAAAACTCAATTTGATGTTAAAAAAATTACAGATGAAATCCAAAATAATTTTAACTCAAATTTAAAAAATATAAATCGAAACTTATGTTTTATATTAATTTTTCGATTTTAAAACCAAAGAAATTATTAAAAATATTTAATTTTTCGATATAAAGGTAATGAAATTAAAAAAAAAAATAGCATCTTTTTTTTTGACTCCAGTACGTTTTAGCATCTTTTTTTTTGCAATTTAGCATCTTTACAATTTCAAATTATGGCAACACTGGTGACATGTTTCCTAAGGTACTGACCAAGATTTTTTTTCACTATTTTTTTTTTTTGCAGCACTTTGAAGTGAAAAACGATTTTTGCTATACAATTTTGGGAATTTGTTGTTAAGAAATGGGGAAGAAAATGGAATTAAAAAAAACCATTCGTGGTTACCTGATGATTTATGTGTAGATATAGTGTCTAAAATTTCAAAAGAATCGGTCAAGTAGATTTTGAGTTATGATGTTCACGATCTTCGAACATTTAAGTATATGCGAGAAAATCGGTTTAAAGTTTTTTAAAAACTCATTTATATACTATATACCGTATGAGGCCGGTCGCTGGAAACGCTGTATCTTCTTAAGTTTTGCGCTGGGTTACTTAAAATTTTAATACAACATTCTCGACATGTTGTGCATTCAGAAAGTGAAATGCAAAAATAGGTTTTAAAATCTACAACCCCTCCAGGAAGCGCAAACACCAATAACCTACACAAAGGAGAAATAAATATTTCATATTTCATTATACATGTAAACTGAAAAAAGAGAAGTACATTTTTTGCAAAGTTATCTATAAATCAAAAAAAAATAAAAAATAAGGGCGTATTAGTTTTACTTCAAAAAAAAAACTTATTATTCCAAATCGCCTTTAATTCTTCAATAAATTATTGAAATTAAAATCTTATATATACCTATTTACGTCAGTTATGTTTGTCTAAATTTTTTGAAAGCAAATTATGCAAAAATTAATACTATGAGTGAAAAAAAATTATTTTCCCACCTCTCTTCTGAAATTACAATGTAATTTAATTATGCAAAGTTATTATTGCACTATTTTTTCAAGTGCATTTCAAAACAGAGCTTTTCAACGAAATCATACGTTGGACAACAACAAAATCCACATTGAAGATCTATTTTTTCTCAAATATTTAAAAAAAAAGCATACGCTTTGGTAAGTGCTGGGTATCAGAGTACCTGAGCGAAAGCACTCCTAAAAATACAAAACAATTTTGATATGAAAAACAAAACAGACAAACGGAAAACTTTAGTTTGATAAAAGAAGTATATATGAATATCGGACGACGTTAAATGAGAAAAATAAAAATGTTTAAAATTTCATTAATTAATTTTTTTATGCATTTTTTGAGTTCAACTTATTCCATATGTAACACGAATCTGCATATGTAGTGCTATTGTCGTTAGCAGTGCTGCCAATTTTGACAACTTATTGTAATTTCGACGATTTTTCAATTTGTTAAAATGATTACAAAATATGTATAGATTAAATTCTGGGCCAACTCGTTTCAAAACGGAAATACCTTGAATAACATCTCCATTTAAGATTTAAGTTTTAATTACATCTATACTTTAAACCTATATTATACCAGATGATTGTGTGGCGCCTAGGCGCCCGTTTATTTTGACTTTAACAAACAATTTTTTTTTTCCATTTCAGAATTTTCCTATATTTTATATATGTACGTATGTTTAAAAAATTAATTTTAATGTTTTTAAAAAATCTAAAAACAGTTGTAAAAAATACAAAACAAAAACTACGTTTTTCAAATGAAGTTTTGAAATGGTCTTTTTATGAATATTTTCACAAAAGTTTGCCAGTAGCCAACTTTTGCTTTATACTTTCTGCTTCCATACATGAGTTTTTAATATTATATGATTTTAAAAAAATATTTTATTTTGATAGAAACTCGGTAATTTTAGTCTTATTAAGACAAACTACAAATATGTATCTTTTTAATAATTTAATTTATGTTTTATAACTTTTTAAAATTCATCAAAATAAGTAAATTTATTCAACTAAAAAAAAGTTTTTAAACCTTTCCGACAAAACAAAAAAATATTACGGTTATAACGAACTTAGTCTATACCGAACTAATTTGGCCGGTCCCGCTGAGTTCGTTATATTGTAGAAAAAATAAGAAAAAAACGTTTTAGAGCAAGGTTCATAAAAGTTTCTTGAGGGGGGGTAAAGTTTTAAATGTTAAAAAAGTCGTATTTTCATAATTCTTTTTCGAAGATATGAATAATGTTGGATTATTTATTTCATACTAGCTGACCCGGGCAAACGTTGTTTTGCCTTCAAATTTTATTTTCACTGCAAGTCTGGTTCCGTTGCAAAGTCATGGCGGATTTAAATTTCGAAGAAGAATGAAAGGTGCACTAAATCGACATAGCAATTATTGTTCAAATACCGTTTACTGAAGCAGAAATAATGGATTTATTTATTTTTGATAGCTGGGCCCGGTCCGCGTTGCTGGCCGCTTATCGCGCTAATCGCTATCGGGCAAAACACAAACAAACTAAATATTTCTGTCGGACGAACTTCAAATTAAACAGAAACACTCCTCACGCCCCATAGAGCATGTGCATAAAGTTTGGTCAATATCGGTGCAGTAGTTCTTGAGTTTAGCGATCACGAACATACACGTAATTTTTATATATATAGAGACACATGTTATAGAATAACATTTGAAGAATCTTTGAAAAAATTTTCAATTAAAAACTTTAATAAAGAAGTCCGTGACAGCGAATCTCCGGAGGCGTTGTTGTTTTGGGGTGAACATCTTAAATCGTTACCGGATCATGTGAAATAAAAAAATCGAAATGCGTTTAAGAGGTGACATGTAAAAGATATCATAGTCTTTTACAGGTTTATTTATTTAAAAAAATATAAAAGTATTGGATTTATATGTATTTATGAATATATGTTTGAATTTATTATTTGCGCGTCGTTTCGGTTTGAGTGTAGCAGCGAGACTGACTATTTTACGCCGTCAAGGTTGCCATCACGTTTCCCATGTTTAGTGTTGCTAACAGTCGGCCCTTCCTGAGAATTCGGAGTGACCTCACTACGGCTATTGTGATTATCTTCTTGCTCATTCGGACCATCTTCACTTTGACTATCTTCCTCTTCTTCTTGGGCTAAGTTGCACCAAGGCTTTAACTTGTCCGACGCATAAATTCCAGTATAGTGACGGTTGGTTCTTGTTCTGGATGATCCTGGTAGATCGGTAATAACGTAGCGATCGTTGTCTAATACGCGGCTGATTAAATAAGGACCTTTGTACCTGGGCTCTAATTTATGTGATTCGCCCTTACTAGGTGCTTCGTTTTCGGCTAGGCCCAAATCGTCCACGTTATACTTCACTGGTGTTGCATGTTGTTTATCATAGCGTTCCTTGGTTTTTTTCCTTACTTGCGATATTCGTAGAGATGTAGCTTCTCGTAACTCATTTAAATCTTTTTCGTCTTCGTCGTAGTCATCTTGTAGAATCAAGGTTATCTTATTTTTCAATATGTCTCGTGGTGTAAATCCATAAACTAAATCATGGGGCGATTGTTTCGTAGTTTTATTTCGCATTGTATTAATAGACCATTGTATATTTCGTAAATTATCATCCCAGCGTTTTTCAATATTTGTCGTTGTCTTAAGCATCGAAAGCAGAGTCCTATTTGTACGTTCAGCGCGACCATTTGCACGGGGTGTTCTAACGGCATTTTGAATGTGTTTTATATGATACTCATTACAATATCGGCTAAATTCTTTGGATGTAAGTGCTGTTCCCCTGTCGGTAACTATTCGGGTTGGGACGCCTACATAACTGCTTACTTCGTCAAGGATCGTTAAAACATGTTTCGTTGCTGTACTTTTAACGGCTCTTACAATTGTATATTTGGTGAAAGCATCAACCAAAACAAGTATATGTTCATTTCTGTGGCCGCTTTTAGGAAATGGTCCCAAATGATCTAGATGAATCGTGTGGAATGGTTGTGGTTCTACTTCTACTCGTTTACCACCAGGTCTCTTGTTGTATGCGCAGTCGACAAACGACTTAATGTAGGATTTCACGAAATTCCCCATTCTTGAGAACCACATATAATCTTGAATACGTTCGATGGTTTTATCCATTCCTAAATGACCGGCATTATCATGATTGTTGTTTACTATACGCCATCGTAGGCATTTTGGTACGACACAAAGCCTTTTATCATTCATTTTTCGATAAAGTCTACCGTGAGATATTTCGTATTCTTTTAAGACAGTTGGATCGCATTCGTTTATTTTCTTTAAAATCTGTTTTATGTTGTCATCTTGAAGCTGCATGCTGAACAGAAAATCTTCCTCGGATATAGTTGTCTTCATTATTTTCAGGGAGGCTGTTTCAATTTCGCATGATTCTTCCGCTGGATAACAGCTTAATGTATCTACATGTTCCATACGTTTACCTGGTCGATGTTCGATCGTAATTTCGTAATCCTGTATACGTAACCACCATCTGGCTATTCGTGGAATAAGTTCGCGTTTTTCCACGGCTGTACGAATCGCATTGCAGTCAGTTATAACCTTGACTTGTTTACCATATACGTAATATCTCATACGTTCCAGGGTTTCGACGACAGCTAATGTCTCGAGTTCGTAACTATGGTATTTTCTTTCGTCATTACTTGTAGATCGGCTATAATAAATCACTGGTTTCCAACCATCTTCTTCACGTTGTAGTAATACACCTGCCAGACCAATACTGCTGGCGTCAGTATGTATTTCGTGGTCTGCTTCAACTCGATACGTCATCATTACAAGTTGTGTCGTTAACACGTTTTTCAATTTTGTAAATGAGGCTTTCTGCTCTTCTCGCCAATCAAATGGGGCATCTTCCTTTAACAGTCTTCTCATTGGCTCGGAAATTACAGAATAGCATGGTACGAATTTTCTAAAGTAACCGCTCAAACCTAAAAATTCGCACCTCGTGTATGTTTGAGGGAGTTTTAAATTGTTGAATCGCTAACGTTTTGATCGTACCGGGGCTAATACCATTAGGTGTAAGTTTATGTCCTGAAAACTCAACGGAATCTTGTAAAAATTTACACTTTGTAACGTTTAGTGTCAAACTTAGTTCGCGTAATGCCATAAAAACTCTTGACAGTTTGGCAAACATTTCATCACTTGAATTACTACCGATGAGAATGTCATCCATGTAGTGTAACATATCGTCTGATTCCGTCTTCTCCTTGATGAGCGTCATGAGGCGTTGAAAAACGGCTGGCGCGTTTTTAAGACCAAACGGCATGCGTTTAAACTCGAAAAGCCCATCAGTTGTTACGAAAGCTGTATATTTTCTATCGTCGCGTGCAATAGGAACTTGATAGTAACCACTATTTAAATCGAGCGTCGTAAAATATTTATACCGGGTTGCGTTCTGAAGTCTTTCTTCGATATTTGGCATTGGATACATTTCTTTTTCAACATGACTATTCAACCGGCGATAGTCAACGCACATTCGATCGGTACCGTCTTTCTTTTTTAATAAAATTATCGGACTCGCGTATGTAGATTCAGATTTCGTTATAATATCGTTACGTAAAAGTTCATTTATCATTCTATTGACCGTTTCTTTTTTCGGTTCCGGTACACGGTAAGGTTGTTGAGTTATCGGTTTATCTGTATCTAATTTGATATGCATTTCGATTGCACCTGTTTTTCCGATTTCACTTAATTCGTTTGCGAATACATCGCGATATTCATTTAAAAAGTTCGTTAGATTGTTTTTTATTAACATATCTTCGTTACCACATATAATGTCATTTATATCAATCGCGTTTTTTTTTTTTTGGATTATATGTAACGGTTTTTAAAGTAATATCATCGAATAAAAGTTTGCCATTTTGTGTACTTACGTCTGCATTATCAAAAATATTTTCGCCTAGCAACACATCTGTAGTTAGTAGTCGTCAACGATGTAAATTTCTATATTGCGTTTCATATTGTCTATTTCGATATCGATTAGAATCTTTTGATTGGAGTACCGCGCACCACCACGAAACCCATTTATTTTTAAAAAACACTTTTTACGTTCATATGGTAGTTTTTGTACCACCGTTTTACCAATCATATTGCATTTACTGCCGGAGTCTAAAAACGCTTTAAAGTCTCTACCGTTTATACGAACAGATTTTATAAATTTACTTTCACAATCGATTATATTTGTTTTATGCACGTTTGCATTTCGTTTATTACCACAATTTTCCGGTTCATTTCGTTTATGCACTTTTTGGCAGTCGTTACAACGTTTACGCGTAGGGGGTTTTGTACACTGGATTGAAATATGTCCTAGTTCTGAACAATTGTAACACGTTATTATCTTTTTATTTTCGCTTTTCACAATATTTTTCGTTTTATTGTTATTATTGTAATTAAATTTCATTTTATCGTTATAGTAATTTTTCACAACCGACACGTTTCGTAGATAGTCTTCAATCGTTTCACGCATTTCTTTAAAAGAATTAAATTTTACCGCGGCTATAGCGTTTTGTAAATCTCTATGACGTGATCCTTCACGGATATATTTTATAATGGCTGCATAACGTTTTCCTAGCGTAAAGACACGAAAACAGTAATCGATAATACGCTCACCATCTTCTCGTATAGCATTTCTCATCTTAAAATGTACGTCGGCTTCATCACAGGTGGTTCCAAATTCATCTTTCAGATTTTTGGAAAATTCGTTCCACTCTGAATACAAAACTGGTGTGGAATCCACAAACATTTTCGCTACACCCTTCATTTTTGAGTATACGGCTAGTAATAGACATTTTTCGTTCCAATCGTACGCGATTAATGAATTATTAACACGATTAATAAATTGATTTACTGAAATTTAAGATTCACGGGTAGGATCGAATTCAGGAATAGTTTCGGCAATTTCCTTAACAGAGTTGTTCCTTGGAAACTGTTCGTATTCGCGTTTAGGCGTATCACTCGGTTGCATTTCAATTAAATTGTCTTCTACACGTGGGGCTGGTGCAGGAATTCGTTGCATTTAAGTCATCTTCATTTCGCGCATTTCATCAATCTGACTTTGAATTGATGGCAAGTCGTGTATGTATCATTTCGATTTCATCACAACCGATTTCTTCCGTTAAACGTTGTACTAATTCGGATTTTTGTCCCGTCGTTGACAATCCTCTTTCGCGGAGAAACACTTTAATTTGTTCTATTTTTAATGAATTAATTTTCTTCATTTTTACGTTTCTTTTAAATAAACTTTAATTTTATTTATCGCTTATTTTCCATATTTTGTTTATAGAAATAAAATTTGTATCGTTCGTTCACGCACTTTATTATTATTTACCGTTTTTTTTCGTTAACGTTTTCTTCTCAACCATTCTAAGTTCTTAAAAACTCGTCTTCTTTTTTTTCGAAATTTATACGTTACTATTTTTTTTATAACAAAAAGAACTTTGTACGCCTGCGCTGTATTGTGCTTATTTGCAGTAAGTATTTTGCGATCACTTGTATGCCTTTGCGTGTAGGCATATTTCATTTTTTTTTTTTTTGCTTTCGTATTTATTTTTTTTTTTGTACAAGTATTCAACGTTCACTTGCCTTCTTTTGCCTATACGTTTTCTCTTGTTTGGTCCGAGTATTTTATTCGTTCACTCATACACTCTTTAATTTCCCGTTTTTTTCTTATGTTTGTTTGGTATGAGTATTAATACGTTCACTCATACAAACTCGTTGATGTTTTCATTTTTTTCCTTTATATTTAATTTATACAGGCACGTTCGTTATTTCATTGATCTCACTCTCTACACTCGCGTTTGTTTTATTGTAAAAAAAAATATGGGGTGGTTTTTGCTATTTCGTTCGTCGGCTTTTCCCCTAATTTTTTTTTATTGCAATCGTAAGTGGTTTTCCTATTACAGTAACACAACACTGTTTCTTTATATAAACGTTTATGGACTTTATTATCCCACTTCTGAACTAAAAGATATCATAATCTTTTACAGGTTTATTTATTTTAAAAAAATATAAAAGTATTGGATTTAAATGTATGGATATATGTTTGAATTTATTATTTGCGCGTCGTTTCGGTTTGAGTGTAGCAGCGAGACTGACTATTTTACGCCGTCAAGGTTGCCATCACGTTTCCCATGTTCAGTGTTGCTAACATATGTTTCCTAAGGTACTGACCAAGAGTTTTTTCACTATTTTTTTTTTTTTTACAGCATTTTGAAGTGAAAAACGATTTTTGCTATACAATTTTGGGAATTTGTTGTTAAGAAATGGGGAAGAAAATGGAATTAAAAAAAACCATTCGTGGTTACCTGATAATTTATGTGTAGATATAGTGTCTAAAATTTCAAAAGAATCGGTCAAGCAGATTTTGAGTTATGATGTTCACGGACTTCGAACATTTATATGCGAGAAAATCGGTTTAAAGTTTTTTAAAAACTCATTTATATACTATATACCGTATGAGGCCGGTCGCTGGAAACGCTGTATCTTCTTAAGTTTTGCGCTGGGTTACTTAAAATTTTAATACAACATTCTCGACATGCTGTGCATTCAGAAAGTGAAATGCAAAAATAGGTTTTAAAACCTACCACCCCTTCAGGAAGCGCAAACACCAATACACCTGCACAAAAGAGAAATAAATATTTCATATTTCATTATACATGTAAACTGAAAAAAGAGAAGTACATTTTTTGCAAAGTTATCTATAAATCCAAAAAAAAAAATAAAAAATAAGGGCGTATTAGTTTTACTTCAAAAAAACTTATTATTCCAAATCGCCTTTAATTCTTCAATAAATTATTGAAATTAAAATCTTAAATATACCTATTTACGTAATTTATGTTTGTCTAAATTTTTTGAAAGCAAATATGCAAAAATTAATACTATGAGTGAAAAAAAAAATTATTTTCCCACCTCTCTTCTGAAATTGCAATGTAATTTAATTATGCAAAGTTATTATTGCACTATTTTTTCAAGTGCATTTCAATACAGAACTTTGAACGAAATCATACGTTGGACAACAACAAAATCCACATTGAAGATCTCTTTTTTCTCAAATATTTATCAAAAAAATCATACTCTTTGGTAAGTGCTGGGTATCAGAGTACCTGAGCGAAAGCACTCCTAACAATACAAAACAATTTTGAGATGAAAAACAAAACAGACAAACGGAAAACTTTAGTTTGATAAAAGAAGTATGTATGAATATCGGACGACGTTAAATGAGAAAAATAAAAATGTTTAAAATTTCATTAATTTTTTTTTATGCATTTTTTGAGTTCAACTTATTCCATATGTAACACGAATCTGCATATGTAGTGCTATTGTCGTTAGCAGTGCTGCCAATTTTGACAACTTATTGTTTTCGACGATTTTTCAATTTGTTAAAATGATTACAAAATATGTATAGATTTAATTCTGGGTCAAGTCGTTTCAAAACGGAAATACCTTGAATAACATCTCCATTTAAGATTTAAGTTTTAATTACGGATATACTTTAAACCTATATTATATGTTTCAGCTAGAGATACATATCAATAAAATTATTTAGTTGATTGCTGTGTTCAATTTTTTTTGTTAAAATTTTTATATATAGAAATAACCAATGATTAGTTTCCAAAATTGTAGATTTTCAGAAGATTTTGTTAGCAGCACTGGTCGGTAACAAAGAAGAGAGAAAATTGTGTGTGGGTTTGTATAAAATAAGAAAGATTAAATTTTGTTCGTGTATTTCCCATAGCTTTGTAGGGAGTGTTTTGTGTGTGTATTATTTCAGCGTTACAGAATCAGTCAGTCAGTCAGTGAATCAGGGATCAGCGTAAATATATTTAAGAAGATAAAGATATATTAATATGCAAAAAGGTACCATTTTTACCCTTTTTGGCCGTTTTTCCCTATAAATGTTCGGATTTCGAAAAAATTAATTCTGGGTCCATGTTTGTTTCTCGGATGGAGTCTACACACCAAATTTAATATTCCTAGTTTCATTTGTTATACCCTTAATGTACGAATTTTTAAAAATCCCTTCTTAGTAGATCTTTATGCCGAGAGGAAAACCTCCAAGTTTCTGGTTCGAAGGGTTTGGGCTGGGAGATGATGATCAATCACGCAACTCTTTTGTATATTTAGATTCGACGTCTTGTATTTCTTTACAAAAATACAACTTTAGTGCACCTTGTGAATTCCCTAATTATATTAAATTTATGTATGAATAAATTGAATTGGATTGAAAAATGTGGATTAAAAGAAATTGATGATAATCAGAGTAGATTGAACCAGCGATCTTCTGGTTTAGACTGGGTCACAGAAAATTATTATACAAATACTTGTGAAGTTTTAAGCTAAACAGAAAGTTGTTATTATTAAATTTTAAGAACGAATAATTTGCAATGCATTAATGTACTGGAATTTTTTATTATTTATAGAATTGGTGTATGGATGAAATAAGCCGTATCACTCCAATTATAATTCTGAAATTATCAATTTCATTTCAGAAACTAACAATTTATTTCTAGACTTATTAATTGGTATTTACGAAACTGCCTTTGAATTGAATTTTAGAAATTATCATTTGGCGCTAAGTAACATATTTAAAAATTATGAACTGTATTTCAGAACTAAATAATTTGTTTTTTAATGGTCAATTTATTTCTGATCGAAAAATACTTTTAATTTTCTGAAATTAAATTAATAATTGTGTGGTCACTAGTTAGACCAGCCAAAGTTAAGTTAAGGCAAAATTGAGTTATTGGTATTATCATAATAACCATACTTCAATTCATCATCTTACAAATTGTGTCTTGAATAATAAAGATTGTATACCCAAAAAAATAATTTTATGGTGTTGCAATAAGAACCAAAATAATTGATTTTAAGAGCCAATATTATCAAATTTCATGTATTACCCATTACTTAATTTGCTATTTTCTATATATACATTTAACCCTTTAATGCATGACTTTTTTTTTTGGAAAAAAAAATTATTCGTACATAGTAATCTTTATATTAAGCCTAAAACCGCTTGAAAAAAAATTTTTGGTTCAACGGACGCTCCAGAGGACGCCAATTTCCATTCATATCATATATGATATATCGTGCATTCATAGTCATTAAAGTTTCTGTTTCAAACAAGGAAAAGAATTGATAAAAATTTAAAAATAATAAGAATTCAATTTATTTTTTTTATAATTAATTACTTATAAATGAAATTTTTTGAAACAATTTCTTTCTTTATTAATACACAGGGCTAAGTTGCACTTGTCGCATTTAATGTAAGTTAATTTGCTGCAACCGGGAATTTTACAAGGTATCCCTTTCTCCATCCATTCTGGCCAGTGAGAAACTGAGTCTGTTCTGATTTCAGGTGGAGGTATATGAGACGCAGTTGCTTTTTTTCTTTTCAGATTTATTTTTTTTGTCATCTCTGTCGATGGTCTTCCAGTGCTTCTTCGTAAATCGCCCATTTTACACAGCACTTCTGCTACCTGTATTTTAAAATCCGCCAGCGATAAGAGGTTTTTGTTATCGTTATTTCTTTGTTGTTCGATTCGGCTAAATATAGAATAATATTAGATATTATGGTTTTAATTCGTTATTGTTTCATATTACCGGTATAGTATCCATGAATTGCTAAGTGACATGTCCAAAAGATGGTAAAACAGCCTCACATACCATTTCCGTGAACGCAATTTAATTTTATATCGTCCAATTAGCGAATCCAGCAT
Organism: Cordilura impudica; assembly: GCA_963682025.1. NCBI lineage: Eukaryota > Metazoa > Arthropoda > Insecta > Diptera > Scathophagidae > Cordilura > Cordilura impudica. The sequence goes on along the minus strand of OY821517.1, from coordinate 210,717,580 downwards.
ATCTACTCCACCCATAAATTTGTTGTACTCTTTTATTATTGCAGGACAACTTACAACTACTTTTCCTTTTGATTTTTCTCTGCGTTCCGAATCTTGAATGGGCGATTCTCCAACAAAATTGGATACAACGCTTACAATTTTCGTATCCTTCCACAAAACTACGACGACATCCATTCCATCTACACTAGCAACAAGCTCATAAGAACTCCCACGAGGCTGTAGTTTCCAATATTTTTCGTCTGGTAGTTTGCAATTTGGCAGTCGATTTTTTCTTGCAGTAGCCAAACTGAATATGCCTTTTTTTATACAATTCAGCGATTAAAGGAATGGATGTATAATAGTTGTCGAAAAAGACTTTATAAAAAAAATTTGATGGCACATTCCGTAGCAATCTAATTACAACATTGGAGCTTGATCCTAAGTTTTTTTCAGTTGCAAGTCGAATTTTGATTACTGTTTTCTTGACCAGTGTAGATCTCAAAGTTGTAAGAAATCCAGACACACCACACAAAACAAAAAGCTTATAGCCCCATTTGTGCGGTTTAGCTGGTAGATATTGTTTTAAATAATTGCGAGCCTTTGTCGAACACATTTGTTCATCGACACAAAGATTTTCTTCGAATGGAATTTTTTGAAATTGTTTTGTTAGATTACGAAGAAGCGGGCGAATCTTATGCAATCGATCATGTCCAGAATCACATCTTGGTACCATTTTCTTATTGTCGTTGAAATGTAGGAATTGTTTTATTTTTTCAAACTTGTTTATAGGCATGGAATTTGAGATTAAAGTATTACCAACTACTTCGTTCCAATACCTTCTAATGTTGGGAATTTGAATTATTGATGTTGCAATACAAATTCCAAAAAATTTTTGAATATCAGCCTTTGTAACCGAAAATGTTGCATTGGGATTTTTTTGACATGAGTATAAATTTGTCTCGCTGACGATATCTTCAATAATTGCATCATCAAAAAAATATTTAAAACAGGCGTACGGGGTAGCCAAATCCATAATTTCTTCTGATAATGCAGTATCTCCTTTAAACTCTACTGGTTCATACTGGAACGCTTTCTTTTTCCAAATTAATTTAGAATAATGTTTTTTTATTTCTTTTAATTGGTCTCCTGGAGAGGTGAATGGAATTGCAACACCGTCTGCACAAATTACTGGTATTGACTCTTCGTCCATAACGAGAACGTTGGAATTTTCATCTGCGACTTCTTCGACCAAGTCAGAAATATCAGCATCGCCATAAACTTCTTCACAATCGATCATGTCAGCAATTTCTATATCGTCATAAACTTCATCGCAATCATTCTCTTTTCCAAACTCATCCTCGCTTTCATCCCATTCGTCTAAAATTGCCTCTATATCACAGTCAGATAATATATTTGGTTTTTTCCGCTGTGCCATCGTCTAAAAAAAATTACGTACCAATGCATAGAATATCATATTTGAAATTAATATCATATATGATATCGATGGTTTTGAGGCATCGGTTGCATGAAATATCATATATGATACATATAATTCATTCAGCAATAATTTCAACACTTACGCTTTGTTTTCACGAAAGTAGATTTAAAATTGTCAAGTATACTCCAAATTTATAAGAAATAGTAAGTTTCACTATGGGCAAACAATAATTAACTCTTTTTAAGGTAGAGTTTGACACAACTATAAACGAACACCACATATTATAGGAACCACACTTTTAAATAACGGCACTTTTATAAAAAAAAACAAATAAGTGTTAGTAAACGACTTTGTAACTTATTTTGCATGAACAAGGCAGCACTATTTAACATATGTTTTATTGACAGGTTACCATATAGAATTTAGATATATTTTTCAATTTAACATATCATATATGATATGGTATGCATTAAAGGTTTAATACGTAATAAGCAGGTGGTTATCGGAATTACCTGATATCAGATAGCGATTTGAGTTTTAAAAATGCTGTATTGAAAACTTGAAAAAACAGACTGAATTTTATGCCTTGACACAATTTATAATTGACACAATTTATAATTGCAAAGATACAATTGAAAATTGTTTATATATAATAAATAATTTATAAAACAATACAAATAGTTTTTGAAATTCAATTAATAACTGCTGAAATATATTTGCTATTACTTACATACAAATATGTTTGCAATTATTCGGTAATGTACTATGTTGTTAGGTTATAATTGTTCTAAAAAAATGCAGTTCCTTAAAAAAACACTTTGAATAATTTTTGATATACATTTCGTAATGTTGCATTTTTCCTTCTAATGTTAAACAAATTCTATTTAAATCTATAAGAAGTACCCTCCGGGAAAAGTCATACGATCCGGACCTGCTATAGAATTATGCTTTTATGCCAAAAGATGCTCTTAAGACTAAATATGCAAAAATATTCTCTTAAGAACAAAATATGCAAAAATATGATGCAACAAAACGAAGCAAGATTTCTAAAATTATTTAGAAATCAATAAATATTTTATCTGGTTTTCAGATGATAACTTTAGTTGTTTAAAAATCTTTTCCGTAGAAGCGGCAGATTCATATATGAAGGATCTTCCTTTTTTCTGGTTGCTTTCAAATAATACAACTAAAACAATTAAGAAAATTATAGTCGGTCTAGACCGACTATACGATACCTAATATCATAAGTTTAGAAAAAGGTTCTTAGGTCTAACTAAATAGATACATATAAAAAATAAGATTGTTTTTGATTGGCATTGTTATGAATTTGTTGCGCGAAGATATGAAAAAGTTTATATCGACTGTATTTTTTATATTTTTCGCTAATATATAAACAAATTAAATTTAAGAAAAAACTATATTTTTGGTTTTTGGTGTTTTTAAATGAAGATCGGGAAGCAGCTTTACTACTACCAAAAATAGTCCTACACACTTTGTTTTTGCGCTACATATTAATGAGTATAATAAACATTATCAAAATTTCTCCGATATCTAGACGGTAAACTGGATCTTACAGCTCATAAGGTTTGTTTATATGGGCACATGCATCGATTTTCACTAATTTCAATACCGATCGTCCTATGGCCAACAAAATCTTTTGTACCAAATATATTTATAAAGAAAATATATTTATATTTCCAACCTGTAGTTTGATTATAGGGTTTACATGGACACCAGAGAACTGCAAAAATTAAATTTTTCTTGATTTACTCATATGTACACTAAAATTCTAATTCACATTTAATCACTCAACATAACTCAGCGTTGAATAAAATATCATAATGCTAATGAAAACGAGTAGATCGGATCAGTTCGAGCCGCTGATCGAAAATTTTAATTTCACATGTTTGAGAAAACGAGCGATGACGTTGAATATATACATACATATGTATGTATATGAAATTACATTGTGTGCATTTTGTGTATGATAAATCAAGGAATTGGTAATATTTAGTTGGTTGAAAATATATGGACAAGCAAACAAAAAAATAATAAATAAATATTAAATACTTATCAAAATATTTCACATTGTCAAAATGTAGTTTATTTTATGTTAAGAAAAATGTTGTTACATTTTACAAATTTTTCAAAAACAAAGACTCAAAAAAATTGTATTGTTTTATAAACTACAAATTGTTTTGGGAATGTACACTATATCAATTATAAACAAGTAAGAAAATTATAGTCGGTCTAGACCGACTATACGATACCCTATACCATGCGTTTAGAAACCCTATCTCTTAGGCCCAACTAACTGGACATAGAAAATAAGCAAAAACCAAATTTGAGTGGGATTTTTATTAATTTTTTTTCGCTGCAGATATGAAAAAGTTCATATCGGATGCTATATCTATATGGGGACTAGGTCAAAAAATGGACCAATCCTGATCATGTTTGGTAAAGTCTCTTGTATTTTGCAAAAATATATACAAACAAAATTTGAGAAGAATCAGTGCAATATTTTTGTTTTTAATAGATTTAAGTGAAGATCGGGAAGCAGTCTATAGGGGCCAAAGGGATCATTTTTGGACTACTTATTAATGGATGTAATGAACGCATAAAACCCAATTTGAGTAAGATCTATATGACAATTTGGATCTTATGGCAATTTATGTCGATTTCATAGGGGTAATTTGTATGGGGGCTAGGTCTGAATATGGACCGATTCTCACCAATTTCAATAGCGTTCATCGCATGGCCGATAAAAGCTTATATGCCAAATTTCATCAAAATATATTCATATTTGCGACCTGCAGTTTGATTACAAGGTTTACATGGACACACAGACGGACGGACGGACGGACGGACATTGTTAAATCAACTCAAAAAGTGATTCTGATTCGATCGGTATAATTAAAGATGGGTCTAGGTCAAATATTTTTGGTTGTTACAAACAGCAGCACAAAGTCATTATACCCAAACCACATAGTGGTATAGGGTATAAAAATTGTGCAATTTGTTTCTACAAAATCTAGTAGTTAAACTCCCTTTTTTTGTTATGAAATTTTTTTGTTTGAATTTGGTTTCAGTGATGAACAAACTCGTTCGCGGCAATTTTTGCTTTTTCTGATTTATTCTTCATCAAAGTTGTTGGGCCGAAAACGAGCGATGATTAAAATCACAGACGCAACAAGAATCACGTGGTTGGATTGATTTACAATTAGAGGCTTTCGAGTAAATTTATCGCTTGAACACAAATTAATGTTAATTCAGGTGTTGATTACGTATGAACGTTTTTGCAATCACCCGTTGCAGTTCTCTGATGAACATACAGACAGACGGACAGACGGGCGGACATCGACAAATCGATTCAGAAAGTGATTTTGCACGGTAAAACAAGATGTGGGTTTAGGTCCGATATTTTTATAGTTACAAACATCCACACAAACTCTTTATTTCCTGATCACAGAGCGGGGTAAGATATAAACAACTTCAACAATATTTACTAAAGTTGATTTAAAAAAAATCAATACAACTTTCGTATAAAAATTACAGTAGTTTTAAAAACTGCTTATTAACAGTTCACATCATGATTGCCTGACAAATTGTTGCTGTACAAATTTTCTAAGTGTGTAAATACTTGATAAGCCCTATCTTCAACCTCTACCACAAATCTCTACTTTATGTTATTTTATATTTGTAAGAATTTAATTGTGTTCATATTTACATCCATAGATACACATCGATGTTGAGCCAAAGGATTGTAATTCACAAATTCATAGCCAACGCCACAAGAGGGCAAAAAGTATCCTTGAATGCAGTATTTAAAGCCAGGTGGTATATTTTTTAAATTTCCGATTTGTTCATCAAATGTTCTATAAACGATTTGAGCTGCTTTTAGCTTCTTCACTAATTCCGCAGCAAATGATTCTAATAAATTGTTTTCCTCGGATATACTTTCCAATGAAATTGTTTGGTTATTTATCTGCTATAGAAAAGAGAAATAACAGAAGAGAAAAGAAAAAACAAATATTAAATACAATATCAATGTCAAATTGGTGATTTGTTAATAAGTAAAAACTTGATCATGCGTTTTTTTTTTAAGTATGAATACATGCATGATTTGGCTGTATAAGTACACCCTACACTTCAAGTTATATTCGTTTCAAAATCACATATTAAATTTCAGGATGTGTTGCAAGTTCCTGACCCTGATTTATAATAATTCAGTGTATACAGTTAGCTAATGTTACCCCAGATGGTAACCCTCAATTGAGCTGTCAAATTAAGATACGAAGATAACAAAAAAAAAAGAAAGAAAAGGAGATTTTTTTTGATCAAGCAACGTGGCAAAGTAAAGTTTGACGAGTAAGAAGAAAAAAAAGAAGGTTGGAACAAGTTATTCATTTAAGAAATAAAATTATTGAATTAATGAAGAAAAGGAGAATAAAGCGGGGAAAAATCAAAGATATCGGAGCAGCTTTACATATAGTTCCTAATAAATAAATAGATAATACAATACCAACGAATTTCGAAATTTATACCCTCGAGCCGTGCAAGCAGTGGAGTTGTATCACTTTATGGATGATTTTATCGGTAGTGTGGACTCCGAGGAAGAGGCGCTGGAATTGGTTACGCAAGTAAAGATGGTTCATGCTGCTGGTGGTTTCCATATGAGAAACTGGTCTACTAATTCTAAACGTGTGAGGCAACAGCTGTGCGACGACGGTTCAGCCACTAAAAATTCATTTGGAGCTATTGAAAAATTCTTGGTATGTATATGGAATCCAATAATGACGTTTTTCAGTATAATTCTAGATTTTCGAGGCTCAAAAGAGACGTGTTTCAAATGAATGTGGTTCCCACGAAGAAAGAAATCCTTCAGGTCCTTATGTCCATATTTGATCCACTCGGATTCGTCTCTCACTGTACAGTTGGTCTGAAAATTTTACTGCAAGATATATGGCGCTCAGGTATAAAGTGGGACGACGAACTAAACGAGGAACTCAACTTTAAATGGTCTTCATGGCTCTCGAACCTGTCCAAAATATCATCTATAGCCATACCACGATGTTACTCGAAATTATTAAAAAAGACGTCCAATATCCAGCTGCATACGTTTGTCGACGCCGGCGAAAATGCATACGCAGCTGTATGCTACTTTCGTATTCAACACCATGATGAAGTCGATGTCTGTATCGTAGCTGCGAAGTCCAAAGTCACCCCTTTGAAGCCGATATCCATACCCAGACTGGAACTCCAAGCGGCGCTAATTGGTACCCGTTTGGCCGCAAAAATCCGAAGTGTGACACGTCTTCATTGTACTGAAAGCTTCTTCTGGTCCGATTCCAAAACTGTTTGGACCCCAAAAACTTCAAGGCGTTCTTTATGTATAGAGTCGGCGAAATATTAGAATCTACTAATGTGAATCAATGGTATTGGGTTCCATCCAAATCAAACCCAGCTGATTTCGCAACGAAGGTCTGCACAGCCGACAACGACATGTGGTTTAGAGGCCCGAAATTTTTAAAGGGCGACAAAAGTGTTTGGCCAACATGTTCAGATTTGGGAGGCGTCAACAAGGAAGAGGTACGAAATCGTCTTTTATGCATAAACAAATCCTTTAGTTTCACTATGAATATCGAATATTTATCTTGCTGGAGACGACTTTATAGAGCGCTGTCGCAATTTCTATTATATATGGAAAAGTTAAAGTCCGTGGTTCTTAGCCGTAAACTACAAGAAACACAATTTTAATGCGTCCAGAAAGCTAAATACATCTTGTATAAATATGCGCAACTGAGCGAATTTTCAGAAGAGATTTGGTGCCACAAAAATGGTAAGCAAATTGACAAAACCAGCAAACTAAAACAACTTAATATTTTTCTCGATGATTATGGTGTAATACGTACTTGTGGGAGAGCAGAAACGTTAAATTGTAATGAAGCAATAGTTTTGCCACATAGTCACTATATCACTTTCCTAGTGGTTCGATATTATCACGAGAATTTCCATCATTGTCTACACGAAGCAACTATATGCAGAATTAAGTCAATTTTTTATATATCCAAATTGAGAGCTTTATATAAGAACGTACGGGGCAGATGTCAACGCTGTAAAAACGAATCAGCAGTGCCCCGACCGCCGCAAATGGCATCTCTACCTCCAGCAAGGCTATCGAGCTTCGAGCGTCCATTCACGTACGTTGGCGTCGACTTTTTGGGCCCTTACATACAACCGTTGGCAGACGAAAGGAAAAAAGATGGGGTGTTCTGTTTACATGCTTGGCAATTCGCGCAACTCATATTGAAGTGGCTCACAGTCTTTATACCAGCTCGTGCATCATGTGTATACAAAATTTCATTAGTCGTCGGGGCTCTCCAAAAAAAATATACACTGAAAATGGTACGAACTTCAAATCTGTAGAGAAAATTCTTCGTGAAGAAAAACAGAATCTCGATCTACGCAAAGTGTTCTCCAATCTTGACGAAATAAAATGGCGATTTAACCCTCCTGCGGCTCCTCATATGGGCGGCGCATGGGAGCGATTAATACGATCAGTAAAATCTATCCTCTATGCTATGTGTCCAGCATTTAAATTCAACGATGAGACTTTGAGATTTGCCCTGTGTGAAATTGAATTCATAATTAATTCTCGTCCCTTGACATTCGTAGCTCTAGATTCAGCCGACGACGATGCCCTAACTCCAAACCACCTGCTTCTTGGTGCTGCCGCCGGATACAAACCTCTAGGTGAATACGATCACGATCTTCGACAGCGACGGCATCAGACTCAGAAATTCGCAAATCACTTTTGGCGAAGGTGGGTATGAATATGGGTCAACCTTGGTGCGGCGCAGCAAATGGTTCGAAAAAGTACAGCCACTTGACGTTGGAGATATAGTCATCATAGTAGACAATACGCTTCCCCGCAATAGTTGGCCCAAAGGTGTCATAACTGAAATTGTTCCTGCGAAAGACGGTCAAGTCCGCCGTGTCAAAGTCAAACGAGTACCAGTACATACGAGAGACCAGCAGCAAAAATAGCGGTGTTAGACGTCGGTAATATAAATGATGGCAAGCTCGTGGATCCATAACTCGCTTACAAAGGGGGGAATGTTACCGCCGCCACTGTTTATTTACTTAAAATTTTAGTATTGTATTTATCTTTATTTTGTCATTATTCCGTTGTCCTTATATTTACATTTATACTCACACGTATGTATATACATACATAGTTTAAATATTTCTATTAATTTACATTGCTTAATAACGGTAGTGTCTAGTTTTTGTCTACATTTTAAATAGGGAGACAAACATAAAAACCACGCAGTTCGATTTGAGTGGTTAAACAAATTGTTTTAAGCGTAACATCAATTATATTTTTATAATAAAAATTGAAGCTAACAAAAGTTTGTTTTATTTAATCGAACTCAATCAACAACACCTTTTTATATAGATTTACTTTTTGAGAAAGCACTTGTTTTAAAAAGGTATCTTAATAAATATTAAAATTTTGCAATATAAGTATATCCAACTTTATCTTAAGTTCATTACTAAATCTCCTATTTGCAACTAAATGTAATACTACTCTTATCAAAAATTAAAAACGCAGAAAGGTTGATCATCATGCTAAGGACAATCTTAAAAAGTGCCGTTTCGAAGGTATTAAAATCGCCTTTAATATGACAGACAGGGATGATATATGAGAAAATTGATTTCGTACCAACGACCTTCCAAAATAGTACTTTTTCGACCCCAATAGTACTAAAAACATTTTTTTTTTAATATTTATATTATTTTTTATATTTATTAATTTAAACAAAAACAAAAGGTACTTAAAAGTCATTTGTACATATAAAGTAAATAACAAAAACAACTTATAAAATAAATAAACATTTATGTGTAAAATAAGGTACATAAAAAGTCAATGAGATCAAATTCATACATTTTTTGACAACAAATCAGTTGTTATTTTAAAATTATAGCAACAGGAACTATTTGTCTTTAATAAGTCTTTTGTTTGGATTAAACTAGAAACCGTTGGCACATACAGCCTATTTCTTCCTTCGTTTTTATAATATTTTGGTACGAAAATATTCTTTCCACATTGGCTGATGAATGTGGAATGGATAATATTCCTCTTACAACTCTGGATAGCTCTGGAAACATTAATTCATTCAATTCATTTTTCATTGTTGACACCTTGTCCCAAAAAATAGAAATATTTGCATTTCTAAACATTTTTAATGTATCTATATCAGCCAGAGCTCTGAACTGGTTATATATAGTGTCATAACTTTTACTTTCATTTGGGAACATTTTTAATAAAAGAGGAACTATAGTGGTGGTTCTTCCAGAAATAACATTTTCTGGAGTAAATTTTGTAAGCCAGTTTAAAATTGTATCATCAAAGTTAACTTTATTTCTTAAAGTTTCGCAAAAGGTTATGTAGAATTGTTTAGCAGTATTTTTAAAGTCCATGACTACTCCGCTTTCAATGTTATTTGTAGATATATAAATATCTACTTCTGTCCCACAGTATACATCGTTAAGAGGAAGATGATTTTGATTGAGGTTTAACTTTGATAATTCACATTTGTCTAAGGATTCCTTTTCCAAATTTATTGCATTTACATTTTTTAGTATATACTGTAGAAAGAGGAATGACATTTTATAAAGCGGATTAGGAAATCCAGATATAATAAAATTTAATTTTGCACTTGTAAAATCAGCTTCAAAATCATGCAGTGTGAAATAATAACAGAGTGGTTCCCACTGTTCCAAAATTCTGTTGATGACTTCCTGACGTGATAACCACCCTGTAGCTGAATATTTTAAAATATTATGAGTATCGGTTCCAAAATACTCTTGAAATGAGAGAAAGTCGTCTCTTCTACTGGAACTATTGCAAAAGTGGTTACCTATTTCTTCTAAAATTTTTTCGATGTCATCGGAAAATCCACACTTGGACGCTGCCGCTGATACTAAATTCAAAATGTGGCATATACAACCATTTTTGAATATATGTGGTACCAAAGCCTGAAATTTGGACTGAACTCCATTCACTTTGCCCGTCATTACGGGACAATTCTCAGTTGTTATGCCAACAATGTTACTAAGGGGTATATTATTTTCATTTAATATTTTTGTTGTTGCTTCAAATATACCATTTGCGGTGCAGTCCTCTATATGCACCATTCCTAAAAAGCGATCGCGACATTTACCATCAAAAGTTCTAATGATTACAGCCAAATTTTTTGAAATACTGCGATCAGTACTTTCATCAAGTGTTAATGAATAGTAACTATCTTTAGAAAAATTACTTATGCTGGTGATATTTTCCGGGCCTGTTACATTTGTGATTATTTTTTGACCCTTTAGTCTATTTATTGCAAACTTTTTGGCGATTTGAGAGTCGGTTATTCCTTCCTTTATGACACTGTTTAGGTGATCTAACACTGAGAAGGGTAAGTTATGTTCTGCAATAAACAAACTCAACATAATTTCGAGTTTTTTGCCGACTGTACTATAGGGCACACAATATTTTGCAAAAAATTATCTATTTTCGGAGTTTTTTTGCTGCAGTTATTTTTTGATATGGCTATCGGTGGACGCATGACGTTTTATGTGTACAATGCCACCCGCTATACCCGTATTGCATAATTTGCATCTTTTTTGCTCACCCTCCTTAACCAGCCACGGAAACAGCTTAGCCCACTCTTCTCTAAAAGGTACATTATATGGCTTGTCCTGTTTACTTGTTCTACAAAATGTAAAAATTCATTATGCAAATAATTTAAATTGTTTAAATAAACATACCCAGCTACACTATATTCCATTACTTATGTAAATAATCGAAGTTTTTTAATAGTAAAATATTTTGTAAACTAATTGAGTTTTTTATTTTGTCAACATGACGCTTTTAGATTTAAAACAAAATAACATTGAAGTGCAGTTAACAAAAAATAAAAAGGGAATGCACATCAAACAAGGAGGTCGCAACTCTTAACAGAACGATTTTGCCGCTTTTCTACTTGTCAAACTTCATATATAAAAAATGTGTTGCTTTTTTTGTATATATTTCATATATGAATAACAAGCAAACCATGCAACAACATTATCAGCTGTTATGTATTCGCCTTGAACAAGTACAAAAATTCATTCACAATATATGACAATAAAATTGAGTTACCATGTTATATCTATTAAAAGCAATAAATTGGGAAAATTTTTAAATAGTACCAAATGAGTGACGGGAATACCATCGTACTTTTTAGGTTCGAATAGTACCAAAAATGGTACAATTGTACCAATTTTATCATCCCTGATACAGAGATTTTGGCTTAAGTCTAGTTTAGGGGCAACTCCCCGATCGGTTCCAAATTCTCATCACTTATAAAACATTTTATTGCGGTTCTAGGGAAATATTTTTTTTTCGTCGGTCGAGCCTATTTTCCGAGTTATGGGCCTCCAAAGTTTTGACATGGACTTGTATATAACTCTGCTATTTACTATCACCAATATATATATCATTTGAAAGCTTATTTCAGTACCTTTCATTTGGTATTTTTAAATTTGAAATCCATTAACCCATTATGAACCTATTTCAAATTTTGTATTTTTCCAATAGAGTTTTTTCTTAAAAACGGGATTATCTCGTAAACAGACATATTTCATGTATAGTTTTACGTTTACTGAATAAAAGCTGGGTTCAGTACCTTCATTTTCATATATTTTTCTTAACCCTTTCAATACCGGGTATACTATCATTTTTTATGGGAATTAACCAATTAGAAATATATTTGCAGAATATGAAATTTTTTTTTAAAAAATCGCGCGATTTACTTTAGTGTTTCCGGGAAAAGACACTTTTTTATTCTTGTGACGTACGCTGGAAAACTTTATTCAGCGAAGCCACCTGCCGCGTCCTACTGGAGGAGAAAATCCTTAAGCGCGGCCGCAGGCCGCCACGCAGAAAAACTTTAATATGCGAAGCCAGATTTCAATACTTTACTTTAGTGTTTCCGGGAAAATAAATTTTTTTATTCTTGTGACGTACGCTGGAAAACTTTATTCAGCGAAGCCACCTGCCGCGTCCTACTGGAGGAGAAAACCCTTAAGCGCGGCCGCAGGCCGCCACGCAGAAAGACTTTAGTATGCGAAGCCAGATTTCAATACTTAATTATAAAAATAAGAAAACTATTGATTTTCCCTTTTACGAAATGTTTACTTTTTACTTTTTAATAAGAGATCACTCAAAAAACATATATACATATGTATACACAACAAACATAAAAAATTCTACTTTCTCGTTTTACGAAAAATAAAGGAACAAAAAACAATATTTTCCAAAAACTACAAAGTGTACATAAAATCCCTAATATATCCGGTCCTGAAAGGGTTAAGAGGTCGAAAAATATATCAAAATATATCACTTTAGATGTTCCCCCTTATCAAACGGATTAGTTTTGCAAAACTTGCTTTTGTTCATCTAAAACCTTAAAACCTTTAAAATTTGTCAACCAATTGAGTTAGGAATACATGTATTTGCAATGCTAATTCGGTATTATTTAGCCAGCGTATCTCTTTAGACAAAAACAACGCCCCGAAATATTAAAGCTTTACATGAAAATAGTCGTTTATTTATGTTAGTTGTGGCCACGAAGCACAGTCTGATAACACTATTCATCGCTGTTGAAAGGAACGGATGTCTCCATTTATCAGCACCCAAGACGCTCCAAAGAACCAGCTGAAGAGGTAAGAGAGAATGTTTCAAAGTACCCACATGAGGTTTTTCATCACCGTGCTCAACATTTTGGCCGTTATTTGCGCAAAACTAGCATTGGGCCATTTTTCTCAAGAGACGGCGAAAATGTCACTGGGAAAGGATATCGGTTGATGTTGGTCATTATGTCTGCCCAAAAATCCTTGAAAATGGTCTGGACGAATACTTGTTTTAACAAGACGGTACTCCATGCCACACTGCAAAGCAAACAATGCAGTTTCCGCAACAGAAGTTCCCTTGGAACATATCAAACAAATAAGACCGACTATACGATACCCTATACCATGGTTTAGAGACCCTATCTCTTCGGTTCAACTAATTGGCTATAAAAAATAAGCATAAACCAAATTTGAGTGGCATTGTTATTAATTTTTTTGGTTGCAGATATGAAAAAGTTTATATCGGGTCCTATATTTGTATGGGGCGATCCTGACCATATTTGCTAAAAGCACTTAGACTTTGAAGAAATATATACAAACCAAATTTCAGAAAAATCTGTGCAAAAGGTTTTTTTTTTGATAGATTTAAGTGAAAATCTGGAAGCAGCACTATATGGAGCCTATGACTAAGAATTGTCCTATAGGGATTATTTTTGGATTACTGATTAATGGATATAATAAACACATTCAAACCCAATTTTGCTGAGATCTATATGATATGGAAATTTATGCCGATTTCATAGGAGTCATTTGGGAACTTGTTCTGAACATGGACCGAAATTCAAAAATTTCAACAGCGTTCATCCTATGGCCGATAAAAGCTTGTATATCAAATTTCATCAAAGTACATTCATATTTGCGACCTGTAGTTTGATTACAAACTTTACATTGACACACAGATGGACAGACGGACGGGCGGACATCGCTAGATAGGTTTAGGTCAAATATTTTTTATAATTACAGACAGCAGCACAAAGTCATTATACCCAAACCACATAGTGGTATAGGGTATAAAAAGCCAACATTGATTGCCCATGCAGATCCGAAATTTTTTTATTTGGCTATTTGAAAAGCAAAGTGTTCGCCAATAGACATCAGACTACTGACAGGCTTAACGCAAATATTCTTGCCGAAATCATTGGAAAATGCAGGAAATCTTGCCATGGATATTAGAGGTGGCCTTTTTATTGATGTTATATGGAAATTATATGTTTTTTTAAGTTTTTCAACATTCACGATGGACAAAAACTAAACCATTACTATCTATTCTAATTTATTCTTAATTGTGAAAAAGATTAATAAGCACGCCGTGACATTAGAACAAATCAATTTAATTTGTTTAATTAAATTAAACACAATTTTTACCGATATATATTTTTATTTTAAAATTAATTTTATTTATTTTCAGTATATTTGGCATTTTTTGTTCTTTGGTTGGATTTTTACTTATTTATAGCTATATTACAATATTAAGAATGAGAACAATACACATGCAAAAAATTCAAATAGAAACAAAAAGCTTAAACTAAAATCCCCTACATAATACGATTAAGTTTTGGATTTTGTTTTTTATTTTTAATTTTTCATTGAATTCATTTATTCATTTTCATTCTGCTTATACTTGTTATTTATATCAGGTTTTTTCTATTTTATTTTCCCTGCCAAACTAAAAAAAATTTCCAATTTAATTTCATTTTAATTTTCAAAAATCCTACAAATAAGTAACAAAAGCCTTCCTATATAGTTAATAAAACGTGTGCATGGAAAACATAAAAAATGTGCTTTCAATGGGCAGAACATTTATAAAAAAAAACATTGCAAAATAGCAAAAACTTATTGATTTTTAATTTCCTAGATTATCTCTTACACATACACAAAGTACAGCCAGTGTCGCCTTAGACAATTTCCCATAAAGTTATTATGCCCTCGTTTGAGACATGAATGTATAATATACGAACACTAGGTAAAAAAAAGAGGTAATGGACACCGCGTACCAGCATACACTTTACACCAACATCCAATAGCGATATATGTCAAAAATTCAACCAGCCAGTTCCTTAAAGGGATACTATATATTGAAGAATGTTTGTGAAACAGCGGGCTAATCGCCGCATTCACTATAGATACAGTAAAATCAATCGAAATTCTATATTTTGGTTTATTATTTTAAGAGGACGGACAAACGAGGGGCCTCATTTCACTTTTAGTCTTGACAAGGGCTACTGGACCCTACTGGACCCAGCTTTTATTCAGTTAACGTAAAACCACACATGATATATGTCTGTTTACGAGATAATCCCGTTTTTAAGAAAAAACTCTATTGCAAAAATACAAAATTTGAAATAGGTTCATAATGGGTTAATGGATTTCAAATTTAAAAATACCAAATGAAAGGTACTGAAATAAGCTTTCAAATGATATATATATTCGTGAAATCCGATAGTAAATAACAGAGTTATATACAATTCCATGTCAAAACTTTGGAGGTCCATAACTCGGAAAATAGGCTCGACCGACGAAAAAAAAATATATTCCTGGAATCACCGCAAAAGCCCCTACCCCCAAAAAAAAAAAATAAAAAAATCGGAGAGTTGCCCCTAAAGTAGACTTGTTCCAAAATCCATCTGATTTTACTCTTTTATTTATTTCTCAGGAACCAATAACAACACAGCTTTTATATCTTGCAACAAATTTATGAACATGTCATTGTTCTACTAGGCCACTAGATATTGCCTGAACTGTTAAAGCTAGTAAGGTAAAATGAACAGTCATGCCAAATTTTATTCAAATGGAACCCAGGGTCGGTCCAGCCATTTTAGAGTCCATATGTAACACTTTTATATAGAATTTTATGGATATAGATTTATAGATTTTTACATTAATTTTTCTGATTAACTGGTACAAATGACAATTCGTTGCTTATATAAATATTTCAGTAGTTTTTATTAAAATTAAATCTTTTTCTCTATAATTGTTGTTTTTGTGTGCTTTATATTAATTTTTCACTCGTAGTGGCATTTTAAAGTTGGGTGCTGTCTGCACCTGTATTTGATAAGCCATATTTGTATATGAAGCCATAGCCTTGGAACAAATTGATTAGTAGGCCTGTCATGGAGCACCATAACACACATATGTGTAAAACCAGTACCGAAAAAAGTATCATCCGTGTGATGGTGACATGATGATTTTGGTGTATAAACATCAACACATTTTGGGCAATGTACTTTAACTATTGCCTCGACAGGAATATCAGATGAACCCAATGGCTACATTGGTTGACTTTCGCAGTATACTCGTGAACAATGTCCGAAATCTCCAGTTTGATATTTTTCAATAATTTGTGCAATGCGTTTGAACGGTAGTATAAAATATATACCTCTTTACAGCAGGGTTGCACAAAATACACGCAAAAAAATAAAACAATAGTCATTGAACACACCCCATCATTTACTTAGGCTACACAAAGAAGTGAATATATCGCGAATTTTACCTATTAATTTATGTATTATAATAAGAAAATAATAATAGAAACGTGCACGCAAATTTATTGCACGGAAAACTTTTTATATCCGCCTATGCCTAAGCTTCAATTTGACATGCCGTGCTCCATGGTACGAAGCTAAGTTTGTCTAAAAAAGTGGGTCTTAATTAGTGGGTCTGGCCAAAAATAAAGATTCCCAGTTTTTCCAGAAACGTGCAGACAAATTTATTGCACGGAAGACTTCTTATATCCGCCTATGCCTATGCTTCAATTTGATAGGCCGTGCCCCTTGGTATGGAGCTTAGTTCGTCCAAAAAGTTGGTTTGACCACAAAAATGAAGAATCCCAATTTGTCCAGAAACGTGCTGGCAAATTTATTGCACGGAAGACTTTTTATATCCGCCTTTGCCTAAGCTTCAATATGACATATCGTGCTCCATGGTACGACGCTCCATGGTGCTGGAAGCTTCCTTGGAGTATCCCGGTCCCAATAAAAAACATGAATTTAGGTTCTATAAATGTTCTAATATTTATTTATGTATTATTCCTGTTTAAATTAGTTATCCCAAACTGGAGAATCCGCTCCCATAAGCATTGGAATACATTTTTAAAATTTCGCGTTGCCAACTATTCATTTGAAATTCGAGGCTATTTTTTCGAGGCTATCGGCACGCACGTTTTTTTCGAGGCTATCGGCACGCACGTTCTGTAATAAACTCAGCCATATATTTGAAGTTTCATTCGATTTTGACGTTTAAGTATTTAAAAATGACGCAACTTAAATTAAATAAAAGCGAAATTATTAATTTAATTAATATATCGCGAATACGAATGCTTGTGGAACTACAAAAGCGAAAACTATAAACGAACGGACTTAAAAAGAAAAGCGTGGGAGGAAATCGCCTGCAAATTTAAGTGTACGGCAGATGAGGTAAAAAATAAATAAAATATCTTCGAGCCGCGTATGTTGCGGAAAAAAAGTAGAAGATTCAAAAAGGAGTGGTTCCTCTGGAGACGTCCATGAGCCAAGTCTCTTCTACTTTAATGAATTTAAATACTTAGACGGAGTAATAATTTTAAGGAAAAGATATTCCAATTTTGATGAGGTTCGTGTATATTTTTATACATTATAAATAATTTACTTAAAATGTCTTGCATATTTTACAGAACAATAGCAGCAGCTTGAGTTACTCACAAGAAGATGCAACAATCGATGCAACAGACAGCATCACTTGCAATGAACGAAATACGAATGATGAAAAAGAAAATGTAACCGAGGATGTGGCAGGCTGTTCTAAAAAAAAAAGGAAGCGTAAGCGAGTCGAAAACCCGGAAAATAGTACAAAGAAATTGGATGAAGCTATTGACGCAATAGTTAATTTTGCTGTGCGGAATCCATCTCCTACGCCTGAAGTAGATGTGTTTGGTTCATTCGGGAAAAGTGTCGCTGTCCAATTAAAAAACCTGGCCCCAATTCGCGCTTCTAAA
The DNA here is from genome assembly GCA_963682025.1 of Cordilura impudica. NCBI lineage: Eukaryota > Metazoa > Arthropoda > Insecta > Diptera > Scathophagidae > Cordilura > Cordilura impudica. Next base: position 210,699,467 of record OY821517.1, on the reverse strand, counting down.
GCTATGGCTGAAATACAGCAAATTATTACCAAGCACACAATTTTTGAGTTGGAACATACATCTGCACAGAGGGCTGAAATTGTTCCTTATGAACTAATTGTGCCGACTCCACACTGTGCTTCGCAATCGGACAGCGAAGACATTTGTTTTCCGCCCGAGTTGCCCAGTTCTAGACCGACTATACGATACCCTATACCATGCGTTTAGAGACCCTATCTCTTAGGCCAAACTAAATGGACATAGAAAATAAGATAAACCAAATTTGAGTGGGATTTTTATTAATTTTTTTGGCTGCAGATATGAAAAAGTTCATATCGGATGCTATATCTATATGGGCACTAGGCCTAAAATTGGACCGATCCTGATCATGTTTGGTAAAGTCTCTTGTATTTTGCAAAAATATATACAAACAAAATTTGAAAAGAATCAGTGCAATATTTTTGTTTTTTGATAGATTTAAGTGCAGATCGGGAAGCAGCTCTACATGGGGCTTATGAGTAACGGTTGTCCCATAGGAATAATTTTTGGACTACTCATTAATGGATGTAATAAATGCATACAAACCCAATTTGAGTAAGATCTATATGACAATTTGGATCTTATGGCAATTTATGTCGATTTCATAGGGGTCATTTGTATGGGGCAAGGTCTGAACATGGACCGATTCTCACCAATTTCAACAGCGTTCATCCTACGGCCGATGAAAGCTTATATACCAAATTTCGTCAAAATATATTCATATTTGCGACCTGCAGTTTGATTACTAGGATTACTATATGATAATTTGGATCTTATGGCAATTAATGTCGATTTATATGGCCGATAAAAGCTTATGTGCCAAATTATTATCAAAATATACTCACATGGACACAGACGGACATCGTTAAATCGAATCAGATAGTGATTCTGATTCGATCGGTATAATAAAAGATGGGTCTAGGTCAAATATTTTTGGTAGTTACAAACAGCAGCACAAAGTCATTATACCCAAACCACATAGTGGTATAGGGTATAAAAATAAAACCAAATATGTGTTTTTTACTGAGTGGCATTATTAATTTTTTGCCTTCATATATGCAAAAGTTGCTGTAGTTATATGGGGACTAGGTCGGAAAATGGTCCGATCCATATTTTTGATAGTTGCAAACATCAGCATAAAGTCATTAGGTATAAATACTGTTACGATTATTTATATAAACTAAATAAAATAATTAATCTGAAGATGAAATCAAAGATTTTTTAAGTTTTTCTGGAGTCGGTAAATTCAATTTTCCTGACTTTAAGCAATGGTAAAAAAAACAACTTTTAAATATTACGGTGTCCGTCGTCCTTCCATTTGCCCCCACATCAATAAATATAAATTTGCCGAATGCGTCCACTGCAGCCAAAAGAACGACACTGAAAAAGCCTTTATAATTGTAAAAATCGGAGCCTGAGTTTGGTGGTGATTTAATCCTTATATGTTTTCCATCAAGAGCTCATAGAGTGTGAGGAAAGTCCCACATCAAATCGAAATCTTTTGCGATTTGAAGCCACTCATTTTGTGTTACAGGAACCTCGAAAATTAAAGCAAAAAGTTATTGATTACAATTAAGTACACAAATAAACTATGTAAACACCATACCTTCAAATTGGTATCACTTAGACTGGCGTATACTCTAGCTAGTACTTCTGGTATGAAAGTACTTATAGTTTTCCGCGAAACATGTGTCAAAAACTCCAACGACCGATAAGAGTCCCCTGTAGCAATAAATCGCAAGGTTATTGCCAGCCTTATCTTTGAACTGATCGCGTATCTCATTTTGGTACCATGCTTTTTTATTGCTGGTTCCACCTGAAATTAATTTTGTTACAACGCAATTTATGCAAACTTTTTAATTACAAACTTACCAAAGCTACAAGTGTCTCAAAAGTGTCGACTGTCATTCTACAAAAATTTTTAAAGTCCCCGTCATCTTCCCACAGCACATCCTTTAGAAGATGGGACTCGAGGTCATGCAGATTTCTATTTTCTAAAAAAGATTGACCCAAAATCTCTGGCTTTTTCTTTCGTTTTTTTCTTCAATTTGCATTTTTAATTTTTGTAAGTCTTTTAAAGCATTGAGTACAAGAACGCATTTTTGTTGTTTACGGTGCAAAGACATTTTTGAAATGAAATGTCTAAACATAATTTGCCCACTTCGCGTTTTCTCTCATTTTCCCTACAAGAAATGAATGACTGAAACTAACACATAAACAATTTTTGTACTAACACACTTGCAGTTTTTTCTATTTGAAAAACATATGACTGTAATTGTTGCTGTTGTAGAGTTGTTTTTTTTTTAATTTTTTTTCGTTAAACAGCAATATTTGTGAATTACCGGGTATTATTCATTATTAGCTGTCGGAAAATTAAAAATAATTGTGAAGTGTTTAATTAAATTGTTAAAATCAACAAAAATATACACATAAATAAAGTTAATGCTTTATACATGTATATTAAAAAAAGCTGATTATTTAAATGATTCAACTGATATCGCACACAGGTTGGTTAAAGAATTTAATATGAAAAATGACTGTCCAAATGCGAAAACTTATAGAGGTGTTGTCCAATGACTTTGCCTCCTCCCAGGATATTAATTGGTTTGGCGGCAACAAGTTTAGGTTTAGGAAAGGTAAGTAATTAATTAAATTAAAAATTCAAGTTAATTTTTATTGTTTCTTTAGGACTCTTCAAACTATGTCAGTGAATTCGTTAGTGCCATTCTCAATTGTGGTGGCACGTCCCTCCATTACACCCCTCCACGATTTATTTTTTGCTCGCGTCTTGTGGTCTATTCCTGTTGGATTGTTTACTTAAAGATATTGCTGTAGAATCTTCACAAACTTTCAATCTAGAAGCTTTTATACCTCTTAGGAAACGCATTTATGTAAAGAATTGTATTGTGCGACAATATGTTATTTTCTGGATTTCGATTGTGAATGCTGTACCAGAAAATAATATGGTTATCTATTTGGTATTATTGATGGACTTTTTATGATGTTGGAAGATAATACACAAGAAATACAAATGTATGAAACTACGCTGACACAGTTTATTCAATCGATTCGTAATGATTACAGTTCAGTGCGCATGGAAGTCACTATAATTATATATACTGTTAATACATGCGCAATCACCAAATGAACTTATTGAGGTAATGCACTGACATTTTATTAAAAATTCTAGCTAGAAACAAAGTAAATCTTCCTTTTAGAATTTTACACTAATCCTTATTGCACGAAAGACTTCTTATATCCGCCTATGCCTAAGCTTCAATTTGATAGGCCGTGCCCCTTGGTATGGAGCTTAGTTCGTCCAAAAAGTTGGTTTGACCACAAAAATGAAGAATCCCAATTTGTCCAGAAACGTGCTGGCAAATTTATTGCACGGAAGACTTTTTATATCCGCCTTTGCCTAAGCTTCAATATGACATATCGTGCTCCATGGTACGACGCTCCATGGTGCTGGAAGCTTCCTTGGAGTATCCCGGTCCCAATAAAAAACATGAATTTAGGTTCTATAAATGTTCTAATATTTATTTATGTATTATTCCTGTTTAAATTAGTTATCCCAAACTGGAGAATCCGCTCCCATAAGCATTGGAATACATTTTTAAAATTTCGCGTTGCCAACTATTCATTTGAAATTCCAGGCTATTTTTTTCGAGGCTATCGGCACGCACGTTTTTTTCGAGGCTATCGGCACGCACGTTCTGTAATAAACTCAGCCATATATTTGAAGTTTCATTCGATTTTGACGTTTAAGTATTTAAAAATGACGCAACTTAAATTAAATAAAAGCGAAATTATTAATTTAATTAATATATATCGCGAATACGAATGCTTGTGGAACTACAAAAGCGAAAACTATAAACGAACGGACTTAAAAAGAAAAGCGTGGGAGGAAATCGCCTGCAAATTTAAGTGTACGGCAGATGAGGTAAAAAATAAATAAAATATCTTCGAGCCGCGTATGTTGCGGAAAAAAAGTAGAAGATTCAAAAAGGAGTGGTTCCTCTGGAGACGTCCATGAGCCAAGTCTCTTTTACTTTAATGAATTTAAATACTTAGACGGAGTAATAATTTTAAGGAAAAGATATTCCAATTTTGATGAGGTTCGTGTATATTTTTATACATTATAAATAATTTACTTAAAATGTCTTGCATATTTTACAGAACAATAGCAGCAGCTTGAGTTACTCACAAGAAGATGCAACAATCGATGCAACAGACAGCATCACTTGCAATGAACGAAATACGAATGATGAAAAAGAAAATGTAACCGAGGATGTGGCAGGCTGTTCTAAAAAAAAAAAGGAAGCGTAAGCGAGTCGAAAACCCGGAAAATAGTACAAAGAAATTGGATGAAGCTATTGACGCAATAGTTAATTTTGCTGTGCGGAATCCATCTCCTACGCCTGAAGTAGATGTGTTTGGTTCATTCGGGAAAAGTGTCGCTGTCCAATTAAAAAACCTGGCCCCAATTCGCGCTTCTAAAGCTATGGCTGAAATACAGCAAATTATTACCAAGCACACAATTTTTGAGTTGGAACATACATCTGCACAGAGGGCTGAAATTGTTCCTTATGAACTAATTGTGCCGACTCCACACTGTGCTTCGCAATCGGACAGCGAAGACATTTGTTTTCCGCCCGAGTTGCCCAGTTCTAGACCGACTATACGATACCCTATACCATGCGTTTAGAGACCCTATCTCTTAGGCCAAACTAACTGGACATAGAAAATAAGATAAACCAAATTTGAGTGGGATTTTTATTAATTTTTTTGGCTGCAGATATGAAAAAGTTCATATCGGATGCTATATCTATATGGGCACTAGGCCTAAAATTGGACCGATCCTGATCATGTTTGGTAAAGTCTCTTGTATTTTGCAAAAATATATACAAACAAAATTTGAAAAGAATCAGTGCAATATTTTTGTTTTTTGATAGATTTAAGTGCAGATCGGGAAGCAGCTCTACATGGGGCTTATGAGTAACGGTTGTCCCATAGGAATAATTTTTGGACTACTCATTAATGGATGTAATAAATGCATACAAACCCAATTTGAGTAAGATCTATATGACAATTTGGATCTTATGGCAATTTATGTCGATTTCATAGGGGTCATTTGTATGGGGCAAGGTCTGAACATGGACCGATTCTCACCAATTTCAACAGCGTTCATCCTACGGCCGATGAAAGCTTATATACCAAATTTCGTCAAAATATATTCATATTTGCGACCTGCAGTTTGATTACTAGGATTACTATATGATAATTTGGATCTTATGGCAATTAATGTCGATTTATATGGCCGATAAAAGCTTATGTGCCAAATTATTATCAAAATATACTCACATGGACACAGACGGACATCGTTAAATCGAATCAGATAGTGATTCTGATTCGATCGGTATAATAAAAGATGGGTCTAGGTCAAATATTTTTGGTAGTTACAAACAGCAGCACAAAGTCATTATACCCAAACCACATAGTGGTATAGGGTATAAAAATAAAACCAAATATGTGTTTTTTACTGAGTGGCATTATTAATTTTTTGCCTTCATATATGCAAAAGTTGCTGTAGTTATATGGGGACTAGGTCGGAAAATGGTCCGATCCATATTTTTGATAGTTGCAAACATCAGCATAAAGTCATTAGGTATAAATACTGTTACGATTATTTATATAAACTAAATAAAATAATTAATCTGAAGATGAAATCAAAGATTTTTTAAGTTTTTCTGGAGTCGGTAAATTCAATTTTCCTGACTTTAAGCAATGGTAAAAAAAACAACTTTTAAATATTACGGTGTCCGTCGTCCTTCCATTTGCCCCCACATCAATAAATATAAATTTGCCGAATGCGTCCACTGCAGCCAAAAGAACGACACTGAAAAAGCCTTTATAATTGTAAAAATCGGAGCCTGAGTTTGGTGGTGATTTAATCCTTATATGTTTTCCATCAAGAGCTCATAGAGTGTGAGGAAAGTCCCACATCAAATCGAAATCTTTTGCGATTTGAAGCCACTCATTTTGTGTTACAGGAACCTCGAAAATTAAAGCAAAAAGTTATTGATTACAATTAAGTACACAAATAAACTATGTAAACACCATACCTTCAAATTGGTATCACTTAGACTGGCGTATACTCTAGCTAGTACTTCTGGTATGAAAGTACTTATAGTTTTCCGCGAAACATGTGTCAAAAACTCCAACGACCGATAAGAGTCCCCTGTAGCAATAAATCGCAAGGTTATTGCCAGCCTTATCTTTGAACTGATCGCGTATCTCATTTTGGTATCATGCTTTTTTATTGCTGGTTCCACCTGAAATTAATTTTGTTACAACGCAATTTATGCAAACTTTTTAATTACAAACTTACCAAAGCTACAAGTGTCTCAAAAGTGTCGACTGTCATTCTACAAAAATTTTTAAAGTCCCCGTCATCTTCCCACAGCACATCCTTTAGAAGATGGGACTCGAGGTCATGCAGATTTCTATTTTCTAAAAAAGATTGACCCAAAATCTCTGGCTTTTTCTTTCGTTTTTTTCTTCAATTTGCATTTTTAATTTTTGTAACTCTTTTAAAGCATTGAGTACAAGAACGCATTTTTGTTGTTTACGGTTCAAAGACATTTTTGAAATGAAATGTCTAAACATAATTTGCCCACTTCGCGTTTTCTCTCATTTTCCCTACAAGAAATGAATGACTGAAACTAACACATAAACAATTTTTGTACTAACACACTTGCAGTTTTTTCTATTTGAAAAACATATGACTGTAATTGTTGCTGTTGTAGAGTTGTTTTTTTTTTAATTTTTTTTCGTTAAACAGCAATATTTGTGAATTACCGGGTATTATTCATTATTAGCTGTCGGAAAATTAAAAATAATTGTGAAGTGTTTAATTAAATTGTTAAAATCAACAAAAATATACACATAAATAAAGTTAATGCTTTATACATGTATATTAAAAAAAGCTGATTATTTAAATGATTCAACTGATATCGCACACAGGTTGGTTAAAGAATTTAATATGAAAAATGACTGTCCAAATGCGAAAACTTATAGAGGTGTTGTCCAATGACTTTGCCTCCTCCCAGGATATTAATTGGTTTGGCGGCAACAAGTTTAGGTTTAGGAAAGGTAAGTAATTAATTAAATTAAAAATTCAAGTTAATTTTTATTGTTTCTTTAGGACTCTTCAAACTATGTCAGTGAATTCGTTAGTGCCATTCTCAATTGTGGTGGCACGTCCCTCCATTACACCCCTCCACGATTTATTTTTTGCTCGCGTCTTGTGGTCTATTCCTGTTGGATTGTTTACTTAAAGATATTGCTGTAGAATCTTCACAAACTTTCAATCTAGAAGCTTTTATACCTCTTAGGAAACGCATTTATGTAAAGAATTGTATTGTGCGACAATATGTTATTTTCTGGATTTCGATTGTGAATGCTGTACCAGAAAATAATATGGTTATCTATTTGGTATTATTGATGGACTTTTTATGATGTTGGAAGATAATACACAAGAAATACAAATGTATGAAACTACGCTGACACAGTTTATTCAATCGATTCGTAATGATTACAGTTCAGTGCGCATGGAAGTCACTATAATTATATATACTGTTAATACATGCGCAATCACCAAATGAACTTATTGAGGTAATGCACTGACATTTTATTAAAAATTCTAGCTAGAAACAAAGTAAATCTTCCTTTTAGAATTTTACACTAATCCTTATATCTATCTTTCAGTCTGTTGCCATAACATGGAGAAGGGAGTTTTTTTTTAATATTTGGCTCGAATGTTTTAATTTATGCCATTCTGGAATATAGTGTCTGGAATATAATGTTGATAATATGAAGAATATTAAGGAATGTGCAGAATCCGTAAATTCGTCCATAATGAAATTAGTTTTCAAAAGAATAAAGATCTCAGAATATTGAACAAATTGATTTATGGAGGTATTATCACAATATCTCACACACCGTTCTGTACAAACAATTTTCCAAATGAAGTGTATCAGTTTTGGCCGAAATTGTTAATTCACAACACTCAAAAGGTGAGCTTTATTATAAACTGATATATTCTATTGAGTTTAGTCAATTTATTCAGTGCTAAGTTACGTACCGCTTTGAGGGATGTTTCGAGTGAATAGTCAGCAAAGTTGTTTAAACATTCAACATTGTCTCAAAGTTATCGCCACGTTTCGGAATTGGTGATATTGTTGTGTTTTAAATATTTTAATGTTTATTTCTATTTTTGATTTTCAATACAATAAATAAATAAATAAAAAATAATAAGTCGTGTTTCATTGTAATCAAGCGTGACCGGTCAATGATGATGTATGTATCCATCAAGTATGACCGGTCAGCGATGATGGATATATCCATCATCGTTGACTACTAAACAGCGGTAGAGTGAGCAGTTCAGATATATATTCTATGGTTTACATACTTTCATAGGTTAGAAGTCTCTTGTGTTTAACGTGAGTACCCGTCTCGTTGACATAACCTCACGGTGCTCTGAACACTGGATCGGAATATGCGCCGACCACCGCCCCATTGTGTAGTTAACTACACTCCGGTACCAATTCAAGATTTGTGCATTTGGGCAACAAATCCCACTCCTTGGTGGGGAGTCGAGGCCTACCTTACACACCTCTGCTGTTCTAGGGTCACAGCACCCGGTTGAATGCAACTCCACATCGAGCTATGCTCTCCCCGCGATTTGGGTATAAACCACAGCCACCACGATACTCCCCAAGGGGCCGTACCCGCAAGTCAGCTGGAATCAAAGATTCCAGGGGCTCTGACTTCCCGTGGTACCAGAATTATATATAAATATATAGCCTCCGGTCAGACTTCGTAGCAAAGCTACTACCAGTATAGCTCCAAACAGCTATGGACTGGTGACCATTCGAAGGCCTTAGTTCCACACCCATACACCCACCCTGTGGGTGAGTGTATAGGTACACAACTAAGGCCATCTAGAAGGTCTTGGGTACACACGCATGCGTACATCCTGTGGATGTAAACACACGTGTGCGATCAAACCCTTCTTAATCGTCTTCTTTTGAAGACTTCACACGCAAACTCATTCATACAACGCACTCTCTCATCATTCACAAGCACACCACTGACATCACAACCATCGTCCGTCAATACGACACCTAGAGAATCCAGGTCCCGTATGTCCGAGTAGAATGTGCATATGCACAAAATATGAAACCAGTCCTCGGTAAAAGGTCCACAGTCACACTCAGGCGTATTAGCCAAAGCTCTTTTATGCAAAAATGCATTAAACGACCCATGGCCCGTAAGCAAAAAGCCCATACTCAGGCTAAAGCCAAAGTCTGGACGTTTCGCCACGAACGTCACATCGTGAATGAAGGAGTATGTAACCCGTCCATTGTCACTTCTGTCCCATCTATCTTGCCATCTGGAGACAACACACTCATTTAAGAGTGCCTTGCACTCCGTCCAGCTCCTACCACTAACGTCATCGTTAGTCACCCAATCGTCCTGCAACAACGGCTGTCCTTTCTTGATCCTGTAGGCAATACTTTTACGTATCACCTCCAAGTCAAGAGGGGCTACACCTACCAACACCTGTAAGGCCTCCGTGGAGACCGTACGACAACATGGCACACAAGCGAGCAAGACTACCCGTTGACACGACATGATTTTCAGCTTTCCTCTGGCAGTCGTGACCACGCTGGACCACACCGAGGAGCCGTATGTTGCGCAGGCAACAAATAGTCCACGGTAAATGGTCCGCATAGAACGCCTGCTGAGGCCCCAGTCATTCCTAAGAATGCGCCGGACACATCCCACCATACCAGTCAATTTCGCCTTGACACGCTCGAGATGAACCAAGAAGTTCATACGCTCACGCATTGTTATCCCCAAGTACTTGACCTCAGTCGCATACTTAAGGCTAACGCCATTGGCCCTAACAGTTGGAGGTCGATTTAGCGATAATCTGCCCTTGAGCAACATCATCACAGTTTTGTCCATTGTTACGTCTACTCCTACCTGTCTACTCCAATCGCAGACAATCTGCATGGCTTCCTCCCCCTTTCTCTCCAGCTCAGCACGAGACTGGCCTTCGATAAGGACGAGCAAGTCATCCGCATATGCGCACACATTGTATGCAACCATCAGCCTCCGCAAAAGAGGATCCATCATTAGATTCCAAATAAATGGACCGCAGATGGATCCCTGCGGACAACCTCTGACCACCTCAATGCACACGGACTCGTTCACACCAGCGACGCAAGCCCGCCTGCCAGAGAAGTAGCTTTTCCATAACTCCAACTCCTGGCAGCCGACCTCGCGTAGCCTCGCTAGAACGCCTTCCCATAACAGGAAGTCGAACGCACCCTTGAAATCAATAAAGATTCCAAGGACATATCCTGCCTCTGTCCTACCGACACACGTTTTAACGTGATGCCAGGCGTCATCTACACTCCTACCACTTCTAAAGCCAAATTGCCACTCGCATGTGCCCTGGTCGATCCTCTCCTGAAGCCTTTTCACCATAATCCTTTCCAATACTTTTCCAAGCACCGGAAGCAGACTGATGCCCCTATAGGAGCGAGGATTGCTCCTGATCCTATCGGGTGACTTAAGCAAAACAACGACACGGGCTATCTTCCACGGATGTGGAAAATACCCCTCTGATACACACTTTTCATAAATTGCCAACAAGTACTCAGGAATGGCCTTCCAGATGCTTTTACACATCTCTCCGGTCATTCCATCCATACCTGGAGACTTTCTACTCCGCGCCTGACAAATGCTTAACTCTAACTCAGTTCTGTCCAACGGAGGAGGGGGATCCATCCCCTGAAAAGGAAGATGGATAGCACCCTCCACCCTTGGAAAGAACTCACCCAGCAGAACGCGTATGCATGCCCCCCATGATGGCAATATTTCATTACCAACACGTAGGCCAGACACATCGGTCCGCTGGCTCCTACCTCTAAAGAGCTTATAGACTCTGCCCCATGGGTCGTCCCTGTTGTCCCGTATGTATGCTCTCCAGTCATCCTCCTTCACTTTCACGATACGGTCCTTATAGGCACGTAGCTGTGTCGCGTAGTTCGTCGCACGCAGTAGCACATCATCTGCGTTGGTCCGCCTGGCTCTCTGGAATCGCTTCCTGAGCTGCCGGACGGTCCGCCGCATTTCTGTTAACTCCCGCGTCCACCATTTAACTCTTCCGGGGATCGTCCTAGAACATCTCCCAAGAAGGGCGTCATTGGTGTTTATCGTCCAATCGTTCAGCTTACCTATCTGTCCATCTATGGTCAGACCCCTGAAATCCCCAATGGAGACCTCAGAGGCCGCCTCCCTAATGCACGAGCCGTAGAAATCCCAATTAATTGGGAGTCTACGCCACCGCATCACATCCGAGACCTCTACAGGGGCGGGTGAGTAATGGAGCACAATCCGTATTGGATTATGATCACTCACCCCCCAATCGTCCTTAACGTCCCAGTCGCAGCGAAAACGCCGCAGTACGACGTTTACGGCTGTCACATCAATATCACTCACACCATTAGGACCGGAAAACGTATATAAATCAGAGGGCTGATTTAACGCACTAACACCCCGATTAACCATCCAGTCACTTAACATCTCACCCCGATGGTGGTTCTGATATCCAGACGAATGCCGGGATAACTTACTGAACCACATGGGAGACGATGCGTTCGCGTCCATACCTAGGATAATCGGGTTGCTACTCGCTAGTAGTAGCACCGTATCCATATACGAGATATACGGCTCTAATGGGCTGCTGAACTGACAGTATATGCTTGCCAGGAAGATTTTTCCGAATCTTCCTTCGACCAAGACACATACCCCCAGTTCGTTGGCAGATAACACAATACACTCTGCGTCAGGATCGTTGACAATTACAGCGGCCTTGACCCTAGAACAAGGAAATACCCTCATAAATGAGGGTAAACCCCTTACACAACCATCGGTTGAGTAAGGTTCCTGAACCAGGGCAAACCCGCTCTTCATGGCAACCATCCTTTCGCCCAATTCACACATACTGGCATAAGAGCCCTGGCAATTATATTGAATAATTGTCAGAGACATCTTAATGCCTTGCCCTAGCCCTCACGACTAACACGCTGTACGTGGGACAGTCGTCGGTCATCATAAGATGATTCGACGGCAGGCCCTTGAACGCACAGTTCCTACAATGCGGCAGATTTTCGCAACGATGTACGACGTGACCGGTCTGTCCGCACCGACGACAGACTTCACCTTTGCTACGGCAATCCCTAATCATATGGTCAAACCCAAGACAACGATAGCAGCTAGGGATAAGCTCATGTCGTCTAACGCGGAACCTAAACCACTTAACGTAGCAGCCTCCGGCACTCAGAAGGGATTCCATGGCATTGCCATCACCCTCCAGAGTAACGTCGACAGCTCCGCCAGCGCGCACGCTCCACGGTCGACTCACGAGCCGTACCCCCTTCTTAAAGGCTTCTAAGGTCATTCGTTCCTTTAGATTCAGCTCGTAGAGAGCACCCATGAATTCATCAGGGGTGATCTCGGAGTGAACCCTCTGGACGACCACCCTAGTACCCTCTCTATCGTTGACCGTCACTTCCAGTCCATGTTAGGAAAATTTAGGATTCCGGACGATCCTCTCCCGCTCCGCGACTGAGGGGGTGCGAATGACCGCCCCACCGCTACGAACCGCCTTAACCGCGTGAACTCTGACCCCGAGCGTGGGACCTACTTCGTTCACAACCTTTTTTACAATTTCTTCAGACTTAGCCGCCGTCTTGCTTCGCACAACCACCGACCAGGTCTCGACTGGTTTCGGTGCCGGGGCAACTACTGGCGCTTTCTGGCACACAGGCTGAACAGGCGAGGATTTATCCAGTCGGGATACTCGAACATTTGGCGTAGCGCCCCCAGCATCTAGGGCGTCCAAACGACCCCTCAGACGTTCGTTGTCCCCTACCAACGTCATCAACAGTTCTTCTAGCCGACCCACTTGATTGATGATCCGCCTCGCCGTTTCGACCTCAACACGACCGTCCAAAACTATGTCGTTCAACTCCGACGTCATCGCCTTCATCTGCTTAATTGCAGAATGAGCACCACAGGGCCCAGAAGGGGAAACTGTGGAGACTGCTGGTACCGGAGTTGAACTTCTCCCTAAGCCACCGTGCAAGCTAGAAACGCTGCCAACCAAGCTACCCATGCTGCCAACGTCAGTCCTTATGGCAGTCTTTCTCCTAACCTGTCCTGAAACTATCTTCGGTTCAGCAAAAACCTTTCCTCCCGATTTGGGAGAGCCGGGTTTGAACCGCTTTCCGTCCTCGTTAACAGTCGACTCTCCGTTGTCCATGTCCGAGTCGGAATGGCGGAGTCTACTACCACCGGTGGGTGGCACCTCCTCCGTCATGTCGACTTTGTCCGGCCCACTGACATCAGTATCCGTCCCGCGTTCGTCCCCTGTGCCGTCAACTGGTTTCAACCTGGCACACCTTTTACCCGCGCCCCTTTTGGGCTTAACCATCTTACCCGACCCCCTAACCAAGTACCGACCGACTGCTTAAAAACCGACCCGAAGCAGTAAAAACCGACCCGGGCAGTACGTACTGCCAAATACGTAAGCAAAAAATCGAACTGTGTACCGACCGATAACAGTTACCCGTACCGAACAGTACCCCGACAAACTGTTAACCGACCCACAGAATCGCCAAACGCACTAAAAAAGCTAACGGCCCTAACCGCAACCGATACGACGGTATCAATTTACGAATTAAAACCACACTCACACTTCGAACCGCGATCAAAAAATTTTTAATTACGGACAGACGGACACGCCGCGGACAGACGGACACTGCCGCGGACAGACGGACACTGCCACGGACAGACGGACAACCGACTGACACAACCGCGGACAGACGGACGCTGCCACGGAAGGACAGACAACCGACGGAAGGACGGACAACCGAAGGAAGGACGGACAAATTATAACTGACGGAAGGACGGACACTAAGACTACTAGTGAACCAAAAAACAGTTGTACTGGTTGCGTATACTTAATAGTTTATTAAAAACTAGTACTTATACGCACCCACTCAACTACGAACTGCACTAACTTCAGCGGAAGTTAGTCAAGACACTTGTACTGCACTACCACCGACCGTCTAGCACAGACACAAACCGGAACCGGCAATGAACCGTTTTACCGACAAAATCCGATTTTTGCACTGCCTTACCGACCGGAAATGAACACTATTACCGACCCGAAATGGCAATCCACTAATGGCAACCACGTTCACACTTACCACTGCCACTCACCACTACCTTACCACAAAAAGTGACTTTAACCTCACAATTTGCCGGAGATTATTTTTGTTCAGCGGAGCCCCGATCAGCGGAGTCTCAACTTTGCAAAAACAAAACACTCACACACACTTTCACTTCTATTTACTTAGAAAAAATTCAAAAATCAACTGATTAACGCGACGCTTTATAAAATCACAACCGTACACTTCAACAGTCAAACAACGAATGATGCAAAATCACATGTATACAAAAGTTTCGGTCATTTTTGCAATATTGGCCTTAATAAAATGATAGAAATTTTGTTCTACGCGATGACAGAAACTTCAGTCAGTAGTGACCGTCATATCACCGGTCAAATGACCGTCACTGTTCTTGTAGGGTTGTTTCTCTGACTTGAACATGAACATTGTCATAAATTATGGCTAGTCGAGACAGCATGTCAAATATATGCATATTATATTATATGCCCTACAAGAAATGAATGACTGAAACTAACACATAAACAATTTTTGTACTAACACACTTGGAGTTTTTTTCTATTTAAAAACATATGACTGTCATTGTTGCTGTTGTAGAGTTGTTTTTGTTAAGGTTTAGGAAAGGTAAGTAATTAATTAAATTAAAAGTTCAAGTTAATTTTTGTTGTTTCTTTAGGATTCTTCAAAATATGTCAGTGAATTCGTTAGTGCCATTCTCAATTGTGGTGGCTCGTCCCTCCATTATACCCTTCCACAATTTATTTTTTGCTCGCTTGTGGCCTATTCCTGTTGGATCATTAACTTAAAGATATTGCTGTAGAATCTTCACAAACTTTCAATCTAGAACTTTTATACCTCTTAGGAAACGCATTTGTGTAAAGAATTATATTGTGCGACAATATGTTATATCCTGGATTTCGATTGTGAATGCTGTACCAGAAAATAATATGGTTATCTATTTGATATTATTGATGGACTTTTTATGATGTTGGAAGCACAAGAAATATAATTGTGTGAAACAACGCTGACACAGTTTATTATTATACCCTCCACTCCAGTGTGCAGAGGGTATATATAAGTTTGTCATTCCATTTGTAATAATTAGAAAAAAAATTTTGGACCCCATAAAATATATATATTTGTGATCCTTATAACAACCGGAGTTGATATAACGATGTCCGTCTGTCCGTCTGTGGAAATCACGATGACGGCATCAATCGGGCAGGTAGGGTGCTCGCTGACATAAAAAATGATTCATTAACATCCTGAATAGTTTGCTATTTAAAATCGTCCAAATCGGTCGATTAGGGCCCGAGATTTGAATGAAGAACTGAAAAAGTCTTGAAAAAATATAATTTTCTATGTTGTTCTTGTCACGATCACGCCCTGAATAGTGCAGCTACAGTGATCGTTTTTAGAGGGAATGATTTACCAAATTCATGGGAAGATTTCTACTTCAAAAATCGGTGGAACAAGTCCAGGGAAATCTCAGAAAAAGTAAAAAAAAATGAAAAATATGATGTTTCTATATTGTTCTTGTTGTTATTCTAAATGTTGTGTTGTTGTCATAGCTGGACTTGTTGTTTTTGTGGTCGTTGTGGTAATAATATAATAAAAAGTAACCCTTTGTACATTTTTTTATTAACTCTGGTAGAAAAATTTAAAAGTTTCCATTGTTTTGGCATCACTAAAAAATTTGTTAGATCATTTCTGTTATTACCACCCATTCAGATCGAATGGGTCGCGGGAAAGGGGTTAAAATCGATCCATCTAAAGCAAATAATGCTAAAATACCTAGTTGTTAATAAAAAAAACAATGTAAATTTAGCAAAAAAAAAAAAATGTTATGTATAAATTTATTTAAAGAGAAAAACACAAAAATAACGTTTGATGTTGTATTTTTTGTGTGTAATATTTACATATACATACATAAACATATTAAATAGTACAAATAATACACATATATTATATATATACATATCCATAACAACTGCATGTTAGAAATAAATCGGTATATTATTTTATTTACATAAAATTCTGCAATATTTTGTTGTGGGGAAAATACATTTCTTTTGCATTAACAGAGTGTCACTTCATTTTGCTCAGCGTGACTATGCCACAGTAGATGCGCCACAATTTTTGTTTCTAATTAGCTTTGCAATAGTTATTTCTATTTTAACATGAATGTCAATATTTTCGACTAGATATCATACAGAACAATGTTAAGAGTATACACGGGGTGGTCTTTTATTTCATACGTTTTTTCATTATTCTTTTACAAATATGAACATAAGTTTGGCATATTAACTTTTTGTTGTCTTTACAAAATAGAGTTACCGAGTTCATCAATGAGTTTTTTGCTTTCACAGCAGTTATTATTATTATTCTGCTTTACCTACAAAATATCTGATTGCGATTACATCTAATTTTTAAAAATTGTTTATAATTACTACTTTTTAAATTTTCCATTCAAATTTAAGAAAATATCAATTCTAAAAACTGGAATTAAAATTTCCAATTATAAATTAGAAAATATTAACTGAATTTCAGAAAATCATATCAAAACGTCGGAAATAATAATTTTAAATTTAGAAGACATCAATTGCATCTTTAATATATAAATTTTATTCGTTAAGAGCTGTACGCAGCTTGTTAGGGAATCTTAACAGAAAATTTTCATATATTTCTTAAAGAAAAAAAGCACAAAAGTACCTTTCAGTGCAACGCTAGCAATCAGCTGTTTTCTGTCAATTATTAAGAATTGTGAAATTGAAAACAAATCAATTCTTCGGTTCAGCTTTATTTGGCCTGCTAAACGCTTTTTAAGCTCAGTATCAAAATTACCCATCCGCTTCTTGTTTTTCTTTGCCGAATTTTGTTCGTTTTTTTCCATGTTTGCAACTGAAAAATAACTTAATTTTTTTAGCATATTACATTTTGTTTATGCTTACCTCTCCTGTCAAAATTCCGTTCAGAAAGAACGAAAAATTTGATATTCCTGCTCAAAGCCTGGGTTGCCTAACTTAATTTACGTTAAAAAAAAGTAGTAAAAACAATACTACTTTTTTAAAAAGCTGCGGACTATCAACAGAAATTTTTTGACAGAAAAATTCCTTAAGCATTTCTGAAGCGTTTTTTTGTATGAAGTTTTTGATTCCTTAGCAAGCTGCGTACAGGCCTTTAAACACAAATTGAAATTCCAAAAAAAAAAAACACCAAATGCCTATGTTTACATTTAAAAAATATATTGCCATTCAGGAGAAATTAATAGCTTTTCAGTACCGCGCTTCAGTAACTTCTTTTAACGATAGTCGAATCGTTAAAAAAAAGAATATAGCAAAATTATCAGTAAAATTTTTAAACGATATTCGCTATTGTTAAAGTCAGCTGTTGTTGTTATCTAAACGACAACTATTTTTGTGTTGTTTATTCAATCGATAAAAACTTAAATTTTTAGGTTGAAATGTCGTCATACATAAATAAAAATCATAAAATATTGAAAATATTTTGCTTTAATTAAAAAACTTTTTTATATAAATAAAAAAATTAAATAGCATATTCAATTCATTATTTCATTTTCAAATAAATAAACAGAAATATTAGTAAAAAAAATAAAGATATTAAACATAAACATAAAATCATCCTGTCAAACACGAAGTAATTTGTTTTTTTCTATTCTTTGTGTTTTTCGCTTATTTTGACAGAGATGCCACTCGTTTACAATTTAAATAAATAGAAAAAAATAGTTAAGATGTATGTACTTAGTGAATCCTTAGTGCAAACAACAATAGCTGTCGATATATTTTGCGATTGTCGGATCGTTGAAATTTACAGAATCGGACTACAGAAAACATTAATTTAAATTCAATGAATTTTAGAAAACCTCAAATGATATTTAAGAATTGCGAACATAAAAATTGTTACATAAATAAACGCAATTAGATGAGAATGTTATTTATATATAAATTTTCACAATTTTTTTTGGATGAAAATTTGAAGTTTTTCAGAAAATAAAGAGAACAAATTATTTTATTTAAAATGTTTGGTTTTTTGCGTTTGGCATCCCTAATTTGAGTATTTATTATTATAAATTTATTCTCTATGTTTTCCAAATATGGTAATATTTTAATAAAAAAATTGAGATTTTTTTTTTGGTTATTATTTTGTTACTCCATCCGACCTATATGGCCACAATAAAGAAATATTTGGCCAGTTAAAAGAAACTATACAGCCATCTCCAATTAGCACGATTTAATGCATATAGCCACCCTACACAACCATTACCTTTGCAATGGAGGTTAGGGCGAGCTATTTAATTAGCAAAAACTAAATTAAACGAGAAGTTATGTCATATAACCGGAAACGCATGCATACAGGTATATAACTTAAATGCATGCCGATCAGCAACCACGATGACCAAAAAGCAAACACCGAAATAAATCCGAAATAATAAAAAAGACGAAAACCAACCCAAAGAATTTGCTGAAATAATTTGGTATTAAGTTTAACAAATTGTTTACTTTTTCATTTACATTTATTATCAAGACTCAAACCGAGGTGGAGGGTATCAAAGATTCGGCACAGCCGAATTTAACACTCTTACTTGTTTATTAAATCGATTCGTAATGATTCCAGTTAAGTGCGCATGGAAGACACTGTATATATATATTGTTAATACATGCGCAATCACCAAATGAACTTATTAAGGTAATGCACTCACATTTTATTAAAAATTGTAGCTAGAAACAAAGTAAATCTTCCTTGCACCATTTTACACTAATCCTTATATCTATCTTTCAGTTTGTTGCCATAACATGGATATGGGAGTTTGTTTTAATATTCTGTTTTAATTTATGCCATTCTGGAATATAGTATCTGGAATATGATGTTGATAATATGAAATGAAATTAGTTTTCAAAAGAACAAAGATCTCAGAATATTGAACAAATTGATTTGTGGAGGTATTATCACAAAATCTCACACACCGTTCTGTACAAACAAAGGTAGCAGTATTTGAATGGATACATCATTTACTCATCAATTTTCCAAATGAATTGTATCAGGTGTGGCCGAAATTGTTAATTCACAACACTCAAAAGGTAAGCTTTAATATAAATTGTTGATATATATGTAAGTGTTATAATAAATTGTTTTCTTTAAGAAACTACTGATTGCACTAAGGCCCATTACCGGAAATTTCTATTGAGTTTAGGGATGTTTCGAGTGGAAAGTCAGCAAAGTTGTTTATATATCTGTTTTAAGCTAAGCCCATTGTCCTGTTTCAACATTGTCTCAAAGTTATCACCACGTTTCGAAATTAGTGATATTGTTGTGTTTTTAATATTTAATGTTTATTTTTAATTTTGAATTTGATTTTTAATACAATAAATAAATAAATAAATAAATAAAAAATAATAAGTCGTGTTTCAAGCGCGACCGGTCAATGATGATGTCCATCATCGTTGACCACTAAACAGCGGTAGAGTGAGCAGTTCAGATATATATTCTATGGCTTACATACTTTCATAGTTTAGAGTAAGATGCAAAATCACATGTACACAAAAGTTTCGGTAATTTTTGT
Organism: Cordilura impudica; assembly: GCA_963682025.1. NCBI lineage: Eukaryota > Metazoa > Arthropoda > Insecta > Diptera > Scathophagidae > Cordilura > Cordilura impudica. Next base: position 210,679,538 of record OY821517.1, on the reverse strand, counting down.
CATATTGGCGTTAATAAAATGATAGAAACTTTGTTATACGCGATGACCGTAACTTCAGTCAGTAGTGACCGTCATATCACCGGTCAAATGACCGTCACTGTTCTTGTAGGGTGTATATTATTTAGAGTATTTTGATATTTACAAAACTTGCGATCACAGCCTAACGGTGGACGGTGCTTGCGATGTTACATGGTGTATCGACTAGCTACAATTCATGGCAATGAACAAGTCAAGCTAGTGGAGACCGGTAATGTTCATGTCATGACTTTAAATTCCAACTTTTCGCCATGACAGAAATTCTGCCATAAACCCTGCCATTAATTTGATGTTTCATTCGACTTTAATCAAATAAAAGCCAAATTAATAATTTCATTAATATGTATTGCGAATATGAGTGTTTGTGGAACTTCAAAAGTGAAAACTATAAAAAACGGATTTAAAAGAAAAGCGTGGGAGGAAATTGGACACAAATATAAGTGTTTACAGTTCAAAGACATTTTGGAAATGAAATGTCTAAACATAATTTGCCCACTTCGCGTTTTGACGTTATTATATTTCTCTGACTTGACTAGACGGGACACCGTGTTATATATATTCCAGTATATTGATATTTATTATATACATATTTTCATTTAATATATGTATGTATATGTAGGTTGAAAGTGGCTGCTAAACCAAAGGAAAAGCACACTTAGACTCTGGGGTCCATTGTGATACCACGGGACGAATAGGTGTTCCCCTCAGTCCCCACCGCAGAACCAGTTTGAGCTCCTGATGAAGCCCCTGATATGTGAAATGTCCACATTTGAGAGATCAGAGAGATCGTGAAGAAACGGCAATCCCAATGTTCGAAGTCTCGTTCTGGAGAGCGCCGGGCAATAGCAAAGGAAGTGCTCTATGCTCTCCATCTCCTCCACATCCATGCAGCTACGACAGAAGTCATTTGACGAGACCCTGAGGCGTTCAGCGTGTCTCCCTATAAGGCAGTGCCCAGTGATAACAGCAACTACTGTTGAAATCTCCCTACGGGGGAGTGATAGTAGCGCGCTAGTGCGCTTATGATTTAGAGCCGGCCAGATCTGTCTCGTGATCCTGCACGTTGATCCATTAGCCCATCTGTTGTCGGTTATGCCGGCGGTGTGAAGCCGAAGTTCCAGCCTACAAGATTCCAGGGGTATACCAACACATTCCAAGTCCGCTGGAACCCGTAAGGTAGTGCCCTGTCTTGCCAAATCGTCAGCTTTACAGTTTCCCGGTATATTTCTGTGCCCTGGGACCCAAATGAGTCTGATGTCGAACTGCTTGGCCATCTCATTTAAAGACGTGCGGCAGTTAAGGGTGGTTCTTGTTTTCAGGAACATTGATTCCAAGGATTTTACCGCAGCCTGACTATCAGAGTAGATGTTGACTGCGGTTGTAGACAGAATATTCCGACCCAACCAGTCAGCAACTTCCTTTATTGCCAGTACCTCTGCCTGATAAACACTGCAGTGGTCTGGCAACCTACGAGCCAGATTTAGTCCAAGCTCCTTTGAATAGACTCCGAAAACAACTTGACCACACAGTTTCGATCCGTCAGTATAGAAATTTATCGAACGCCTGCTACCTGGAACCCCCCCTGACCAGGATTCCCTGGTCGGTATCAGAGTTTGGTAGTGTCATTCGAATACACTCCTCGGAGTGGTGTAATCCACGTTCAATGGTAAGTTCCTGTTATTCAGGATCACTCCATGGCCACCACGCCATGACCACGCCATTGTATTGTGCTTCTTAATCGAATGGCCGATGAGGCCGCCGACTGCTTTCCTAATATGTCCAACGGTATTAGGTGTGAGAGGATGTTCAAGGCATCCGTAGGTGTGGTACGAAGGGCACCAGTAATACACATGGAAGCCATTCTCTGTACCCTTGCAAGAAGGTTGGTATTAGAGGCCTTCACTAGTGCAGGCCCCCCGTAAAGCAGTACTGGGCGAACCACCGATGTGTAGATCCAGTAAGCAATTTTCGGGCTGAAGCCCCACCGCTTACCAATGGCCTTTTTGCAGGAGTATAAAGCTATAGTCGCCTTCTTCGCCCTTTCCTCCAAGTTCCGTCTGAAGTTCAGCTTCCTGTCCAGGAATACTCCAAGATACATGGCTCCATCAGAGAAGGCGATTTCAGCACCGTAAAGAGAAATAGGTTCGAAGGTAGGTATCTTATACTTCCTCGTGAAAAGAACAAGTTCCGTTTTGGTCGGATTTACCCCCAGACCGCAACTACTTGCCCAGCTAGATAGCATAGTGAGAGCCCTCTGTAGAATATCTCTAAGTGTGGATAGAAACTTCCCATTTACGGCTATGGTCACGTCATCAGCATAGGGGACCACGTTGCAGCCTTGTCTCTCCAATGAAAGCAGCATTGAGTTCAGCGCTAAGTTCCATAGAAGTGGTGACAGAACGCCTCCTTGTGGCGTTCCCCTGTTCACGAATCGGGATATTAGAGTCGTTCCCAATTTAGATGTTATCCGCCTGTTGGCAAGCAGATTTCCAATCAGTGAGATGATCACGGAATTCACTCCTAGACTAGATAGTGCCGCTAATATCGAGTCCGGTGTGACATTGTTAAAAGCCCCTTCTATATCCAAAAAGGCTGTCATGGTGTATTCTCCTACCGAGAGCGATTTCTCGATGGTACTCACAAGCTCGTGAAGAGCTGTTTCGGTTGACCTTCCCTTGCTGTAAGCGTGTTGTCGCGTCGACAGCAGTTTAGGATCAATAACTCTTCGTAAGTAAGAATCTATCAAGCGCTCCATTGTCTTCAATAAGAACGATGATAGACTTATTGGTCTGAAGTCCTTTGGGACGGTGTGTGAACTTTTTCCAGCTTTTGGAATGAACACCACTCTCGTCTCCCTCCACTTCAGGGGTATATAAGCTAAGTTGATACAGCGAGTGAAAAGCCTACATAGCCAAGGGGAAATGTAGTCCGACACGTGCTGCAATTCAGCTGGAATGATACCGTCAGGTCCTGGAGATTTGTAAGGTTTGAAGCTTCCAATCGCCCAGTTCAGTGTTGGTATGTTGACTATCTCCGAAGCAATATCCGTCGTACTAGCGTCCGAGTATCCTGACGCCTGAAGCGACGTAGGGAAGTTGCCCGGAAAATGGGTATCCAGTAGCAGGCTAAGTGATTCCCCACTAGAGGTAGTCCACACCCCCAATGGATCTTTCAGATAACCTAATGTGTGAGGGGTAGAAGCCTGGATGCTTCGGAAACGTCTTCTATATTATCACAGAATTTTTTCCAAGAATCACATTTTGCCGTTCTAATCTTCTTCTTGTAGGTCCTAAGCTGCAGCTTGTAGGCCAACCAATCCTCATCCGCTCTTGAAGACTTTGCCTTGTTAAAGAGTTTCCTGCAGGAGTCTCTGCCCTGTTGCAGCTCGCTAGACCACCATGGTGGTTTCTTCTTGCCCTTTGGCATTGCCGCGGGGCAAGAAGCATCCAAAGATTTGTTAAAAACCGTCGTAATGTGATCCACTAGACCATCTATGTCCTCGGAATTACGCTGTTCAGATAAGGGTATTGTCGCCAATAACCCGGCAAAGGTTTTCCTATACTTAACCCAATTTGTCCTCTTCAGATTTCTGGGGACACTTTCCACCGGGTCTTTTTCTCTAAGCAAAAATTCAATGTATCGATGGTCAGAAAAGGAGTGGTCATCCAATACCCTCCAACTATCAATTTTATCGAATAATGTGTCCGATACAAAGGTAACGTCAAGAACATCCCTACGAATGCTAGTTACAAAACTCGGCTCATATCCCTTGTTACATATGTATATGTAAATAATACGCAAAAAATACAACATCAAAAGTTTTTGTTGTGTTTTTCTTTAAATAAATTAATACATAAATTTCTTTTTGGTAAATTTACATTGTTTTTCTGCTTTAGATGTTGGTGAATTTTTACTCCCTTTATATTAACTCGTAGTGTCTTCTTCTCTGCTTGTCGACAAAATTTTGGATCGATTTTTAACCCCTTTCCCGTGACTCGATTGATCTGAAACCTTGCACTCAGGCTCGCGGCGATGATAAAAATGATCTACCAAATTTTTTTAAGTGATGCCAAAACAATGCAAACTTTTAAATTTTTCTATCAGAGTTGATAAAAAATGTACAAAGGGTTAGTTCTTATTATACCATTATCACAACGACCACAAAAACAACAAGTCCAACTATGACAACAATACAACATTTAGAATAACAACAAGAAAAATATAGAAACATCATATTTTTCATTTTTTTTTAATTTTTCAGAGATTTCCCTGGACCTGTTCCACCGATTTTAGTGATTTTTGACACAGAAATCTTCCCATGATCTTGGAGAATGAACCATTCCCATTAAAAATTATCACCATAGCTATCCTATTGAGGGCGTGAGCGTGACAAGAACAACATAGAAAATCATATTTTTTCAAGACTTTTTTTTAGTTATTCATTCAAATCTCGGGCTCTAATCCACCGATTTGAGCGATTTTAAACAGGAAACTTCTCAGAATACCAGTGAATCATTTTTTATGCCAAGGAGTATCCTAGCTTCCCGATTGAAGTTGCCATTGTGATTTCCACAGACGGACAGACGGACAGACGGACATCGCTATATCAACTCCGCTTGTTATAAGGATCACAAATATATATATTTTTTGGGGTCAAGAATTTTTTTTTACAAACGGAATGACAAACTTATATATACCCTCTGCACACTGGGGTGGAGGGTATAAAAAGGTACATAAATAGATACATATCAAAATATATATTTTTAAGATTTGTAATCTTATAATTAAAGATAGGAGTTTTATATTTACATTACAATTGAAATAGAAATTTTAACAAATTTGTTTTCAAACAAGTAAGAGTGTTAAATTCGGCTGTGCCGAATCTTTGATACCGTCTACCTCGGTTTGAGTATTGACAATAAATGTAAACAAAATATTTGAAAAAGTAAACAATTTGTTAAACTTAATACCAGATTATTTCAACAAATTCTTTGGTTTGATGGGGATTTTTGTTTATTGCAAGAGTTGGTCTAGCTCTCTTACATTAGTAATTCGCGCTCCAACAAGCAAAGACCGTCCTTTCGATTATTTCGGATAAAAGAAAACACGTTTCGGTGTTTGATTTTTGGCCATCGTGGATGCTGACATAACCTCTCGTTTAATTTCGTTTAAGTTTATGAAAATTAAATAGCTCGCCCTTACCTCCATTGCGAAGATAAGGGTTGTGTAGGGTGGCTATACGCACTAAATATCGTGCTAATTGCAGATGGCTGTATAGTTTATTTTAATTGGCCAAATAATTCTTCATTGCGGCCGTATAGGAAGGATGGAGTATAAAATAATAACCAAAAAAAAGTCTCTCAATTTTTTTTGTTCAATAATTTGGAAAATAATTTTTTTTTTTACCTATTTTACTTATTCAAAGATTTTGTGGTAACACAAAATAACACAATACAATAAAAAATCTGACCCAGTGATGCCAACTTTTGATTTTGAATTAAATTATGTTAATAAAATATATTTTCATTTATTGACTCCAAATACTCGTACTACTACCTGGGAATTGTTATCGAACTTAAATTTTTTGGGTTTTACTTTGTAATGACAGAAGTCGTAACCTCGTTTCTGTCAACACTGCATAATATTATTTTTACCATGAGAATTATGTACTTATTTTATTATTTTACATTTATATAAATTATAATTTTTGTATTCTCGGAGTAATAAGGACACACTAGGTATTGTCCTACGTAGGTTAAAGAAATATGAATGAGAGAGTACGGGAATATGAGAGTAACAAATGTGAGAAATTCCTTATTCTCTTTCCAATATTCCATTACCTCTCTCTCTGTCGACTATAAAAAGGGTAACAACAGGAGAACGAGGATCAGTTGGCTGCGGTCGCTGAAGCGAACAGGAGTATTCTCAAGAACCTAGTAAGTACCTTTGAACAATTTTTTTATCCTTGAAGGTCCTTGAACATCATCGAAGGTCCTTGAACACATCCTTGAAGGTCCTTGAAAGTCCTTGAACACATCCTTGAAGGTCCTTGAACATCATTGGAAGGTCCTTGAACATCCTTGAAGGTCCTTGAACACATCCTTGAAGGTCCTTGAACATCATCGAAGGTCCTTGAGCACATCCTCGAAGGTCCTTGAACATCCTTGAAGGTCCTTGAACATCATTGGAAGGTCTTTGAATATCCTTGAAGGTCCTTGAACATCGTTGAAGGTCCTTGAGCACATCCTTGAAGGTCTTTGGAAGAACCTTGAACATCATTAGAAGGTCCTTGGACATCCTTGAAGGTCTTTGAACATGTCCCTGGAGGTCCTAAAATATCATCGAAGGTCCTTGGTACATCCTTGAACATCCGTTCAAGATCACTCCAACTTTAACCAGGATCAGTGTGTCGTTCCAGATCACTGCAACTTTAACCAGGATCAGTGTGTCGTTCCAGATCACTGCAACTTTAACCAGGATCAGTGTGTCATTCCAGATCACTGCAACTTTAACCAGGATCAGTGTGTCGTTCCAGACCACTGCAACTTTAACCAGGATCAGTGTGTCGTCCCAGATCACTGCAGCTTTAACCAGGATAAGTGTGTCGTTCCAGATCACTGCAACTTTAACTAGGATCAGTGTGTCGTTCCAGATCACTGCAACTTTAACCAAGATCTGTGTGTCGTCCCAGATCACTGCAGCTTTAACTAAGACTAGTGTCGTCCTAGATCACAACCACTCTTACCGGGCCAGCGGGCCATCAGCAGTCGCCAATACCAAACGGAGATTTCTTCCGCTCTGTAGTATATACTTTCAATAAACGATTTTATAACGTCAGAACTCGTTTTTTACTCTCGGTCAAAGAAAGAAATTTCTGTGACGATCCCTAATCCCGCAAGCTTACCCCAGCAACCGGAGAAAACTCGTCGTTACAGTGGCGCCCGAGCAGGGATCGTGAGTTTAAAGTTTTATACGACCCACAAACGGAAGAGAAGGGTTTTCTAGGCACCACCTACATAAGAACGAATCATGTTACGTTCATCCTGGGTGTACTCCTTACGGCAGGAGGAGCTGACGGCATACCTCAGCGAGTTCGGACTTACGAGCACAGGCAACGTGGAGGAACTGCGGAAACGGTTAAGTCAATTTATTGGCGGAGAAAATAAACCAGAAATAGCACAGAGGTTGTTACAGCTACAAAGCAAGCACGAATCATCCGCCACTGGCACCGAGGGTAGGCCCGTTACACCAAGGACCATGCTGCCGGTCAGTATATCCACCGAACCCCAACGAACCTCACCAGAGGACACTTTGGGGCAAAACGTCAATCCTAGCCCATCCACCGCGCCGCGGGACCCGACCTTAAATCCACAGCGGATCAAGTCAGAAAATGGGGAGTTAAGTTTAACGGGGAAGGAGCGCCGTTGGAGTTAACCGAACGGATAGAGGAACTCGCGAAAATGTACGTTGTCGACCTCGACCTTCTGCCAACTATGATGCCCGAAGTCCTAACAGGCAAGGCTTTAATCTGGTTCCAGAACAACAACCGGCAGTGGCAAGAGTGGAAGCTTTTCAAAAAAGACTTCCTGGAATTCTTTTTAACCCCACGTTATTTCGAACGGCTGAAAGACGAGGTCTGGAAAAGACATCAACGACCCCGAGAAACTTTTAGACATTATACACTTGACATGCAAAATCTAATGAGACACATCAGCTACTCTGAGACGGAAAAGCTAGAACGTATATTCCGTAATGCCCTCCCCACATATCTTTGGTACATCCGGCGGAAAGAACGAGGGGGCGCGGGTCCGCAGAACGATTCCCCTCAAAATTAAAAACGTCCATCCAATATACCTCAACGAATCTGGTGGCCAACATAAGGATAGGGCGCCGGGTAATAGCGGCCACAATCGACACAGGTGCCACCAGTGGTTTCATCAGCCCAGGGCTGGCCAACACCCTGACGAACGCCGCCTTGCAACCATATGAATCGGAGGTGACCCTAGCGGATGGATGCGGTCGTTGAAGCGAACAGGAGTATTCTCAAGAATCTAGTAAAACCTCGATTATTTTTTCCCTGGCATCGTAACTAATCCTGGCCCGACAAAAACCTCGATTATTTTTTCCCTGGCATCGTAACTAATCCTGGCCCGACAAAAACCTCGATTATTTTTTCCCTGGCATCGTAACTAATCCTGGCCCGACAAAAACCTCGATTATTTTTTCCCTGGCATCGTAACTAATCCTGGCCCGACAAAAACCTCGATTATTTTTTCCCTGGCATCGTAAATAATCCTGGCCCGACAAAAACCTCGATTATTTTTTCCCTGGCATCGTAACTAATCCTGGCCCGACAAAAACTTCGATTATTTTTTCCCTGGCATCGTAACTGATGCTGGCCCGACAAAAACCTCGATTATTTTTTCCCTGGCATCGTAACTAATCCTGGCCCGACAAAAACCTCGATTATTTTTTCCCTGGCATCGTAACTAATCCTGGCCCGACAAAAACCTCGATTATTTTTTCCCTGGCATTGTAACTAATCCTGGCCCGACAAAAACCTCGATAATTTTTTCCTGGCATCGTAACTAATCCTGGCCCGACAAAAACCTCGATTATTTTTCCCTGGCATCGTAACTAATCCTGGCCCGGCAAAACCTCGATTATTTTTTCCCTGCATCTTAACTAATCCTGGCCCGACAAAAACCTCGATTATTTTTTCCCTGGCATCGTAACTAATCCTGGCCCGACAAAAACTCGATTATTTTTTCCCTGGCATCGTAACTAATCCTGGCCCGACAAAAACCTCGATTATTTTTTCCCTGGCATCGTAACTAATCCTGGCCCAACAAAAACCTCGATTCTTTTTTCCCTGGCATCGTTACTAATCCTGGCCCGACAAAAACCTCGATTATTTTTTCCCTGGCATCGTAACTAATCCTGGCCCGACAAAAACCTCGATTATTTTTCCCTGGCATCGTAACTAATCCTGGCCCGGCAAAACCTCGATTATTTTTTCCCTGCATCGTAACTAATCCTGGCCCGACAAAAACCTCGATTATTTTTTCCCTGGCATCGTAACTAATCCTGGCCCGACAAAAACTCGATTATTTTTTCCCTGACATCGTAACTAATCCTGGCCCGACAAAAACCTCGATTATTTTTTCCCTGGCATCGTAACTAATCCTGGCCCAACAAAAACCTCGATTATTTTTTCCCTGGCATCGTAACTATTCCTGGCCCGACAAAAACCCCGATTACACATGCCCTCGATCTCGACATCACCCTAGGACAGCGTCGCATAAACACCAAGGTTTTAGTCATGCCCGATACCACGGAAGATTAGATTTTCTGGAGAAGTGCGAAACCAAAGTTTTATGTGCAGGACTTATGTGCAAGTTTCAACGGACTCCTCAATCCGATTCTTCACCAAGAGGCGGCGAAATAAACCGTCACCTGATATCATCACCCACTCCGGTATTCTCAGCTGTTCCTGAAAAGTTTCCACCCCGAGACGAGGGGCCAAATCTCAGTGAAGCGATGGAGGCCGCCAAAGTTCACGTAACGGAACAACTTAGGAGTGACAGGGATGAGCACCCCAAACAATAGATGAGGATAACCAGCGATCCCCCTGTACAAAGACATGAGATCTCGTGGTCCCAAATGTTTAGGGGACATCAGCCACCACACTGCGCCCGTCATCACCATCGTCAATCACCTCTCCATCCTCCTCGAGTATATCAACCTCGTCATTATCCTGGGATACCTCATCCTCGTCATCAGCCAGTTCGGAGCGACTCACGATTTTTCCCCCAGAGGCAGAGACCAACGACGGGGAACAATCCGTTTCAGGGCACCAAGAGGCACAGGTTTACCCGCGACTTACGAACACCTGGAACGCCATCCCCACCGCAACAGTCGTATACTCCTCCCAATACACCCCCGGGGCGTTACACGTTATTCGCCACCATGGATACCACCACCAAGAATCCCGTCTCACCCAATAACAACAGAGGACTACTTGTCGGAAAGAGTTCGGGGTCTTCTACACCCACACATCCCCCACATGTTGTGTCACAATTCCCCAGGAAAACGGGGTAATCGGACGTTCAAGATAGATGGATACCGATATCGAATACAGATAACTCGACAGCATATTGCAGTGGTGCAACGGCTGAATAAAAAAGGTGATAAACAGGAGGAGGGGTCTGTGCGACATGACAAGCCCCGGAAGTGAGGCGCCAAAGCCAAGCCGAACCCCGGGGAGGGACCATGTGTAATGACAGAAGTCGTAACCTCGTTTCTGTCAACACTGCATAATATCATTTTGCTGTTGTATTTAATGTTACCACGAGAATTGTGTACTTATTTTATTATTTTACATTTATATAAATTATAATTTTCGCATTATCGGAGTAATAAGGACACACTAGGTATTGTACTCCGTAGGTTAAAGAAATATGAATGAGAGAGTACGGGAATATGAGAGTAACAAATGTGAGAAATTCCTTATTCTCTTTCCAATATTCCATTACCTCTCTATCTGTCGACTATAAAAAGGGTAACAACAGGAGAACGAGGATCAGTTGGCTGCGGTCGCTGAAGCGAACAGGAGTATTCTCAAGAACCTAGTAAGTACCTTTGAACAATTTTTTTTATCCTTGAAGGTCCTTGAACATCATCGAAGGTCCTTGAGCACATCCTTGAAGGTCCTTGAAAGTCCTTGAACACATCCTTGAAGGTCCTTGAACATCCTTGGAAGGTCCTTGAACATTCTTGGAAGGTCCTTGAACATCCTTGAAGGTCCTTGAACACATCCTTGAAGGTCCTTGAACATCATCGAAGGTCCTTGAGCACATCCTTGAAGGTCCTTGAACATCCTTGAAGGTCGTTCAACACTTCCTTGAAGGTCCTTGAACATCATCGAAGGTCCTTGAGCACATCCTTGAAGGTCCTTGAAAGCCCTTGAACACATCCTTGAAGGTCCTTGAACATCGTCGAAGATCCTTGAGCACATCCTTGAAGGTCCTTGGAAGATCCTTGAACATCATTAGAAGGTCCTTGGACATCCTTGAAGGTCTTTGAACACGTTCCTGGAGGTCCTAAAATATCATCGAAGGTCCTTGGTACATCCTTGAACATCCGTTCAAGATCACTGCAACTTTAACCAGGATCAGTGTGTCGTTCCAGATCACTGCAACTTTAACCAGGATCAGTGTGTCGTTCCAGATCACTGCAACTTTAACCAGGATCAGTGTGTCGTTCCAGATCACTGCAGCTTTAACCAGGATCAGTGTGTCGTTCCAGATCACTGCAACTTTAACCAGGATCAGTGTGTTGTTCCAGATCACTGCAACTTTAACCAGGATCAGTGTGTCGTTCCAGATCACTGCAACTTTAACCAGGATCAGTGTGTCGTTCCAGATCACTGCAACTTTAACCAGGATCAGTGTGTCGTTCCAGATCACTGCAAATTTAACCAGGATCAGTGTGTCGTTCCAGATCACTGCAACTTTAACCAGGATCAGTGTGTCGTTCCAGATCACTGCAACTTTAACCAGGATCAGTGTGTCGTTCCAGATCACTGCAACTTTAACCAGGATCAGTGTGTCGTTCCAGATCACTGCAAATTTAACCAGGATCAGTGTGTCGTTCCAGATCACTGCAACTTTAACCAAGATCAGTGTGTCGTCCCAGATCACTGCAGCTTTAACTAAGACTAGTGTCGTCCTAGATCACCACAACTCTAACCGGGCCAGCGGGCCATCAGCAGTCGCCAATACAACACGGAGATCTCTTCCGCTCTGTAGTATATACTTTCAATAAACGATTTTATAACGTCAGAACTCGTCTTTTACTCTCGGTCAAAGAAAGAAATTTCTGTGACGATCCCTAATCCCGCGAGCTTACCCCAGCAACCGGAGAAAACTCGTCGTTACAACTTTGCCTAAAATGAAGTCAAATTTTGAAGTCATTATGAACAGTGGTTGAAATTAGGGATGCCAAACGCAAAAAACCAAACGTCCCGAAAATTTTAAGTAAAATAATTTATCTTTATTTTCTGAAAAACTTCAAATTTTCATCTAAAACAATTTTGAAAAATAATCTATAACAAAAAATAACATTTTCAGCAAACTGCGCTTTATTTATGTAACAATTTTTATGTGCAAAATTCTTAAATATCATTTGAGGTTTTCTAAACTTCATTGAATTTAAATTAATGTTTTCTTATCCAGAAATGCTATTAATGTCTCCTGAATCGCAATATTTTTTTTTTTAATTTCAGTTGATTTTTTAAATGTAAACATATTTCAATATGTGTTTAAAGAATAAAATTTATATTTAAAAAATTCAATTGATGTCTTCTAAATTTCAATTTAATATGATTTAACGATTTAATATGATTTTCTAAAATTTAATTGATATTTTCTAATTTATAATTGGAAATCCGAATTCCAGTTTTTAGAATTGATATCTTTTTAAATTTGAATGGAAAATTTAAAAGGTGCCATTCTATATGTATGTGAATAATAATGCTTTAGTAATTATAAACAATTTTTAAAAATAATATGTAATCGCAATCAGATTTTGTAGGTACAGCATAATAATAATTTTATATAACTAGTAGTAGTAGTATTCTTTATTTTTGCGTTTTAAATTTAACGATATATGTACATAATTATAAAAAGGGATTAAATTAAGAATATATCTATATTCGACTTTGACAATATGTCGTCAATCGAAAGACTATTTAAACAAATAACAATTTTACAATTTAAATATTTCTAAGGATTAAACTCCGCTATTAAAAAGTTTCTATAATTTACACATGTTTTATATAATTTGATACAGATTGCCAGCCTAGAGTCCTGCCATCTAAAATATTGATTATTTCGATTTCACTAAGTACAGATTTTCCAAAATGTAAAATTCTAAACTCTTTCAGAGTATTTCAACGGCCTATAAAATGTTCTATGTCTTCTTTTTCCTTCAAATTACATTAAGTTTAATAAGGTCACTTCTTGCCTTGAAAATCCACGTTATGTCTTCTAACCTAACTCGTCTATCATGTATCTGATTCCTGCCATTGGGTCAAGTTTTCTATATATTCTGCTTGTTTCAGCTGCTTTCATTAGAAGGGCTTGGTTATTGCTAGTTCTAAGTGCATATAATAAATTAATCCGATTTTCAGCCCACTGTGTTTGATTGAGATTTTGCTCTGTCCATGAGATACCATAATCAGCTCCTATTCTATTCATAGCATTCACCCATAGAATTTGCCGTCTAATAATCATTCTGGAGAGTTGATTAGGAAGTCTGTCCTGATTATAATAGAACAAAGTTTTGTTTATATACCTCAGGTGCAAGTCCAAAGTATACAGATGACCATTTTCTATTCCCGTTTCAAGTCTTATAGCGTATATGTTGGTGTAAAATTAGGAATTCTCAATATATTCTTTAAAAAGTATAGCTGTAGTTTATCGACTTCATCGAACATAAAGAATCCCAAACTTGTGCGCTACCACTTTGTACTGCTCTACAAACTGCCAGAAACAGTTTCCATTTGGGTCTAAGAGATATCGAAGGTTTATTCAAAAAGTTGTTCCATGTCGGATTGGCAGAAGTGGTTCTTATTTCCATATGTTTTTTGAAAACCATTTTTGGTGTCAAGGTAACGCCAAGATATCAGTATTCGGACGATATTCTAATATCTTCTCCTTTAAAATGTCATTTTTCATTTCGTGACATTCTTCCACGTTTTCTGAATATCATAATCTCAGACATACAATTTACCTCGACAACCCACATTTCACAGTAATCTTCTAATTTATATATCATATTCTGTAAAACGTTTATATCATCAGCAAGAATAACGATATCATCTGCATATAGCAACAGTCGTATATTTAAGTGTTCGATATTAAGTCCTCCTTCTAAAAAGTCATGAAGATCATTAAGATAGAACGCAAAGAGTAGTGGAGATAGCAGACAATCTTGTTTTACACCTGATACAGTTGAAAAGTCCTCTGGTAATTCTTGACCAGTCCACACTATCGAGTTTGTAGTTTTATACATGTTTTCTAGAAACTTCATTGCTTTTGACGAAGGACCTATTGTATGTAGCTTGTATATAAGTGCATTTCTAGAAATTTTATCGAATGCAGCTTTGAAATCGACGAAAAATGCATAAGTTTCCTTATGCGCATTTAGATTTAAATGTACTAAAGCTGAGATTTTATATTTGTTGCCAACTGTTGAATAGTTCTTCCTAAAACCAGCTTGATATTCATTCAAGATTTGGTAACATTCGGCCCATTCTGAGAGTCTATTTGTTAACAAACCCACCATTATCTTTGGTAGACAGTTCATAATTACTTGGTATTGCCATATCTCCTTTTTTATGTATCGGGAAAATTATATTTAATATAAAAGTATCGTCTATTTTGCCACTATCATACATTATATTACATATTGTTGCTATCTCTTCTAAAAATTCTTCTGGAGCATTTTTATAGAATTCATATGGGATGCGATCTTCGCCTGGCGCCTAGTGGTCTTTAGCCTTTGGCAGCACTTGTCTTATTTCGGTTATTGTTATGGCCTTTTCCACCTCATCATTTGTCCGGTATAGGTAAGCATATTGTAACTCTATTGCGTTTTGTATTGGATTCAACAGTTGTTGATAATATGACTTCAGCTCTTCTGCTGGTACCGTTATTCTTGGAAATTCATCATCATTTCTTATTTCCTTAGCATTTTTCCAACAATCTTTACTGTTATTGACTTGATCTATCTTTTGTTCTAAGTGCAATAGGTACTTTGATTTTTCTTCCCTACAAATTTCTTTAAATCTTTTATTTGCTTTTAAATATTTGTCATTGTTTTCTTTTCTACCGGTTTTCTGAATTTACGCAGCCATTTAAAAGAACCTTTTCTTGCATTGTGACATTTAGCATTGAACTACTTTTGTTTTTGATGAAATTTTAAGCCTTTTTTATACACCATTTTATACGCCTCCTTTACTACTGTAGATATATCTCCAAATTCCAGGGAATCTTCATGTGATTTTGGCAACAGATTTGGATTTATCTTGCATCCGTCATCTATTTTAAGCTGAACTGATAGCACTATTGGGAGGTGGGCAGACCATACCTGATTGTCAACCATAAAATTATTAATGTGATGAATAAAATCTTGGTAAACTGCACAAACATCATTTACCGATGAGCCGACACCACTTATGAAGGTAAACTCTCCATATGCATCACCAATCATCACACCATTCGTTACCACCATCCCATTATCACAACAAAAATTCATAAAATTGCGACCTATGGCATTAACTTATTTGCCTTTGGATTTTCTTTTCTCGTTTACTGCATTAATATTTGTATTAAACATATCATTTACATAATTTTGCAAAGCACCGATGCGTATATTTAAGTCTCCAATAACACTGTGGAACAAATTCAGGTTAGGTCGATTCGTTTATGTTAGTTCGAATTTTTTTTTTAATCGACCTTCGAACTTTGCAATCAAATGCCGATTTTCAGCATATTGTTTATATGGTTTTTTGGTTATAACTCATCGACTAATTGATATTTTTTCAACCTGTAAAAGCCAAATTATTGCTAGAGACCTGTGCAACAATTAGTATTTTAAAAAAAATTGATTTAGAAAATTTTTGTGGTGCTTATGAAGCAAAATGTTGGAAAAATTATTTTTTTTCATGCTTTTTGAAAATATTTTCCACAAAACGAAGTCTTTTTTGCTTTCTGTTTGATCTATAATATGCTTCTCAGTTTCTTCAGTAAATTTCATTTGGTAAGGAAATGGTCTTAGTCGATAATTTGCGTTAAAAATCCCAAAACCATTAAATAAATAGCGATGTAGGTAGAAGTAATTAAAAAGGGAAGTTCCAAGAATTAGGAATTAGTAAAACAACTTTTTTGTTTTCAACCACCGCACAGTGGACCATATTTTGAGAAGGCGGCCAAAAATCGTTTTTTTTTTTTGTTACCGATTTTAAAGTTATGTTATTCATTTGCAAGTAAATACAAGTAAACCTCGGGGGCCAAAAAATTGCGACTCTATCTCAACTATATCACAGCGAACAGGGTCTTCGAAAATGGGCTTTCTCAGTATTTTGCTAAAATTAAAAATTTCTTTGTAAATTTTTATTTTTGAATGACTGTAACTTTTTTGATTTAAAAGGTTTTGAAGTAAAATAAATTTTGTATAATTTTGTGGCTTCCATGCTATTAATGTTAAAAATGTAAAATCACTGAGTCATTCCGAAATTTAAAAAAAAATTTTTTTAAAAAAGGTCAAAACTTTCCGAAAATCTCCTCTTAATAGAGCATAACTCCTGCCAGTCGAAAGCAGTCAGAAAAAATCTTGCACTCTTCTATAGTCCGAACCCTCCCCTTTACTCCTATACTCCATTATACACCCGCCAGTTTCCGCCCGTGTGCACCAGAACAATTTTTCTGACCCAAGGTTAGATATTTTCTGCAAAATTTATGAATACAAAAGTTGTCCACTATGTGGTTAGGATATATTAAGTTTGAGGTGATGTTTGTAAGTGCCAAAAATATTGGACCTTTATCCATCTTTTATTATACGGATCGAATCAAAAACACTTTCTGAGTCGATTAAACGATGTCCGTCCGTCCGTCTGAGTGTTATGAATACAAAAGTCGTACCGGTGCACCGCGGTGTGTTTTTTTGCGTGTCGGTAGAGTTGTCAGGAGACGATAGTTTTAAGGAAGCCTACGAATTTTAAATGTCCCCTCTTCATGCTAGAATACGTTTCATGGAGCATATTCTTAAATTGGGTTATGATTTGGAATTTGGTCCGTTAGGCGAAACAGTGAGAAAAAACAAAGAAAATGAAGAAAAAAGAAAGCAAAAAAAAATAAATTCAACAAAAATATCTACAGCTAGGCCTCGTAATCGACCAACCAAAACAAGGGGAAGGACACACAAATGATGGAAATACTGCAAGGAGATTTTTTTCCGATCCGGAAACTGCAGCATCTATCACAGGTGTAGATCATGAATTAATAAGACGATTCAAATTCATATTACAAGCATGCAGCAGAAAGATAAATTCAAAAAAATTTGGAGAGTACGCCAATAAAACAGCTATACTTTATAATGAAAAATACTCTTGGGGATATATGCCATCCACAGTTCATAAAATTTTGTACCATGGGTACAAATAATTCAAAACAATATGCTACCAATAGGAGATCTATCTGAAGAAGCGCAAGAAAAAAGGAACAAAGACTACAGATTCTTTCGCGAGCAAAACACAAGGAAAATGTCCAGATGTTGTACTAATTAACCCCTTATCACTATTTTGTTGTGCACTTCAGATCCATATATGTCCAACATTCGTCAAAAATGGAAAACTACCTCTATTGAATTAGACGAAGAAGCTAAACAACTTCTAGAAGATGAAAATCAAGGCTATTTAGAAGAAATTTTTACTAAAATTGGTTGATTTAAAGTACTTTTTCATTACACTAACAATAAGTTAAATTTTTTTATATAGTTAAAAAATTTTTTTGACTTAAAAATTTATATATTTTGTAAATTTACAACAAAAATTGTTATATATCATAAATTTGCCATAAAAATTGATACAGAAATATTTAAAAAGACAATAAAAAAAAAAATTTAACTAAAGCAAAAACATACGAGTTTTTCATTGAAACTTCTCTATCTTGAACCAATATAAGGTAACTTTTACGTTCGCTGCATAATAAATTATATTTTAACTCGGGATCTTTCAAAAAAAAAAAAAAAAAAAACAACCTTTGGCCTTTGTGCACATTAGGACTAAAAAGTTTACGTGGTCAAAAGTTTGGCATTTTCTGAAAAAATTAACTTAGAAAATTGTTAAAAAGTATTAGTTGTAAAATTAACTGAAAAATTAAGACATTATATTAAAAAAAACCTCTTTTTTACCTTTTAACACTTCACTTTTGTACTAAACTTCAACTACAAATGAAAATGTATTTTAAACCCTCCGTAACTTTTTTTACTTTCGGTCGAGAATTACATTTTATAGCAAACCTTAAAGGCTAAAGTCTCACCTACCAAACAAAAAAAAAAAACCGCATATCAAAATTCCAATCCAATCAAAAGTTATAGATTTTTGACCGCCTTCTCGTCAAATGGTCCACTGTGCACCGCACAGGTAGGGATTTTTTTTTATTTCGTACAATCGAATTAATTTCAAAAATGAAGATTCAGTTAAGACTCGAAACTCAGCCGAAGCTGATGTCTTTTAATTTTCGCTCGGTCGTGATAAAATTCGCTATTCATTTTTTTGGAACTTATTTCATTTTGTGAGTGATTTAAGTTAAGTGCATCGGTTTCATAAAAATAACAAAAAAACATTGTATAATATATATTGTATTAAAAATGTTGGAACCAAAATGTAATGTAAAATGGACAATTTTTGTAATGTTTGTGGACGTTTCATAGCAAGCGATGAAAAATGCGGCAATGCGAATGATTTTTTTTTGAAGCCTATAAACAATATTTCTCGCAAGAGTTTATCACTGACGTAAACTATGCCCCTAAAAAAGTTTGGTTTAATTGCTATTCAACTATGCAATGGAAAAGTGAAAAGAAGAAGGCTATGCCTTTTGGTATGCCAATGATGTGGTTAGACAACAGCCCGCATCAAGAAGAAAATTGCTATGGATTTATCAACTACCATAAAACTTTAAATCGAAGGAAAGCAAAGAATAAAACTTATGTAGCAGTGCCAAGTGTCCAATTACCATTACCGCACTCAGAATTCGTTCCAGTACCAACATACCGAAGTATTGATCTTCAAACAGATATCAGTACTACAACCGCCGCTGCTACATCCATGGATTTCTTCTCAGAATACGTCCCTGGTGAAGGTACATCCTATGAAACATCAAAGGACCCAATCCTAGTCACACAAAACCAATTGGTTGGAATTGTTGCAAATTTGTGTTTGAAAAAATCAGAACTACTGGCTTCATTTTTGAAAGGAAATAATTTGCTGGCGAGAGATACCAAAGTAACAGCATATCGAAAGGAAAGAAAGAAAGGAAGAAACCAGTACAAACAGCATAACTGGAATAGTCGCACTGGACGGAAATGGCCTAAAGACAATAGGCTACACGAAAGTCTTGTTCCTGAAATGAAAATTTTATTGCCGTTGCTCCACATTAAACTTGGCATTGCTAAAAATTTTTTGAAATGTATCGCAAAAAGACCAGCAGTATTCAACCGCTTAAAATACATTTTCCCAAGACTAAGTAACGCCAAAATTCAGGAAGGGGTTGTTAATGGTCCCGACATACGGAAACTAATTAATCGTCAAGATTTTGACCAAGTTCTGACAGACCGAGAATTAAATGCATGGCTCGCATTGAAAGCAGACATTAAAGGACTTTTGGGTAAATAACGCAGATACAACTACAGGCAATCCGTTGCAAACATGTTGGCAGCTTTCGATGAAATTGGGGTTAATATGTCGTACAAAATTCATCTCTTGCATCAGCATCTTGATCAACTCGCTCAACAGTTGCCAACTGAATTTGATGAGCAAGGCGAACGTTATCACCAAACTGCGCTTCCATTTGAAATAAGGTAACTATAGAGGGTGCATATTTTGAATTCCTAGATTTTTCTAATATCTTTGTCAGAGTGCACAATTTAAACATGTTAACGATTGAAAACTATTTTCGTTTCAAGTACAGAGGAAAGAAATCTCCAGATGCAGTACTCGCTGAAATTTGTTGATGGTATAAAAACACCTTTGAAGAAGAGGAAGACGAGGAAAAAGAGGAAGAAGGGGAAGACAAAGATGAAATTCCAGAATATCTGTTGGACGAAATTATCGACCTTTCTGATGATGATGACGATGACCAAGATATTAGAGAGAGCAGTGATGTTGATCCACAGCCGCCTGCAATGGCAACTGGCCATCATTAATTTAATTTATTTAATTTTTTTTACTTAAAACTTTTCATAACTAACATATCAAAAATATATTTTTATACCCTCCACTCCAGTATGCAGAGGGTATATACATATAAGTTTGTCATTCTGTTTGTAATAATTAGAAAAAAAAATTTGGACCCCATAAAATATATATATTTGTGATCCTTATGACAAGCGGAGTTGATATAGCGATGTCCATCTGTCCGTCTGTCCGGCTGTCCGTCTATAGAAATCACGATAGCGGCTTCAATCGGGCAGCTAGGGTGTTCTTTGGTATCAAAAATGATTCACTAACATCCGGAGAAGTTTGCAATTTAAAATCGTCCAAATCGGTGAATCTGGTACCGAGAATTGAACGAAGAAGTAAAAAAAGTCCTGAAAAAATATGATTTGAATATGTGTTCTTGTCACGATAACGCCCTCAATAGGACAGCAAGGGCGCTTGGTTTTAGTGATAATGATTCACTAACATCAAGAGAAGGTTTCTCTTTCATGATAATAGGTTTCATAGGTGCCGAGAAATCACTGAAAAGTTAAAAAATATGACATTTTCCTATATTGTTTTCCTAAATTTTGTATTTTGTCATAGCTGTGCGTTGTTTTTGTGGTCGTTGTGTTAATAATATAAAAATTCACCAATATCAATATTTTTGGTGTAATATTTAAGTTAATTAATTAATAAAAGAAACTATATAAAATCAATATCAATATTCTGCGATTTTTATAACATCACAAAATGTTACAAATTGATACTTACTACTGTTGCAAATATCAAAATACTATAAACAACATTCATATATTCTGTATATGTATATCCATAATAAGCGCATATTAAAATAAATCGGTATATTATTTTATTAATACACAATTCCGAAATTTTTAGAGTTGCAAAAATAGTATGATTTTAAGGGTTGTATTTTTAGTACATGTATGTTTAAACTCTGTATACTTGCATTCAAAAGTTGTAGGTAAACCATAAAATATTTATCCTGTAAAAAAAATGCTGTTTAAAAAAATACTATTTTTGTCAGATGTTAAAAAATGATGTTAAGTTAATTATAAAAAATTTTTTAAATTTATTATTTAATGTCGGGACGGAGGCAAACGCCATTCCCAAAAATTTTTTGCATGAGTTATCCACATTAAGAATAACCGCGGAGCTCAGCTCAATCAATGTGCAATGATCAAGCCTTGCCCTGGGAAACATGCATTCATGCTTTTCTTAACGCAAACGTCATTCCCAACTACCAAAAATTTTAAGCACGAGCTATTCACATTATGCATAGTCGCGGAGCTCAACTCATTCAAAGTGCAATGATCAATCTTCGCCCTGGGAAACATATATTCATGCTTTTCTTAGCACAAACCGAACTTCTTATGGCACATTAAAAATAAACTAATTGAGAAGTATGCAATGAATGATCATGCAGAGTCTTTCGTGACTCATCTGTGCTATTAAAACAGTCATAAATGCGCTTTTTTGCTGATCACAAAATATACTTTTGTCGGGAGAAAATATTACCTTACCCGCGAATCTTCTTGAGAGTCCTTTTATCCGCTTTTCTGATCAGTTTCGACTCATTTTTGAGTCGTATTTAATGTCATTTTTCTATAAATCACTTTATAAGCGTAAGCAAAAATCATTTTTTAGTCTTTTTCTAATAGCGCATGTGATTAATCAGTTTTTAATCATCAAAAGTGCTCGAAGAAGGCACAGTAAGGTGATTTTTGTTAAAACAATCTTTGAAATGATGACTGGGATATCGTATATTTTTGTTTACACACACACATATGCATAGCGGCACCAGTAAGCCGAACTCTGATCGACTTTTTATACGTATACAGCCGAACAAAAACGAAAATACTCACCAAAGAGTAAAGTAAGCAACAATTTCATTCAGTCTTAGGGAAGCTTTTGAACAAAGCAAGTCTATGTCGCGTTGTCTTGTGAAATTTTTACATTGTTTTTTTACATTGTTTTTTTTTCAGAAATCTCTACGCTTATAAAAAAATTCCCTTTTTTCCCTACACCCACTTTTTTCCCTTACACTACTTTTTTCAAAATTTATTTTTAATTTCTACATTTTCAATTTCAATAATGTAAAAATAATATAAAAACGCAGAAAAATATAAAAAATAAGATATGAATATCATGAGAATTACCTAAGAATAATATAAAAAACTAACAGATATAATAAAAAAATTATTTTTACAATTCTGTATAATTCATCTTTTTCATACGGCTAGATGTGCATTTAAAATTTACACAATTAATTAAAACTAGCAGATTCCAGCGCTCGAAATTCGAATGCAATTTCTAGGCAACTTTATTTCTCAACTTAGCCAATTCACAAACCAACACTTTTTTTGGTTCATTATTATTGTGAATGAAGATAACAAACTCAGTAACACACACATTAACAAATTTAATCAACACACACATAAATAAAGAAAAAAATTAAAAAATCTGTAAATCTGGTGAACAGCTAAAAAGAAATACCTTTCAAATAATATACGGTTGGTCGAAATCGGGATAAAATGGTAGAACAAAACATCGGTAACAAGAAATCGCCTAGCCTATTAATATTATAGATGGCTTGCAAATGAGATGTTATAACTCAAACGGAATATTGGTTCTTGGTTTTAAAAGATTTTTTATAACAGTGGTTATTAGCGTGTATACTTAGATCTGATTTATCGCATTTTAATATTTTTTCACAAGCCTTGCATCTGCATTTATAGTCGTCATCTTTGACCTGTTCCAGCCATCCCATTTGCTTCTCGTCTCTTAACTTACTGAAGCAAAATCTTTGTTTTCTGTATTTCTTTGATGAGTTTTCAGCATCATCGAAAAACGAATCGGACATTTATCAAAAAAACAAGTAAGAGTTGAAATTTGATCTATGCGGACTCACAAATGTGCCCTATACTAATGGTTTTGGAAAATTGTTTTGGAAAAGGATTGTAAAAAATAAAATACATCTTTATATTAAAAAATTTGAATAAAAAAGAAAATTCCAAAATATACCATTTACCTGGTTAAACTTAATATATTATCTGGATCAGGTTAGTATTTAAAATGGGATAAATCGGGTGTCATTGTGCTAATTTATGACGTAAAATATGTAGACACCTCTATAAAATTCAGAGCATTTCTTGTAATATTTCAGTAATAGGTTTATCAAATTGTTTACATTTTCAAATATTTTATTTACATTTGTTACAAATAGTGCAAGAAGTCCAGATATTAATGTAAACGTAAAACCTAGGTGGAGGGTATCAAAGATTCAGCATAGCCGAATTTAACACTCTTACTTGTTTTCCATATTTTTATAATTTCTTTTTCAATGTTTCTTCAAAACCAACACTAAACAAAATTGGTACATAAAAAATGAGAAGTAAATTAATATTAAGCTGGAAAACGCAAAGTTTTGTATTATGATTGTTTTCTTTTCAAATTAAATTTATTGAAGAAACTGAGAAGCATATTATAGATCAAACAGAGAGCAAAAAAGACTTAGTTTTGTAGAAAATATTTTCAAAAAGCATGAAAAAAAAATTTTGCTTCATTAGCACCACAAAAATTTTCTAAATCAATTTTTAAAAAATTTTAATTATTGCACAGGTCTCTAGCAATAATTTGGCTTTTACAGATTGAAAAAATATCAATTAGTCGACGAGTTATAGCCAAAAAACCATATCAAAATATGCTGAAAATCGGCATTTGACTGCAAAGTTCGAAGGTCGATTAAAAAAAAAATTCGAACTAACATAAACAAACGCCGCGATATTTCTCTTCTAATTTAGCCTCTATTTTCACCCCTCACTCTCAGAATCGATCTAACTTTTGCTAATCTGAATTTTTTCCACAGCGTAATTATTGGGTTTTTAAAACATTTCCATACAAAAGCGTATTTATTCTAGCAAATTTTTCATCCCATATAGCACTTCTCATGTAGATAGGTATAATATTAAAGCGCATTGCATTTATTTGGACGTTAATAATCGTAATTTGTTCAACAGTTATGTATGAGTAACTAAAACCTAGCTTACAGCTCCTTTTTTTACTCCCAACAGGCTACCTCCCATTGCTCTTCCATAAACACTTTCTCTTATTGCTGTCATCCAAAATAACTCAAAAACCACTAAAATATTTATCAAAAGTTTTAGACTTGTTTAGACAAACATGGATTTCTTGCAAGACAAAAATATCAATGATTTTATATAATTAAAAAAATCTACATAGAACAATTTATAATTTAGACCGTTAATGTATAATCTTCTTTATCTGTTCTATTATATATGTATGTATATTGCTATTATTTAGTTTTTTCATTAATGTTTTCTAATAAAATATTATAATTTACGTTAATAGATTTTGTTTTCTCTCCATAAAGCTCAAAAAATACCTATTTTCCGTCTTTTTCCCGCAAACCAGGTCTCGACTGTTGTTCCACATCATCCACTTAACCCCAACTTTGATAGAATCATTTTTAACAAAAACTTTATGGGTACGGCACACATTCAAAATTTCTGTTTTAAGCTGCATAATCACGTTTCTATCTTGTTGTCTGCTATCGTTGAAATCCTTTTCTAGTTTTATTTTCGATCCTGCTAAGTTTCTCAGATTTTTAAATATTTTATTTGCCATGTCCTCTTCCTTCATTTCAGATACTACGTTGATCTTATTACCGTCATTAAACAAAATCCTAACGGTGGTGATTTGTACTTCAGGTAGTTTCAATATGTTGGTACAGACTTTTTGCACTGGGGATTTTGGCGATCCCTCTTTTACAATTCCTCTAAAAATAACGTTCTTCGTTCTTGCTTGATCGGATATTCGTTGTATCTGCTGATGATCCAACTCTCTATCTTTTTTTAACTGTTCAATTTCTTCTCGTAGGGCTAAATTTTCTTTTTGTATGTTATCATATTTAACGTTGATGTCTTCTATTTGATTTTTAATTTCCTCAATATCTGCTTTAGTTGATGCATAGTCTAGCTTTTCTTCTACATTTTTGAGCTTTTGCCCCATTATTTCCTCAATCGAGCATTTCATCAGTTGCTTCAGATCTTTAAGCGCAACATTGCCAACCAAGTTGTCTCCTGTTTTAATTGTATTTTCTGGAGATGTCTTTTGTAGTTTACGTTTAGCATGTTGTGTAAAACTGGAGGTTGATGCAAGTGCATTAGTTTTTGGCGGAGTATGTTGCACACTTGCAGGCATATCAATTAAAATGGTATTGCAGTGAATCAAAATTAACAGATGGCAATACGGTTCAACAAAAAGAAGTGGCGGTAATGTAGTTCAGTAAGGTAGATATGTATGGTTATTCGTTAATTACAAGTACATAACACAAAAATTGGTAACACTCTTACTACAATCAACCAGTATTTACATAAGCGAAACAGCTGGTGTTGTTAACGCTTTCTAGTAATTCTTGTAGATTCAGTGCTATCGGTTGTCTCTTTCAATTTGAGTGATTTTTAAGATTTTGTTTATTTTTTTGTTTATAATGTTAAAAATTTAATATTTAAAAGACAAATAAATTGTCACAAAGGAAAGCAACGCGATAATCTCCAATTTACAACTGTCGCGACTCACAACGACAATCATTCACCGTCACTTTTGGTTGGATCTAAGTGATTTTAATTGGTGGTTTTTTGCAGGTTTTCACGAGCCGGTAAACAACACGTATTCTTCGTCGGAAACTTTTAAACTCAAATACAACTAACTTTATTTTGCAAATACAACAAAAAGTTAATATGCCAAACTTTTGGTCACATTTGTAAAAGAATAATGGAAAAACGTATGAAATAAAAGACCAGCCCTGTGTATATTGTTATCATTGTTCTGTATGATATCTAGTCGAAAATATTGACATTCACGTTAAAATAGAAATAACTATTGCAAAGCTAATTAGAACAAAAATTGTGGCGCCATCTACTGTGGCATAGCAACACTGAGCAAAATGAAGTGACATTCTGTTTGTTAATGCAAAAGAAATGTATTTTCCCTAAAACAAATTACATATTGGAGAATTTTATATAAATAAAATAATATTCCGATTTATTTCTAACATGCGGATATTATGAATATATATATTTAGAATATGTGTATATTATTTTATTATTTAATATATGTACGTATGTATGTATATGTAAATATTGCACACAAAAAAAAATACAACATCAAAAGATATAGTTGTTTTTCTTGAAATAAATTATTACATAAAATTTCTTTTGGTAAATTTACACTGTTCTTTTTTATTAACAACTAGATAGTTTAGCATTATTTGCTTTAGATGTTGGTGAATTTTTACTCCCTTTATATTAGCTCGTAGTGTCTGCTTGTCGACAAAATTATGGATCGATTTTTACCCCTTTCCCGTGACCCAATCGAACTGAACCTTTGCAGGCAGACTCGTGGCGATGACAAAAATTATCTATCAAATTTTTTAGTGATGCCAAAACAATGGAAACCTTAAAATTTTTCACCAGAGTTGATAAAAAAAATGTACAAAGGGATAGTTTTTATTATATTATTACCCCAACCACCACAAAAACAACAAGTCCAGCTATGACAACAATACAACATTTAGAATAACAATAAGAACAATATAGAAACATCATATTTTTAATTTTTTATTATCTATACCGATATAATTAAACCTAGATCTGTGGGATCCAAAAAAAAAACAAAATGTTTAAAAATATTCTCAATTACAAAACTAAAAAATTATATTCATTTTGGTAGAGTAGAGTATTTTCCTATTGAAACTTTAATATAAATGAGTTGAATATAAGACTCAATATAAGTTTATTGTGCACTTCATTTCAAAAAATTATAAAATGCTTATTATATACAAATCATTTACAAAATAACCATGGATGTGTTATATACAAGATATACAAGATATAATAATAAATCAGGTGAAAATATACATAATATTGGTGAAATGTATCTGTTTGCGTATATAGCAAAAAATATATAAAAAATGAAAACACAATTTAATTTTAGGTTTTGTAAGGAGAGAAAATAAAATCTCTTATTTTATTTTATTAGGATAAAAATTACCTTTAAAAACTTACAAATGGTGTTTTTAGCGTAGAACGAATTATACGAAGGTACCAAAACGATTGATTTTATAAGTTAAAAAATAAAGAGAGAAGGTGGCGGACAATATCTAAGTACCGTTAACGGTTTTACTAGTTAAAATCTATGTAAACACTCCTTTCAACGATGTATAAAAAAAGGAGTTTCATATATTTTAACCCAGAATTAGCCCAAAAATGGCTAATCGACTCAAAGGCGGAAAAGTAAAAAGAAAATATTAAATTGTACTTAAACATTGCCGGCCACCTTGCAACATCAAGGTATGTTGCAACAATAATACTTTTAAAAATAACTTAAATATCTTAAAATAAGGCACAGTTCAGTTTGAGAATGTGAGCTTGAATTCAGTTTATTAATTTTTTTTTTTCAAAACACTTAAAGTTAAGTTGACCAGTAGGGACCTCGACGTAACAATTTTCCATAGGCCAGTAGGGACCCTAATGGAAAATTGATTAAAAAATAAGTATGAGCCAGTAGGGACTCTACAATTTGAGCCAGTAAGGAGTCTACATAGGAGCCAGTAAGGACTCTACAATTTAAAGAAACTATCGAAGAAAAAGTGTAAATTATTCGGTCAAAATGACCAGTTTGGTTATCGGTCGTTTTACAACCCCATTACCAGTAAGAATATCCTCGACCCTTACGTGACCGTCACTTCCCGGATAAACTTTTATGGCCCGACCTAAAGGCCACGATGTCGGAGGTAGATTTTCATTCTTGATAACGACTAATTCGTTTTCCTGTAGATCGCGTTCCGGATATTTCCATTTATTGCGCTTATTTAACATCATTAAATATTCTTCTTTCCATCAGCGACAAAAAAGTTGAGACAATGCTTTCATTTTTCGAAATCGATTAAAAAATGACCAGGAGTCAGAGCTACTGGTTCCCGAGGGTTATCCGCCACAGAACAAAGCGGGCGTGAATTTAGACAAGCTTTGATTCTTGCGAGAACTGAAGAAAGCTCTTCAAAAGTATATTTAAAAGATTGCGCTTCCTTACGAAAATGGTGTTTAAAACTCTTGACCCCGGCTTCAAAAAGGCCACCCATATGTGGTGCCCCGGCCATTATAAACCGCCAAGTTAAACCCTGAATACCATAAATAGAACACACTGCAATCTGACTTTGCTTAAGAGACATCTTAAAATCCTTCTCTAATTCACACGATGCACCTACGAAATTTGTCCCATTATCCGAAAATGTAGTGTAGGGGCAACCTCGTCGAGAAATAAAAGTGTGAAAGGCAGATAAAAAAGTAGGCGTCGATAAATCAGACGTGGCCTCTAAATGAATTGCTTTCGTGGAAAAGCATACAAAAATACAAACGTATCCCTTCGTTATCCTACAAGCTCTGCTCGTAAAACTTTTGATGTCAAAGGGACCAGCAAAATCAACTCCCGTTGTCGTATATGGTCTATCAAGAGTAGTTCTTTCAGGAGGTGGAGCCGCCATAATTTGACGACAAGATACTTTACGGTCAATAATACACCGTCTACAACGACCACAGACTCCACGAATTTTCGACTTCAAGCGTGGAACCCAATATTCAATGCGAAGTATTCGCTACATGAACTGATTTCCACCGTGAATGGAAATCATATAAAAAATTCTATTAACAATTGAGTAAATCGGCTCAAATAAGGTAGAATAATAGGATATTTTTCGGTATATGAAAGGGATGGTGATTTAACCAGGCGACCATTCAATCTTATCACACCGTCTTTATCGAGAAAGGGATTCAACGAAATTAGGCAACTCTTTGAACTTAACGGTTAATTATCCAGCAGGCATTTATATTCATCTGCGTAGTGATGTTTCTGAGCCACAATGGCTAAATGCAATTTGTTCTTCTGATTTCCTAACCAGAAATGATTTTATCCACATTCAAACAACGATTTGATCTATGAGCTGGATGACTATTGTAAAAGAATCTCAAAATAAAGAATCTCAAAGATTATCCGAAGAGCTCGATTAAGACGAGAGTAATTATTCAAAATATCCACATATATATCTTCCCCCTTACCGTCCATAAAGAAGGAAGCATGAGTTTTGACAACCCGACCCTCAATGTCAGTGTCAAGATAACTTAGATCCGTTATATTCCAGTGCACTTTATCTTGACCCAGCCATTTTGGAGCATGCCACCAAAGCTCCCTATTTTCCAGCTCAGCTCATGACTACCTAAATCTGCAGGATTATCCTCAGAACGAACATGATACCAATTATGGTTTCCTATATTTTCCTGAGTGCGGCATACTCTGTTCGATACAAATTGGTCCAGGAACACGGAGTTATTTTTAAACAGGAAAGGACTATCGTCGAATCAGTCCAACAGTAAATTTGATCAATTTTAATATCAATTTCACTTATCACCGTCTTCAAAAGTTCAGAGGCTAACACCGCCCCGCACAGCTCTGAACGAGGTAGAGAAATTGATTTGATGGGAGCTACTTTGGTTTTCGATGAAAGTAGGTGAGTATGAATTTCGCCGATAGAGGCTTGAATTCGAATATAGATCTCCGCTTTTCCGAGGCATCACAAAAAACAAGAAGCTCAACAGAATTCCCCGGAGAATAATTAACCCATCTTGGAATACGAATAGTATTTACCTCATGATAAAAAGTTACAAACCTTTTCATTCATCTGCCGTCGAAATTGGAAGCATATCATCCCAATTTATATTATCAAACCACATTTTTTGCATGATAATTTTAGCAACCACAATGACAAGACCTAACCAACCTACAGGATCAAACAATTTCGCGATAGTCGATAAGATCTCCCTCTTAGTATACCCAGATTTTAATGAAATAGGAGTCACACTAAAATAAAACGAGTCCAACTGAGCGTTCCACTGAATTCCTAAAGTCTTTGAAGTACTCGATTCTATAAAGGTCAATAATTTAGCGTCAACTAAATGGTCCAAAGGTATGTCTTTCAAAATAATCCGTTCGTTTGAAGTTCATTTTCTTAGCTAAATCTTAGCAGAGGCCAAAGCAGCGACGAGTCGATTACGAGCCATTAATGCAGTCAAATGTCATGAGTCCCCGTCAAAACGTCGTCAACGTACATGCACTTTTGTAGAATAATTGCTGCGAGAGGGAACTCAGCCTCAGAATCGTCCGCGAGTTGTAATTACGTCCTAATAGCAAGGTACGGGGCGCAGTTAACGCCAAAAGTCACTGTCTGCAATTCATAGTCCCTTAAGGTCTCCATCGGAGAATCCCTAAACAGAATTCGTTGAAAAGGGGTATTAGAAGAATCAACCCAAATCTGCCTATACATTTGAGTAATATCACAATTGAAGACGAATTTAAACAGACGCCACCAAATAATAAGTAGAACTAAGTCTGCTTGTAAGGTAGGTAATACGTAAAGGCAATCGTTTAAACTAATTCCATTAGAAGTTCTATTTGAAGCATTGAAAACAACTTTCAATTTAGTTGTCTTTCGTTCTATTTTTACCAACGGATGATGAGGTAAATAACAAAAAGAGGCAGCAGGTGAAAAATTTGGTAATACCGGTCTCATATGTCCTATGTCCAAATACTCCCTAACGACGTCATCTTACATCTCCTTAATTTCAGGTCTACGTAGTAAAGATGATTCGGTCCTGAGATATTGTCCCATAACACCAGGTCTTGAGGTCGCTAAAGATAATTTTTCAGGAAATTCAGGCTTAAATGGGAGACTCACTACATATCGACCATCATATTCGCGATGAGTAGTCGCTTTATAATTTTCATCAAAAAATTTGTCAAATGGAGACAGAATTTTTCTTTTAGGAGTTTCCTAAAGTTCCCAGAATCTCAAAAGATTTTTGTTAAGGCAATCTTCCTCTGAAAATTCGACATTCGTAGAATATATCTGAACTTGAGGTAGTACAACTAGACCAGTAACAATCTAGCCAAAAACAGTGTTCTGAGCTAGTAAAGAGCCCAAAATATTGCGACGGATTCCTCCCAACAGAATTCTTGGATATAAATCCGCGCCAAGCAAAAGATCAACAGGTCGACTGTCATCAAAATTAATATCGGCCAAACGAAGGTTTGGTAAATTTTCCTTTAGATACGAGTGGACTGTAAATGATGGTAAATTACCCGAAATATTTGCCAAAACAGGTGCCAATGTTTCCAATACAAGGGATGAATCAAGGGTGGAGCCAATTTTCAATGAACAAAGTTTTCTAGACATTGCCGTAACTGAAATATGAGTATTCGTCGAATGCGTCGAAATTTTCAGGCGATTTTGCAAACGTTCAGAAATGAACGATGCTTCAGAAGCAGGGTTAATAAGGGCCCGGACTGTACCCTGATGAATAAGATTCACCGTAGCCGTCCCTAAAAGTACAGTCCTATTTTGAGCTGTATGAAATACTTGACTATTTGTAGGAGCCGTAGCA
Source organism: Cordilura impudica (assembly GCA_963682025.1). NCBI lineage: Eukaryota > Metazoa > Arthropoda > Insecta > Diptera > Scathophagidae > Cordilura > Cordilura impudica. The sequence goes on along the minus strand of OY821517.1, from coordinate 210,647,984 downwards.
TGAGTGGCATTCGAAGATGATGCGATTGCCGGTACGGAGTTTGAAACTCGAGAAACAGAAACCGAACTAACACCTGAATTCGACCGATTATTATCCCTAGAAACCTCAGAAGATGGTAATTCACGGTGTAACATAGCATGATGTCTCTTGTTACAAATGGAGCAATTATACGAACTGCTACAATTTTTAGCTTCATGTGTCCTTGCGAGACAATTGACACAACAGTGAAACTTTTTACCGCAGAAAATCGATCCGCAACAGATAAACTTTTGAATCGATGACAAGAGCGTAAAAAGAGAACTTGATTCTTACAAAGAACACAAGAAGCACTTGAAGTTGAAGCACCATTGGTATGATGCGCTTTGATTTTAGGTTCAGAAAGCCGTTTCGCAGATTCTGAAGCCCTAAGATCACGTAAACAATCTAAAGTTTGAACTCTTTCTGTGAGAAAGAGGTCCAAATCCTTCCAATGTGACAAAGCTGATTTGTCTTTTATACTCTGTTCCCACAGACTAACAGTTTGCGAAGGTAACCGTTGAATACAAAGAAATCCAATAATAGGATCCCAGCTGTGCGTCGAAATATTACAGATTGACATAGCCGTAAGGCAACCGTTTATTCCGCGTTGTAAAGTTTTTAGTCCCGACGATGTTTCCTTATCAAGAAAGGAAAGGCTAAATAGCGATTTTAGCTGGTTAATAACCAGCATACGCGGATAATCATATGCGTCCCTCAAGTTACGCCACGCAACATCAAAAACTTGATTAGTGAGAGGTCATTTCGAAACAATTTACCGAGCTTCGCCACTAGTTTTCCGAACTAGATGGCATAGCCGCTTAATATTGCTAAGTCGAGAGTTATTGATATAAACCGCTGTAAAACGATCCCTAAAAGTGGGCCAAGAAATGGAATCACCCTCAAAAACGTCGGTATCGCATGGCGGAAGCGTTAAATTATGACAAAAGTTGTCAGCTGAATTGAGGTTTACAATCGGAGACTGAGACTATAGCAGTCTTCGGTGTCGCGTTGGATTTAAAATGATATAATCGTTCATTAATCCTAGCTAAACAATTAAAGTACGCGTTAAAAGTGGCTTCATATTTCGATTCAGCCGCGTAAAAATCCGCCGGTTCCGTGTCATCCGAATTTTCTAAATATGATAAACGAGTACGATATGTCGATTTCACTTGTTCCCAAAGCAAGTTCAATTCTTTTCCACGAATTTCAAGATTTCAAGATTAAATAACGAATGTAACTCTTCACGAATATCGTTGAATTTCGCCTCACATTTAATCGCGAATAAAAAAATCAAGTGCAGTTCCCGGCATTTTGGTTCGAATATAAAAATTCTTTAAAAAAATCCGAAAAAGTAAAATATTATAAAACTAATATAAAACTATATTCAAAAATTTTATTTTCTTAATATGTGGTATTATTTTAACAAATTATAAGCAAAACAAAAATTTGCAAAAAAAAAAAAATAAATAATAAAAAAACACACTGGTTACGTCGCGACTAAAACGGACAGTAGGGTGACTAACAATGTTACAGAAAAAACAAACCAACACAATGCGTGTGCGTGTATATTAGTTTGAAGAGAAATGAACACGCTCTTGAGCATAAACGCAAAAAAAACAACGCGTGAACATAAAGAGAAATAACACTATTCAGCTTAAGCAGCTTAAACACACAAAAAAAACTTTCGCATGAGCGGAGAAAACTGATCTATAACTATAGTTATTATTCTTATTGCAATGTATGTATGTATGTCTGTTTAACTTATTATTATTTGCACTAAACACTTTTTAAAAATCCCGACGGCTTTTTGTTTTTCTTTCGATTAAAACAAACATGATATAATTAATATATGTGACGTAACGCTTAGTTGTAAAACGAAAAGTACGAAAAAAATAGTATTTTAATAATGATGACCTTTTTATTTTTAAATTAATTTTTATTATACACTTTTTTTAAATTTTTTTGCTTAGCTCACACATAAAAAAAAATAAACTGAACTATACGCGCCTTTAGTTTAAATTTGATGTTAATTGTAGTTGCAGCGAAGGGTGGTTTTTGCAGGTTTTTGCTGGTGTTGTCACGATGAAGGCTGTGAGAATGTTTTAATTAAAAATTTCCAAAATGTTCCAAACTTTTCTTCAGGATCCGGCTCGAAGGATCAAAGATTTGCGTATGTGGCAAAAAATATATAAGAAATAAAAACACAATTTAATTTTACGTTTTGTAAGGAGAGAAAATAAAATCTCTTATTTTATTTTATTAGGATAAATATTACCTTTAAAAATTTACAAATGGTATTTTTAGCGTAGAACGAATTGTACGAAGGTACCAAAACGATTGATTTTATAAGTTAAAAAATAAAGAGAGAAGGTGGCGAACAATATCTAAGTACCGTTAACGGTTTTACTAGTTAAAATCTATGTAAACACTCCCTTCAACGATGTATAAAAAAAGGAGTTTCATAGATTTTAACCCAGAATTAACCCAAAATTGGCTAATCGACTCAAAAGCGGAAAAGTACAAAGAAAATATTAAATTGTACTTAATCAATATCAATCACCAAGAATTATACAACATGGAAGAGGTATTGGTTCACTTTTTGCATCCCTTTATCATAAATGTTTTGAAGTATAAGTCTATTGAAGTAGGAAAGTATGTATTAGAAGAAATCGGAACAAAGCCATTAAAAGATATTTTGCTTAAGCAGGGGAAAAACGCTGTTAACCGTATTAAAAGGGTTACTTTTTTAAGATTAAACAAATTACAAAAAGGAGAAGGAAAACGTAAAAAACTTAAACGATTTATACATAAACCACATATTAAATCAAAACGTTGTGGAGGGAAGAACATTAAAGATATTTTTGAAAATTAAAGGTGTCCGAATTTATTGAATGTATGAAAAGCGAACTAGATTTATTTGAATCACCACCAATTCAAACAACTGTTATTAAAACTGAAGAAATATCATAAAACCAAATTGCTTCATTAGATAACTCTTCAACTATAGAGTTTATTTCATTAGGAAATGGTGAAACATAAAGAGATTTAAATAATACAGTGCGTTCATAAATGATAGCACATTTGGTAATCTGAGAATCAATGTTATATAAAATTTTAACTATGCATGCCATAATTATCATCTCTTTGTGGAACGTGTATTAATATGTTCTCTATCCAAAACTAAACTTATATCGAACAAATCTTCCATTAATTAGAAATACCGTTATTAAAATCTTTTACATCAAATAGTATAGCACAAAAGCAATAAAGCCTTTGTTTGACAAAAAGTACCGTTTTAATACAACATATTCTATTTAATTTTATTAAAAACATTAGTAATAAATAATGAATAAATAAAATGCCACGAGGAAAAGTGTTAAGTGAATTTGAAATCGGCAGAAGTCGAAAGGCTATTTATAATTATTTAAAAAAAAATTGAAAATTATGGCAAAAATTAAAGCAGTGGTAGAAAAAATAAGTTGAATGAATGCGAGCTTCGACTTATTTTGAACACAGCAAGCAACAGCACCAAAAGCTGTGCCCAACTTGCTGGATGCTTTGACGGCCGTACAAAAAATTCTTTTATTTAGTGTACATCAAACAAAAGAGAAAACGCATAACATGTAAACAACACCTTATATGGTAATATCCACCGTCCAACCAGTCCAGACACACACTAGCGACATCTACATTTTTGTTTGTGAACTACAGAAATTTTCATAATATTTTTACAACCACTTTCAGATGAAACAACTATATTAATATAATATGCTGTCACGCTTATACACGTTGTATATTTTTTTTTATTATTTATTTCTGCTTATTCATTGTCACAAATTGAAATTTCTGTGGGCAAATTAACGCGTTCTTATTGCAGTTAATTGTATTATAAATTGAAATAAGTGTGTTAAATAAGATTTACATTATAACTGATATTTGCTGACAAAATAATAATGTAATTAAAGTGAGTGTGTTTAACATAACACATTACAGTAAATAAATTTATAGAAAAAATATAGTATTCCAGGTAATTTCATTAAAACTCGAAATATAAATAAAATATATTGGAAATAAATAAAACTAATTTTTATTTCTCGTTTAGATAATTCTGTTGCCGATTGCGTTGAAACCTTATTTGGAGTATAGCATATGATGCTAAAGAAGCTAGTGAACCTAGTAGTACTTTTCCTGACTGTTATTACTGTTTATGGCTCTTGGACTTCGTCCAAATCTCCACTGCTACACTACACCCAATGGTGAAGAAGCGCCGGGTTATACGAAATTTGAACAAGCTTTGAAATATAAATTCCGCGGCAGATCGTACTTGTTGCAAGCCATTATTTATGCCTCATACTCCCAATAGATTGTGTTTAGAATTCTGGGTGATGCTGTATTGGATTATTTGATAAGGCTTTTGTATGAAGACCCTAGGCAACATTCACCTGGAGCCTTAACCGATTTGAGATCTGCTTTAGTTAACAATACCGTATTTGCGTAATTAGCTGTAAGGCATGAAAACCGCAAATATTTTAGACACATGACACGAAAAATGGTTATAGTATAAACGAAGAGGTTAATATTATGAAGACGTTGAAATACCAAAGGCATTAATTAGGTGATGTTTTCGAGTCTGTTGCAGGTGCGATATTTTTAGACTCGAATATGTCTTTAGATGCTGTGTAATTGGTTTACAATAATATGATGCGTCCTGAAATTGAACAATTTAGAAATTCGGTGCCAAAATTACAAATAAGGGAACTACTTGGATAAGAACCTGAAACTGCCAAATTTATGTTATTTTTTATGCTTTAACATTTAAATTGTACATGGGATCAAATTTTTAATTTTCAGCAAACCCGAAAAATTAACTGATGGCCGACGTGTTCGTGTTACCGTACAAGTTTTTCGGTAGAAAATATCGGATTGCCAAATGTACTGCTGATAAATGTGCTTTACGTCAGTTGAAGAATTTTTTTTATATTTTAATCTATGTTGTGTAGTTAGATCGAAAAATTCAAAAAAATATATACATTTCATTATGTTAAAGTATCAAAAAAGTTTTTCAAATAAACCATTCTTTTGTTTTAGTTTTGAAATAAATGCCCGTAGTTTCGTTTTATTTTTGCATAGATGCAGAGATAATTAAAAATTTACATTAAATTCTAGTTTTAAATTAAAGCAATCAAAAGGAACTAATGTTGTAGTTAGAGGTTTAACTTTAGCCATTTGTAGTTTTGGCTTTACTTTCGACTTTTACGCGTTTTAAGCGATCTGTATATTACTTTTCATAAATTGAGCATACATTGTCATCATTTTGGGGACATCATGTTTAAAAACGGTGGAAATCTACAAATACATTTTTTATTTCATCCTTCTCTTATATATTAAAATTTGTTTAAGGATTGATGGGCTTTTGTGGAATATGTAGGTTGCGCTACCATTTCTGCTAATGGTTGGTCGTTCTCTCCTACTAAGATTTATTTGCTTTCGAGCTGTTGAAAATATAATTCACATATTTTATTAAATTAAAAACATAATTCCACTCTGACCATACCGCCAATTGCACCAACTTACATTTTTTCTATTCGTATTGATTTTGTTGCTTCTATTGTTTACTTTTATCAAAATTAAATCCTCCATTAACTTCATTCCAAGGTGTACAAGTCCGTCTACTTACAGGAATTAAAAAAGTAGAAAATTAATGTTTTATGTATGAAGCTAACGGTATAGTACCCAATGTGATGGGAATATTACCAGACAAATTACGATGAGAAGCATTACACGAACTCTACATGCAAGTCATAATCAAAAACAATAATACAATACCACAATTCAACTTGCGAAAAGTTTCGTCACCAGCAACTGCACCAATGGTTAGCTTAGCTATAGTAATTTGTGATTACTTCCTTTCGGCCCTGGGTTGAGTAGTATTGTATGCAATTGTCTTAAAACAAATTTTTACAAGCATCAGCAAAACCCTTCAAAATGTCACTCAAACCTTAGAATTGGCTTTTGTCTCATCCAACTCCTATTTTAACTCAGCCAACTTTTTATGTTGTTTGCGTTCCTTTTTCGATAAACTCAACAAACGTTGACGATGAGCCTCCAACTTCTTTTGTTTCAATTCATTTTCTTTCTCTGCATCTACATAAACATTTTTTTATCTTCAAAGCCCACAAACAAGTTATACATTCCAAGTTGAAATTGTTGTTTTTGGCGTTGATTAAATGATTAACGCGACGTACATATTGTGAAAAGAGTCATGTGAAGCTTTTTATCATTGGCAAACACAAAACGGAAACAATTCTTAATATCATGTTTACTTTCATCATCCTTTCATCATCACCAGCAGCATGTTTAGTTTTCGTTGTTTTTGCCTCTTTTCGATTGCAAAAATTTCGAATCTTCACCATCCAGCATGTCGGCTACAATATCCAGCATCTTCATATTGTTCATCATCGTTGTTTTGTTTTTTTGTGCCAGCAATAGTAATTTTTGCTTTCTTCCTTCGGCCCTGGCTTGAGTAGTCCTGAATGTAATTGTCTTACGTAAAACAAATCACAAGCTATGTGTTTTAATATACACCTTTTATACATATTTTTATATCAAAACAGATAATACGATATTATTAATGTTTTTTAAATATTTATCAATAGCAAATACTCACTATTTTTTCCATTATTATTGTTTTTTATGCTGGTTACAAACATGTGTAGCTGTTCACTTGCACACATTATATTTTGTATATTTTATTTTTTAATCTCTTTCTCAAAGTTGTTATAGCAATTCTAAGAAAAAAAAAGGTAAACAAAGCCATACGGTTCGTGTTTACTTTTTTGACAGCTGTCAAGTTGTCACGACTGTGTTAGGCTGTGGTAATATCGTTTGCCAATTTCTGTTTGTTGCAAAAAAAAAAAAAAAAATTCTATTTTTAAACAAAAATTCTATTTTTAAACACTTGAGTTGGTGTTAATATTTCTCTGCCCGCATAATTTCATTCATGTATAAAGCTGTTACTCGCTCTCATTCCCACCCATGTTTTCAGCCATTAACATTGGCTTACCTTGTTCCCCTCATCGTTAGATGTAGTATTTTTTTTACATAGGAATTTAATGAATGTATAAGTGTTGGTTACACGAATGAGTGATTGCGATTTTTTTTTGCAAACAACAAACTGGTTTGTTGATAGATTTTTTTTGTGTGCAAAAAAAATTAAAAAAGTCTTGTATAATTGGGTCTTTAAGAAGATGACGCAAAATTTAAAATCATTCAAGTTTTGATAGTGAAAAGGGAAGGAATTGAAGTTCTGGTTACGAATTGAATTGGTTGTATAAGAAAACCTTAAGTTAAAATTTAACCTTAAGAAAAATAGTTTATGTGAAAATTAAGTACAGTTGTGAAGAAAAAAGTTAAAGTTTAAGAAAGTTAAAATAAGTGAAGCTTAAATAAGCTTACAAAATTTAAAGAATTTAAACTTAGAAAGACTTAAATATAATTAAATATATTTATATATTTAAAATAAAAAAAAAAAGACTGAATAAAAAAGAAAATATAACTAAGTATCAAATTAACTCAATTTAAAATAATGGTTAAATATTAAACAAAATTGCATCTAAAATCCTTAAAAAAGGTTAAAATATTTCCGAAATAAATAAAAATTTACAAACTCAATAAAAATTAATTTAAAAAAAAAACAATCTGTTATATAAAACATTTCCTAAAAGTGTATCAAATGTATAAGAACCTTGTTGTTTTAATACTTTGAAATAATTTTCACCATAAAAAATATCGAGCTAAGACATTAAAATTAAAGAAATTTTAAAGATTAAGCAATTGAAGAAATTTAAATATTTAAAGACATTTAAAATTAAAAGAGGAACGTATTCAAGCAAACGTGATAAAATTTTAAATATAATAAAACTAAACATTTTGATATTAAAGAAATACCGTAAATAAGTTAAGAAAATATGTCGAAACAATACGAAGCAGAGAAAAGCAGCGGCCTCTTTAGAGACACAGCCCCGGCGACAGGCGATAGCGCTACATTCGACAACAACCACAATAAGTCGGTAATTCTTATTTTTATTTTTATAGACAAATAATTTGATAAATTAAACTTACAAATAAAATTTTTATGAAATTTAAATCATTTGTTAAGACTAAGAATTGTACTAAATTTGCTAAGTTAAGAAAATTTTCTAATTATAAAATTATACTAAAAATTTTTCCTACATTAAGAAATGTTCCTAAATATAAAATTAAACTAAACATTTTACTACATTAAGATATTGTTTCTAATTATAAATTTAAACTAAATATCAAATATTTTTTTTAGATATGATATTTGCTAAAATTAAAATTGTGCCAAAAAAAAAAATTAAAATTGTGCTGAAATTAAAATTTTTCTACTATTAAAGATTTTCCTAAAATTTAAAAACTTTCCTCAAAGTAAAAAAAAAAATTGTCCTATAATTAACTTTTTCCTGATACTTGCTAATTATGGTATAAAATTAAAAAAAAAAAGAGAAAACAAAAATTTCCTAAGATTTGTCTAACTATATATGAGACTTTTTTTTCTAAAGATTTTTCTAATTAGAATTTAAAAGTTTTCTAAATGTGAGGTTTTCTAATTAAACCAATTTTTTGTCATTAAAAATTAGCAAAGTGTAAGGTATTCTAAATATAAAAATTTATCTAAATACAAAATTTTTCTAAAATTACATAAAAAGTCTTCTAATTATAAAATTTAAACTAAAATTTTCCTAATTCTACACTTAGCTGAAATTAGAATTAAGCTAAAATTAAAAATTGTCCTAAAATTAAAATTTGGCTAAAAAATTAAAATTAAAAATTTTTGTAAAAAGTAAAATTTTGCGAAAATATAAAAAAAAAATAAATAAATTTTGCTAAATATAATTTAAATTTTTAACACCTTAAAAATTAAGGTTAAATAAATTTTTGTTAAACCCAATGTAGAAACCAAACCAAACCAGATTCTTATCATTTATGTGGGTTACCTGCAATTAAGATGGAGTCGAGGTAACATGGTAGGGAGGGCAAAAGGGGCAGAACACCTCGTCCCCAATCCCAAGGTAAATATGGCCATCCGTCCCATTTAGCGTCCGTTTTTTTTGACAGTTTTTTCAGTAAATCGCACGTGAACATCTGTTTCCCTGGGTCTTAACAAGATCCCACCCCTCCGACGAGCTAGGCCCCCTGCCAGCACGTGCGACCCGTTAAGGCTCAGGTTTTTTTGTAATTTATAATTTTTGCCTAAATAGGAATTTATTATTTATTTTAATTTTTTTAACATCTGTGCACCGCGGAAGCACCAATTGTTCCTAATTTTTTATATATGTGCTCTGAAATTCATGCCTCCTTTCAATTTCTGAAATTTTGATTAAATATGCGTATATCGCTATTTAAATTAACCGAAATTGGGATGGGTTTTGAATTTTAGTTCACCCTTCAAACATTTAATTAAATTTTGTGATTTTATCTTGCTTTGGTCATTAAAGGTTGTTCCCGGAATACAAGAACTTCGTTCTAAATGAACCGGTTACTTGTCCGAAATAATTTTTATAGCACGAAATATTATCAAACAATCGGGAAAAAAATATTAGTCTCAAATTTTAAGTTTTATTTTTTGATGGATGGTCATACTTACTTACGGATTTTTTTTTAAATGATTGGTTTGGTTTTGGATAACTACATTGGGTTAACAATTTATTGACATTTTTTTTGAAAATATATTGAAAAGTATATTGAAAATTTTGAAATTTTCTGAAAGTTTATTTTATTAACTTATAGTTGAACTAAGTTTTGAAATTTTGGAAAATTTTTATTAACTCATATTTGAACTAGTTTTGAAAATTTATATTAACATATATTGAATACTATATTGAAATTTTTTTTGGAAATCTTTATGGAGTTTATATGGAAAATTATAATTGAAATTTTTTTGAAATCTTTTGAAAATTTTTATATTTAAAATTATATTTTGAAAACTATAGTGAAAAGCTATATTGAAAATTAAAATATTGAAAATTATATTGAAATACTATATTGAATTATATTAAATTTATATTGAAAATTATATATTAAAAATTTACTAACACTTATTGAACTATACGAATTATATTGAAACGTTTTTTACAAATTATATTCAATTTCTTTTTGAAACTTTATTGAAATTTTTTTTGAAAATTTAAAACTTTTTTAAACCTATTGAAAATTTACTTTTGAATACTTTTACGTGGGTTCGATTGAAACCTAAACTCCCTAATCAATTTACACTAATTTAATGCTTAAATACTTTTAATTTCACTTAATAACATTTCATTTCACTGCCTTACATTCTTTCGATTGGAACCAAAAAATTTTACTCAATTTGGAGTAACATAATAACACTTTGCATTAACTTCACAACATTTTATTGCTTTAAATTGCAATCCATTTTGTACCTAATTTATAACACTTTTCATGTAATTGCATTACATTCATTCGATTTTAATCGGTTCACATTAACGTAACATAATATTTCATTTGTTTACTATATAACCTTTCGTTCACTCGGAACTTGAAAATTTTTAATCAGTTTCAACTGAATTCATTTTCTAACCCGTTACATTTAACTTCATTTCTTCGTTCGATTGAACTGAAATTTAATTCATTGGTATTCATTTCATGCTATTGCATTTGTTATATTAGAACTACATATTATAATAAATTTGAATTCATTTCCGTTCATAATATTTTCTTTAACAGCCTGTCATTCGTTCGCCTAGAACTAAAATTTTAATCTATACTTTTCAGTTAACTAAATTGCAGTCATTCGAATTTTAATCAGCTCATTCTAACTCAACGTTAACCTGCTAATTTTTTTTTACAGCCTATATTTGTTCTATGGGAACAACATTGAATTTCATTTATATTATTTAAATTGTGTAACATGTCATTACCTTTGCAATCATTGTCGTTATACCAACACTCATTCATTCTTTCATATCGTCCGAATATATTTTCGTTAAAATTTTTATAGGTAGTCCGAAATCATGGCGGTACAGCATAGTCCAGGAAGTTTAGCTTCGGCTTTAGCCGAAAACGTTTGTTTGATATGCCAAGAAAGTTACGATCATACCAGCAACTTAGTTTCTACCAGGTGTAGACACGTTTTCCACCACGAGTGCCTTTTTAATTTCTTCAACGTTTCGACTTGTTGGCCGCAGTGTAATAAAACTGTCACTAAAAACAGTTTGTTAAAACCTTCCGTCCGAGTTAATAATGAAAGTTTACCAGTTAATACTGGAACGATTCCGAAATCCGCGAAAAGAATTTTATCCAGCAGAAAGGAAAGAAATGCAGAGTTCAATGCAAACCGAAATATTTCCCCAGGTCAGACTAGTGGTGAAGGAAGAGAGAGTTTAGAGGATCGTAATAGATCCAAAATAGAAAATAATTTCCAAGGCGAAATAAATAAGCTTCACGCCGTAGTCGAAAGGTTATCTCAACAATTTACTAGCGTAAACATTAGCGCAAACAGAGAACCCGAATGGCCTAGAGAAATTTTTCCAACCACGTCGGTTCATCACAATTTTTCAGCTCCTTTAGTTCATAACGTTCCCCATGAACCTAATTTTGTCCCTCCGCGTAATATTAGGCCTCCTTCAACTCACCCGTCTGTACCAGCAAGTCGTGAGAGAGCTTCTTTATCGTCTGTTGCTCTTAATAATAGCGGCAAAATTGCAAGTCTGATAAATAGTTGGAACTTAACGTTCACTGGAAAGACCACAGGGTTACCAGTAGAAAAATTTATTTACATGGTAAACTCATTAACCCATGACAGTTTAGCAGGAGATTTTAGATTGTTAGGAGATCATTGCCACATTTTGTTCACTTCGAAAGCCAAAGAATGGTATTGGCGATACCGCAGCACAGTCAATAGAGTAGAATGGGAAGATTTATGTAGAGCCCTTAAAGCGCATTTTAGCGATCATTTATCTGATTTAGATATCAGAGAAATGATTAGAGACCGAAAGCAAAATGCTAACGAAAGCTTTGACGATTTTCACCATGCCATTCTGCAGCTTTGTGATCGTCTACGATATCCCCTGAGCGAATCCGAATTGACAGAAATTTTGCGTAGAAATTTAAGACCTCATTTAAGAAGGGAATTGTTCTATCTACAAATTGACAACGTTTCACATCTGCGCCATTTGGTTTTGCGACGAGATGCACTGAGTTTTGAACTCGACAGAGCCCCGAAGAACTTTCGAAGACAGGTTAATGAAATCGACGTAGAGGATGAATTTTTCGATGAAGATCCACCTGAAGAAGTTTGCGAGGTCCGCAAACAAAAAGAAGACCCTGCTAAACGCAAAATTAATATCTGCTGGAATTGTAGAAAAGAAGGCCACAGGTATATGGACTGTCTCGAAGACAGAACCATATTTTGTTATGGATGTGGATCCGTAGGTATCTACAGACCCCAATGCGAAACGTGTCAGGGAAACTTCCAGGCGAGCGCCAGCAACAACACCAGCTTCCGCTCGAGAATGAATTAAGTTCCCCTTCAAGCGAAAACATCATTGAAAACGTTATCCACCCCACAGGAATTTAAAAGACCAGCTCTGACGGTAGCACACAAACCAATTTTACCAATTTTACAATTTTGAAAAATGACAAGGAAAAGTCTAAACCAGTTTTATTTCCCATCAAGCCCTATCATGAAAGAGTTAGATTATATGAATTAGCTAGGAAGCGAATTTTTTGCGAAACTATTAGCACCCGACCGAAATTTAACACCCAAATTCATAAAGTAAAAAGAAATACTCTACGAATTAGAATTTTTTATAAAATATTAAAATTAAACAAGTTTAAGGTTAAGAGTTGTATTGAATCTATTGAGAAGTCAAAATCTGACATAATACACTATATCCAAATTGATATCTTTGGAATGAAATTATTAGGCCTTTTGGATTCAGGCGCCTCTTTATCTTGCATAAGTGGTTCCGCTGCAAAAACTTTTCTTGGTAAAAATTTACCTTTTAAAAAATTTTCTAATTTCGTTGAAGCAGCTGGCGGTCAGCAATATAAAATTTTAGGTTTCGTAGAAACAAATGTCACCTACCGAAATATTACAAAATTAGTACATTTTTATATAATACCAGATTTAACCCATGAGGTATACTTAGGAATAGATTTTTGGCATTCGTTCGGGCTTATGTCTATGATTTTTGGGAACAACCCGTTACAAATTGAAGAGCTAAATCAAGTTTGTGAGGAGAATATTCTAACTAACGAGCAAAAACAAAGATTAGATCAAAACATAAAGATTTTTCCAGATTTTGATAAAGAAGGGTTAGGTAAGACCACCATTATTGAACACTCAATAGAAATAGAACCAGGAGTGAAACCCATAAAGCAAAGATACTTTTCTGTCTCTCCAGCAGTCGAGAAGAAAATTCGTGACGGGGTAGATCGCATGTTAGCACTCGGAGTGATAGAAAAGGCGCCTCCTACTTGTTCTTGGAGTAGTCCTGTAGCATGCGTCCAGGAGAAGGCAAATTCAGATTATGTCTAGACTCTCGAAAACTGAACAGTGTGACTATTCGCGACGCATATCCTCAACCGAAAATTAATGGTATTTCATCTAGGCTACCTAAAGCCGAAATCATTTCGTCATTGGATTTAAAACATGCTTTTTGGCAGGTTGGTTTAGAAGAAAAATCTCGGGACATGACAGCTTTTACCATTCCCAATAGGCCCTTATATCGATTTAAAGTGATGCCTTTTGATTTAACCAATGCACCACAGACCCTTTGCCGATTAATGGATGTTATTATTCCACCGCATCTTAAAAATCGAGTCTTCGTTTATTTAGACGATTTGCTCTTAGTAAGCGATGATTTCGAAGAACATATTTCTTTATTGCTCGAAGTAGCACAATTAATTCGCAAAGCCAGTCTGACGTTAAATATTGCAAAATGCAAATGGTGCATGAAGGAAGTCCGATATTTAGGTTATATAATTGGTTCTGGGTATAAAACCTGACCCCAGTAAAGTTTCCGCCATTAAAGGGTTAACCGAACCAAAAACAGCTAAAGAGGTTCGTCAATTTTTAGGTCTCGTAGGTTGGTACTGACGATTTTTAGAAAATTTTGCTTCGTTAACTAGTCCGTTAACTGACCTCACAAAAAAATGTAAAACTTTTGTATGGAACTCTGAAGCTCAGAAGGCATTTGATTTGATTAAAGAAAAACTGACATCTGCTCCGTTATTAGTGACACCAAACTTCGAACGACCGTTCATAATTTCTTGCGATGCATGCAAAACTGGAGTTGGTGGAGTTTGGCTCAAGAAGATGACAATGGTGTCGAAAGGCCCATTGCATTTTTCTCGCATAAATTAAATAGAGCCCAACAGAACTATTCTATTACCGAACTCGAATGCCTAGCTGCAGTTTTGAGCATAGAGAAATTTAGAGAATATGTTGAAGGTCACGAATTTAGCGTAATAACGGATTAGCGTAATAACGGATTAGCGTAATAACGTAATAACGATCATGGAAGTTGTGGGTTCCACAGGAACTTACCTCTTTTGTGATCGAACGCGCTCATAATCCTCCCATGTTTGCACATGGAGGTGTTGGGAAACCCTCGAACGATTGAGGCGAAATTTTTATTGGCTACTCAGGTTAGATCCTTTGTACTAAGTTGCGACATTTGCAGACAAAGCAAAGCGCCAAATTTTATTTTATAACCACCTATGGGTGTTCAAGCCAAATCGGCTAGACCTTTTCAAAGGTTATATTTAGATTTTATTGGACCTTATACAAGGTCAAAAGCTGGCAATGTATTAGACCACTTCACCAAATATCCTTTATTTAAAGCATTACGGAAAATGTCAACCACCTCTGTCATTGATTTTTTAGAGAAAAATGTTTTCCATTTATTCGGCGTTCCCGAAGTCGTCATTACTGACAACGGTTCACAATTTAGATCGTCACTTTTTGCAAGCTTTTTGACAAAATATGGAGTGCAACATATCTTCACTGCCGTTTATTCACCCCACTCTAACAATTCTGAGCGGGTAAATCGATCCATAATCGCTGGAATACGTTCGTATTTGGGAAAAGATCAGCGTATGTGGGATACGAATTTGAGCCAAATAGGAATCGCGTTGAGAAGCTCATATCACAGTTCATTAGGCTTTTCGCCGTATTATGTTCTGTTCGGACAACAAATGATGACTCACGGACAATCCTATGAGATTTCAAAAAATTTAGATTTGTTAGAAGAAGGCGTGGATGTCTTAGATCGTTCGGATAAATTGCATTTCATTAGGCAGAAAGTTCACGAAAATTTAGAAAAAGCGTATGAAGTGAACAAAAGAAACTACGATTTGAGAACTAGGGCGGTTAATTTTTCAGAAGGAGAATTGGTTTACTGACGAAATTTTTCGCAGAGCAATAAAGCTTCTGCATATAATTCGAAACTTGCCCCCAAATTTCTGAAAGCCAAAATTGTAAGGAAGATAGGCTATTGTAATTACAAATTAATGGATTTAGCTGGAAAAGACCTCGGCGTATACCACGCGAAAGATTTGTAAAAAAAGAAGCTAACACATAATAACCCCATAACCGTTTTCAGTTGATTTCTCATTTTCAAAGAAATCCAAATCATCTGTTTTGTGACGGCCGTACAAAAAACTCTTTTATTTAGTGTACATCAAACAAAAGAGAAAACGTATAACATGTAAACAACACCTTATATGGTAATATCGTTTGCCAATTTCTGTTTGTTGCAAAAAAAAAAAAAAAAATTCTATTTTTAAACACTTGAGTTGGTGTTAATATTTCTCTGCCCGCATAATTTCATTCATGTATAAAGCTGTTACTCGCTCTCATTCCCACCCATGTTTTCATCCATTAACATTGGCTTACCTTGTTCCCCTCATCGTTAGATGTAGTATTTTTTTTTACATAGGAATTTAATGAATGTATGAGTGTTGGTTACACGAATGAGTGATTGCGATTTTTTTTGCAAACAACAAACTGGTTTGTTGATAGATTTTTTTTGTGTGCAAACAAAAATTAAAAAAGTCTTGTATAATTGGGTCTTTAAGAAGATGACGCAAAATTTAAAATCATTCAAGTTTTGATAGTGAAAAGGGAAGGAATTGAAGTTCTGGTTACGAATTGAATTGGTTGTATAAGAAAACCTTAAGTTAAAATTTAACCTTAAGAAAAATAGTTTATGTGAAAATTAAGTAAAGTTGTGAAGAAAAAAGTTAAAGTTTAAGAAAGTTAAAATAAGTGAAGCTTAAATAAGCTTACAAAATTTAAAGAATTTAAACTTAGAAAGACTTAAATATATTGAAGAAAACTTTAATGAAAATTCAATATTTTCTAATATTAATATATTTAAAATAAAAAAAAAGACTGAATAAAAAAGAAAATATAACTAAGTATCAAATTAACTCAATTTAAAATAATGGTTAAATATTAAACAAAATTGCATCTAAAATCCTTAAAAAACGTTAAAATATTTCCGAAATAAATAAAAATTTACAAACTCAATAAAAATTAATTAAAAAAAAAAAACAATCTATTATATAAAACATTTCCTAAAAGTGTATAGAATGTATAAGAACCTTGTTGTTTTAATATTATGAAATAATTTTCACCATAAAAAATATCGAGCTAAGACATTAAAATTAAAGAAATTTTAAAGATTAAGCAATTGAAGAAATTTAAATATTTAAAGACATTTAAAATTAAAAGAGGAACGTATTCAAGCAAACGTGATAAAATTTTAAATATAATAAAACTAAACATTTTGATATTAAAGAAATACCGTAAATAAGTTAAGAAAATATGTCGAAACAATACGAAACAGAGAAAAGCAGCGGCCTCTTTAGAGACACAACCCCGGCGACAGGCGATAGCGCTACACTCGACAACAACCACAATAAGTCGGTAATTCTTATTTTTATTTTTATAGATAAATAATTTGATAAATTAAACTTACAAATAAAATTTTTATGAAATTTAAATCATTTGCTAAGACTAAGAATTGTACTAAATTTGCTAAGTTAAGAAAATTTTCTAATTATAAAATTATACTAAAAATTTTTCCTACATTGAGAAATGTTCCGAAATATAAAATTAAACTAAATATTTTACTACATTAAGAAATTTTTTCTAATTATAAATTTAAACTAAATATCAAATATTTTTTTAGATATGATATTTGCTAAAATTAAAATTATGCCAAAAAAAATTAAAATTGTGCTGAAATTAAAATTTTTCTACTATTAAAGATTTTCCTAAAATTTAAAATTTTTCTAAAATTTAAAAACTTTCCTAAAAGTAAAAAAAAAATTGTCCTATAATTAACTTTTTCCTAATACTTGCTAATTATGGTATAAAATTAAAAAAAAAGAGAAAACAAAAATTTCCTAAGATTTGTCTAACTATGTACATATGAGACTTTTTTTTTCTAAAGATTTTTCTAATTAGAATTTAAAAGTTTTCTAAATGTGAGGTTTTCTAATTAAACCAAATTTTTGTCATTAAAAATTAGCTAAGTGTAAGGTATTCTAAATATAAAAATTTACCTATATACAAAATTTTTCTAAAATTACATAAAAAGTCTTCCAATTATAAAATTTAAACTAAAATTTTCCTAATTCTACACTTAAGCTGAAAAAAAAATTAAGCTAAAATTAAAAATTGTCCTAAAATTAAAATTTGGCTAAAAAATTAAAATTAAAAATTTTTGTAAAAAGTAAAATTTTGCGAAAATATAAAAAAAAAAAATAAATTTTGCTAAATATAATTTAAATTTTTAACACCTTAAAAATTAAGGTTAAATAAATTTTTGTTAAACCCAATGTAGAAACCAAACCAAACCAGATTCTTATCATTTATGTGGGTTACCTCCAATTAAGATGGAGTCGAGGTAACATGAACATCTGTAGTGCGGTTTCCCTGGTCTTAACAAGATCCCACCCCTCCGGCGAGCTAGGCCCCCTGCCAGCACGTGTGACCCGTTAAGGCTGAGGGAAACAGGAATGGAAGTTCCACCACCGCCGCACCATTACAATGCGTTTCCAACAAAGTGTGAAAAACTACCATTTGGAATGTTCTTAAATCTTCCAAACATATTCGAGGACAAAGAATGAAGAAAATTCCTCGACTTTTAAAACGTCATATTAATGCACGTTTGGAGTTTTGCAAAAATAATAAGCGTACAAATTGGTCAAATGTAAGTTGTTGAATGTTAAGTTAGAAAATAATAAATTAATTTGTTTTCTTTTAAAAGATATTTTTTCAGATGAAAAAGAATTTAATTTGGATGGTCCTGATGGGAGTTTTAGTTACTGGCGAGACTTACGAAAAGAACCCCAATGTTTCTCTCGAAGAAACTTTGGTGGCGGTCCTGTGTGACTTGTGGTGCGTTTACTGAAGATTGTTTTCTCTTGCTTGCTCTCCTGATATGAACCCCATAGAAAACATATGGAGAATTCTCGTGAGGCGAATTTATGCTGACAATCGTCAATACATGCATGTAAATGAACCAAAAATTTAATTTTTCAATGAATGGGAAGCACTTAATCAACGTCTTTTGAATAAATTAATAAATTCTATGAAAAATAGAATATTTGATTGTATTAAAGCAAAAGGTGGTGTTATAAATTATTAAGATGATGTTATTTTTATTATTTTTGTTAAATAAATAAAGGAATTAATTAATTATTTTTGTTAAACAAAGACTTTGTTACATATGTGCTATACTATTTGAACGCTTTAATATGCTAAGTATTGGGATGTAAGAGATTTTAATAACGGTATTTCTAATTAATGGGAGTTTTGGGTAATATACGTTTATTTTTGGAAAGAAAACATATTGGTGTAAGTCCAGCAAAGAAATAATAATTATAGCATGAATAGTTAAAATGTTATATAACATTGATTCACAGATTACCAAATGTGCTATCATTTATGAACGCACTGTATATATCTGAAACTTATTATTGAATTAAATAGTAGTGGAAGTGTTGTAATCAACTTGTTTCATTCAATATTCAGAAATTTTACAGTTCATCTATATAACAATAATTTTACCCAGCCTGATAATAACTATCACTATAGACAATATATAGAAACTTTACTAAATTATGGAAATGACGCTACATCAACACATCTTGAATCATCTGGATGGTCAGTAGATATGAAGAAAATTAAAGGATTGATTGAAAAAGAAAACCCTGGATTGGATACACGTAAAAAAATGGTTAAAGATGGTAAAAAAGTTGAACTTTTTGGAATGATTCGTTTATTAAAATTCATTAAGCTAATTTATATATTAATAAACTAACTGTCAATAATAATATATTATTAGGGCATCATAATGTGTTGCAATAAAATAATGCAAAATACACCTATTGTTGAACCGTGTTCAACAGACGTGGTTTTTATACATATATATGTTTTTATCTTTTGTTAATCTCTAATCTCAATTTTCTACTGATCTCTTATTACTAATACTCACTGAGCAACTTTCGTTAAGTTACCATGTAACAATTTAACTGGCTATTAGAATCGCGCCAATTTTTCAATTTTATATACTTGAAGTACACAAATGGTGTAGAAAACAAATACAGCATAAATCTCATTACTGTAAGTTAGTTATAGGAAAGAATTCAATAAAGCAGGACGCTTTCTTTTTGCTTACACACAAAGACCAGTTAGTTTTTTTTCTTATTAACTCATATTATTGGGAAAAGGAGTTACCTCGCCCCAATAAATGGTCCTTCGAGAAGTCCTAGAAAGACTAGGACAGGAAAAAACCAGTGGCTTGCAGTCTACTAATTTCCATCATCGGCAGTTGTCTCCCCCAGCAGCAACTCCAACATTAACAACAAAAAGACAAAAGGTTTGTCTGAATCGTGCTTACGGTAGATAAGTACAAAGAGTGAAACTTCATCGCACATCCTGTACCAACGAAGCAGTCAAAAAAAAGAGGCTAAAGGTGAACATCTCATACTGGATAAGTACAACATCAACAACAAAAGGCCCACAAGGCAGATCAGGGAAAAGAAAGGTATGTACTGTGATTTAGTTATTTTGTACGACTACATTTCTCGTAAAAAAGCTTTAATTCCAAAAATGAAAAGCATAAAAAAGAATTTCAAAAATATAAATCATGCAGCAAAAATATAAAGGAATATAATTTTAACCTCAAAATATTTATTCAATATACAAGACGAAATATCATCTCAAAAGAAAACTACATAGAAAATCAATTGTTATTAAAAATACCACAAAAAAGTGGCATCTCAAACAACTTCCCAGTAGTTTGCTCTAATCGATCATCAAATACCACTAATTTTAAAATCCACAACATAATTGTCACCACTAATTTATTTCAATTCCACTCGTTCGTATTACTTACACAAATCTTGACCTACGAAACAAAGAAGATTAGATCAAGTGTCAATCAAACGAATGTATATACGAAAAAGAACAAAAGTGAAATAGGGAAGAATTATAAATATATTGTAGTTAAATAAATTAAACATTTAACAATAATAAAATATATTAAAATAAAAAGACAAAAAAATATTAAGTTGTTAAATAAATTAAAAAACAAAAAGGAAAGAAAGTGAAAAACAACGAAGCCAAAAACACCAGAAAACACACCTCAAAAAAAAGGTACAACAAATTACCAACAAAAAAATACTCCATGTATTCAGAATATTAAATGCATTTATAATACTGCAGGAGAAGGGTAAAATACGAAACACGGGCGGCAATTAATACACACTTTAAAGGAAAATTTTTTGTACAAGTTCTTATACAAAAGAGGAGACAACGGTTATTGCGTGACGTCATTAATAAACGTTTGAAGAAGGTAAGGATTTCCCAAACTGCCCAAAATATATCAAACGAGATAAATTATGTGTGCCGGTGAGTAAACTAAATTTTTAGTTTAATAATAGTTTAATAGTTTCCCAATAAAATTTCTGGTGGATATTTCGAGGAACAGATATAAAGTAAAATTTGTTTTGTTATTGATCTAAGGTGGCAAACTACAACAAAACTGAAATTGGTTAGAGTGGTGAGATTTGCCAACATTTAAAATCTATGGTTGAAATTCAATTAAAGTGGCGTTCTACGATGATATTAAAAATTTCTTGGAGAAATTTATTTGAAGTAGCGAACTACAATAAAATCAAAAGTTTCTAAGAGAAATTTATTAAGAGTGGTGTGTTCTATCAAATTGTAAAATTTTTTTTTGATAAAATTATAAGCAGTGGTGAAACACAAAAACAGAAAACCAAAAAAATACTTTTTCATAATTTAGAGTGGCTCGAAAAATCACTTTGTGGACAAATTTTTTAAAATTAGAATAGCGCTAATTCCAAATTGTCTAATTTTTTTTGTGGAAAAAATCACAAAGTAGAGTGGTGCGTTTTAACAAATTTACACAAATTTTACGGAAAAAATAACACAGTTTATTGATTTGAACATCACTTCGTGTAGCAGTTTTGAGAGGTTAGAGTGGAGCGATTTAACTTATTTCGGAATAAGTTGTCTAACAAAGATTTTGAGGAAAAATTCGAATATTTCACAAAGAACAAGGGGACATTGTATTATTAAAAATAAAAGCCTCAAAATTGATTTTGGTCAATAGTGTTGAATTTCGGCACAGGTAGGCAATAACAATGGCAGTATCAAAAAGAAGATGCAAATCAGATTTAAAACAGCTGACATTATTCTCTACCAACTTTGATAGGACGTTTACTGAAAGCCTAGATTTTGAAGTACTTGAAGTAAAACGTGTAGAATTGGAGAGAAGATGGACGAAGCTTATAGAATCGTATGACAAGTACATTATAGAAGAGGGGGCTGAAGAAGAAGATAGTAAAGATGATCTGTCGCTGCGTTATGAAGAGGTCAGTGACCTGCATCAGGCAGTGAAGGCGAAAATTTTACGCAGTTTAAAGAAGCTCGAACCTGTTCAAAGCGCCACCCGTTCAAAGGGCATCTTTTAAACTTCCAGCTTGTGACATACAGTGCTTTGAGGGGGGTTACGCAAAATGGCCAGACTTTAGGGACATTTTTCAAGCTGTAGTGGGAAAGGAATCATCCCTGGCACCGTCCCAAAAACTAAACTACTTAAAAACCAAATTAAGAGGAGAGGCTTTCAACGTCATTTAAGATTTTGATTCGGTGGACGAAAATTATAACTTAGCCTGGAAGGCCCTAGAAAATAGATTTGAGAATAAAAGACTTATGGTCAACGATCAGATAAAAAAGTATACTCAATACAAACATCGCAGGCTGAAACTCTAAAATCCGTACGATTTATTAGAAACACAGTAGCAGATTGCTTATCAATTTTAAAAACCTTCAAGGTTGAGGTCGCGGACGATGATCCTTTTTTAATGTATCTGGTAACTACAAAGCTTCCAGAGGAAACCTTACAGGCCTGGGAATTTACAATACAAAACCACAGGGAGTTACCCCTATGGAATCGACTTAGTGAATTTCTTACATCGAGAATCGAATTTTTAGAAACGATGACTGAAGTACGAAAGCCCTTAGGTAGGGATAGTCAAATTTCGAGATCTCAGTCATTTTATGCACAGGAAAAATCAGATAAACAAAACTATAGCTGTAAAATGTGCAAACAAAACCATCCACTGAGAGTGTGTGGAAAGTTTAAAGCGCTATCTCCAAGCGAGCGTCTAAAATTCGCTTTCGCAAATAATTACTGTGTCAACTGTCTGTCCAATACCCATTTTAAATTTAAATGCCCAAGTACATACACTTGCAATATATGCAAAGAAAAGCATCATACAATGTTGCACACGGAAAAACCGGTTAATACGAGAAACTTCAAGTACGCGAAAACTCAATCGCAACCAAATACTCAAGGTAGAGGAAAGCCTTCATACTCAGGCACAAAGTCTCAAGTTAAAAGGTGTAACGCTCAAGTTACTGAGACATTTTCTTCGAATGAGGGTAATATTGAAGAGGTTCAAATTAATTTTGCTCAAACAGAAGGGACTACAGTTTTGCCCACCGTGCTAGCTCAAATTGAAAATGCAGGCGAATTATTCACTATTCGAGCGTTAATTGATACAGGGTCTGAAAAAAGTTTCATAACTACCCGCATGCAACAGAAGTTATCTATACCACTTGAGACCAGGTATTCCAAAGTTTCTGGATTAGGTGGAGCAGTAGTAGGTAAATCAAAGGGACGGTGTAATGTTACCGTAAAATCAAGAATTTCAGAGTTTAAAATCAAAATCAATGCCGTGGTGGTACCAACGCTAGCAAACCTTTTGCCCTCACGGACTTTTAAGTTTAAAAATTTTGAAGAGATTAAGGATATGACTCTGGCTGATCCGTATTTTTATAAGCCAGCCAGAATTGATATAATAATTGGAAGTAATTATTTACCCCTTATTAACCTTAAAGGGGTACGATTAAATGTGTTGGGCACAGTCGAGGCCAGGGAGTCTCATTTTGGTTGGTACTTATTAGGGCCAGAAGGTAATAGCAATATAAATTCATTTTCGACTACAGTTTTGCCATCAGAAGATTTTATTCTTGACGAACAAATCAAAAAGTTCTGGGAACTCGAGGAAGTCGAAAAAGATATTCTAGTAACTGAAGCCGACAGATATTGTGAAAATATCTACAAAACAGCAACTATTAGACAATCAGATGGTCGCTATATTGTGCGACTACCTTGCAAAGAAGAATTTCCCAGTGATATTTTTTTGGGTCCTTCAAAGAACATGGCTTTGGCGCAGTACCATAGAATGGAAAAAACTCTGGAAAAGGTGCCGGACTTGAAGAAGCAATACCATCATGTTCTCAAAGAATATATCGACTTGGATCAAACACTGAAACAACTGGTGAAAAACACTTTTCGTTTTTTTTACCCCACCATGCGGTCGTACGACCCGAAAGTAAAACAACAAAAGTACGAGTGGTTTTTAACGCATCAAAGAAAACCAATAGTGGGTACTCCTTGAATGACGTTCTTCATCTTAATTGGCGCTATTACGAATACGTATTCACTGGCGATATTGAAAAAATGTTCCGCCAGATAATAATGCATGAAGCTGATCGACCATAACAGCAAATTTTATTCCGTAATGAGACGGATAATTTTGTAAAATCATATCAAATGAAAACAGTCACATTTGGAGTGAAGATTTCTTGAAGTTGGATGATTCCAGCACCATCAAAACCTTGGGGATTCGCTGGAATGCGAAGGCAGACTTTTTCTATTATGTAGTTGAACCTAACCAAATTTCGCCCTCCTCTACGAAAAGGCAAATTTTATCATGTATTGCGAAGTTGTTCGATCCACTGGGCTGGCTAGGTCCAATTGTCGTGATTGCCAAACTTTTGATGCAAGAGTTGTGGGAAAGAAAATTAGATTGGGATGAAGGCGTCTCACCCATTATTTTAATAAAATGGAACGAATTTCTTAAAAATTTACCCCTAATTTCTACACTGAAAATCCCTAGATGGGTAAATTTCTCGCCAAACCACCAGATACAGATACACGGATTCTGTGATGCGTCAGAAAAGGCGTATTGCGGTGCGGTTTACATACGAACTGCAACTTCGGGCGAAGAAATCAGCAGCCATTTGTTAGTAGCAAAAACCAAGATCGCCCCTATAAAAAAAATCATAATCCCTAAACTTGACTTATGCGGAGCTTTATTACTTGCGAGGTTAATTAAAGGCTTAATGGCAAACGCAAAGTTCCCCTACGAACTCTACCTATGGACGGGCTCCTCTATAGTCCTCGGGTGGCTACAAAAACCACCTAACACTTTAAAAGCTTTTGTTGCAAATCGGGTAACAAAAATTATTAGTATTGCCAGCAATATCCACTGGAAGCATGTAAAAACCGACGACAACCCAGCGGATCTAGGTACCCGTGGTTGTAGTCCTCGAGAACTCATCGGAAGTAACCTATGGTGGCATGGGCCCACCTGGCTTCAACAGCCTACTGAGCTTTGGCCAACACCACGAGTTTTTAGTCCAACGGACTTGGAAACCAAAAGAGTCACATCATTTCATCTAAAGACCACCCCAGTCGACATCAACAGTGAAAACATACTTCTTCAAGCAAGCGAATCCGATAATATATTAGAAAACTTTTCATCTCTCCCTTGAGCCTTAAGGGTCGCGAGTTACTGTTTTCGTTTCATCAATCGAATTCGAAAACTCCCATTTAAAACTGAGCAGTTTATAACTACAGACGAAATTATATTCGCAAAGAGGCGCCTGATTTCAATCGCTCAGAAAACCCACTTTTACCAAGAGTATGAGTGCCTCCAGGGAAAGCGGCGTATTAACAAAAAAACAGACTTCTGACCTTGAGTCCATTTCTAGACAAAGAAGATTTATTACATGTTGGAGGTCGACTCAATAACTCAGGATTGAGTTATGAAGAGCGCCATCCAATAATAATTCCCGAAAAATCCCGATTTGCTAATCTTTTTGTCGAATACACCCATACAATTTTGCTTCATGCTGAACACCATATCATGCTACGGGCTATAAGGCAAGTGTTTTACATCCCTCGACTTAAAAATCTGGTACGAAAATGTATTCGAAACTGCAAAACATGCACTATCTACAAACATAGAATTCAACATCAAATAATGGCCGCTCTCCCCCCTGAAAGGGTAAATTTTTCTTTACCATTTACCTACACCGGTGTTGACTTCGCCGGTCCGTTCAACATAAAAACTTCTAAACTACGAAGTGCCAAGTTAGTTAAAGCATATGCAGCCGTATTCGTATGCTTCTCTACAAGAGCGATTCACTTAGAAGCCTGCTCAGATCTTTCTACAGATGCATTTCTAGCTTGCTTTGACCGATTCACAGGACGTAGAGGTTTTCCTAAAACCATGTTTTCAGATAATGGTCGAAATTTTCTTGGGGCTAGTGTAGCTTTACTAAAAACGCACAACGAATTTTTGAAAACGACCGAAAGGGCATTAGTTGAAAAATTTGGTGACCACGGCTTCACCTGGTCATTCATACCACCCTATGCACTCCACATGGGTGGCCTCTTGGAGGCAGCAGTAAAAAGTATGAAATCTCATCTTAAAAAGGTAGCTGGTAATCTCAATTTTACTTTTGAAGAAGTTGCTACGATGTTAATCAGAATTGAAGCTGTATTAAATTCGCGTCCAATGTCTCCATTGACTGAAAACCTGTCCTAACTGCTCCCCTTGACACCAGGTCATCTTTTGAGAGGTGCCCCACTCATTGCTCCTCCTGAAGCGCCTGAAGAACCTCTTTTGGGAAAATTGAGTTTCCTAAGACGATGGGACCGCCTGAAAGCCCTTCAACATATCTTTGCTCGTCGTTGGAAAAACGAATATATTACCGAACTTCAGCGAAGAGTTAAGTGGAAAACTGAACAACACAATATCAAGCCAAATGACTTTGTCATAGTAAAAGATGATTTATTACCACCCACGGAGTGGAGACTGGGACGCATTACCAAAGTTATATATGGAAAAGACAGCAAAGTACGAGTAGCCGAAATCAAAACACAAAATGGAATTGTGTCTTTTGCCAATCTCTAATACCCCACTTACAGAAACCCCACAGAAATCCTCAAATTAGTCCACCCGATTTAAAATTGAAAGCCATGAAAAAAAAAGAGAAACAGTCGCTAAACAAAATTTCTGATATCACAGTGTATGTCTATTCTTTTCTTCCTCTCTAGCCATCATCATGCCCCATAGCAATATGCGTCTCAAGAAACATTCCCTACGACACTGGAGGGTCTTAGTACCCATGACCATCGAACACCGAAGTGGTTATTTGGTTAAGTGCCTGAACTGTATGGCACATACTCATCCACGCTCTTTAAGTGAATCCGGAAACCGCTACGCTAACTGCGGTGCCAAACACCACTCGAGTCACTGTTGCTAACTTCCATTGCGGGGCGACAGAGTGTGCCCTCCAATCAATGATCAATAACTTGGCGCACCTTTTTTATTTGGAGAAGCCTCACGCTCAACCTGGTTTCGCCACGTCCTCATCCTGGTTCGACCCCTTTTTGGATGTGTAATATCTGGTTTATGGAATGGCTGCTGTTGCCACCAACTTCCTCGGGAGTATGTTGAACCGTGTTCAACAGACGTGGTTTTTATACATATATATGTTTTATCTTTTGTTAATCTCTAATCTCAATTTTCTACTGATCTCTTATTACTAATACTCACTGAGCAACTTTCGTTAAGTTATCATGTAATAATTTAACTGGCTATTAGAATCGCGCCAATTTTTCAATTTTATGAAGTACATAAATGGTGTAGAAAACAAATACAGCATAAATCTCATTACTGTAAGTTAGTTATAAGAAAGAATTCAATAAAGCAGGACGCTTTCTTTTTGCTTACACACAAAGACCAGTTAGTTTTTTTCTTATTAACTCATATTATTGGGAAAAGGATTGATCAGCTAGAAAGCATAAGTGATTTTCCTGCATAAAAAAACTTAATTAAAAAGAAAAATTTCTTAGTGTAATTTGTGAATTAAAAAGAACAAAAATGGGAAAAAAATCCATTTTGTAAATAAAAGAATTAACCCTTTAACCACTGGAATGGAAATACGACGTATTCTGTTATAAGTATTTTGGTTCTAGTATGATTTTAGGGTGAAAAACACGAATATGAACTCTAAATCTCAAAAACTTTTTATCTGGATGCTCCAGATGAAAAAATTGAAAGCCGTCTGTAGACGGTCTCAGTGGTTAAGCTGAAAATAAAATAAACACGTGAAGTATAATTCGTGTATAAAAAAATAATTTTTATTAAAATAAATGCCCTTACAGGGACCTAAACTGTTAAGAACTAAGACACAATGAATCATTCAGGTACGCGGTACTTTTTGAAACAGTTTTTTGCTTTGGAAAAGCACAACTGAATATTACATTTGATAAACAATTTACACGATTTTGTTGATCCCATTCAGGAAGATGATTAATTTCATCAAATCTCAGACTTGCCACTGGATGAGCTGCTTTTTTTTACCAACATTATTGCTGGTAGTTGGGTCTGTGGCGGATGATGGACGGCCAACTGATCGTTTTTCAGCAGAAGTACAGAGTTCACTTGCAATAGTCAAGTGAAATTCTTACATCGTCATGTCTCTCAGCTTTTCATCATTATCAGCTGATCGATTTTTTTCAGCATTCAGTCTTCGATATAGAACGAATGCGTTTGTTATGGTCACATCGCGAAGAGGGTAAAATAACCTGGTTGCCATATCCTGTGTTTTTGTTTTGAGTCCATTGCGACCCATTAAGAGTCCATTAGATCGACACCGCCCATGTGCGCATTGTACTCACGGATAACTTGTGGACAATCAATATCATCATATGATTATAACGATCAATTTTCGATGGCTGACTGACAGAATTGTTTCTCTGAAAAGGCTTAGTGCCAACATATGTTGAGCACAGTCTGACATTCTCCGTGTCTTTCCACAAAACTGAGGTGATGTCGACACCGTAAGCCGATCCAACAAATTCTGTTGAATAACCTCGTGGTGCTTTTTTCAATTCCTCGCTTTTATCTGTAGGAAGTTTGCAATTGGGAATCCGATTCGCTCTCACAGTACCAAGGCTATAAATGCCACGTGCTCTAAGATACACCAAAAGAGGTAGAGATGTATGAAAATTGTCGAAATACAATATGTGATTCACAAAATTCTTTCATATGCAATTGCATATACATTTTACGCCACAAATTGCCTTTGAATTGAGGTGAATCTTTGATAATATTCACCAAGTCTAAAAAGGAAAAAATAACGGCAGTAACTAAATATTAAATTTTCATAAAAATTAGTTTTGAATTACTAACCACCTCCAGTGAAGCCACCAGCTGATGTTATTACTCGTGGTCCAGAGGTTTCTACACTTGGTAAGGGTGAGCGAGCTATTGTCTTTGACTTTATCGACGTTGTAGCTTCTGTTTGGGGGCTCCGGTTGTGCTGGTATCGATTCGGGTATTAGAATTGGAATTTCATCCTGTGACGATGTATTCACATGTATTGCATTTTCTACTCTAGTTGAAATATGTTGTTGTTCATCAATCGTATTCAAATTCAAACTGCTTACATTCATCGACAAGTTAACTGCATTCACAAACACTGAGGAATCCAGAAGTTGCAAGCAATCGGTTATCATTGCATTATCTTCCGTTTCAAGCTCATCATAACGGTAATCTGGATCTTCGATGCTGTCATCAAAGTTTTCGGATTCATCATATTCAAATAAATCCATGAAATCTGAAATTTCTTCATCAGTCATTGAAGAAAGGTTGATTTTTTTTCTGATTATTGCAGTCTTCACTTCTTTCACTTGGTTCTGGCATACTCTTAAAACATAAAATCACTTTGATTCAAGTAAAAATAACCGCCAAAATAACAAAAAGGTAAAATTACGTTAAAAGAAATTTGTACAGGAAAACCACTAAGACCGTCTACAGACGGTCCTTACAAAAAAATCGATACTAGCAAAATCTTTTTCTTCACAAATCAAACAAATAGCAATTTATCAATATAAATGTTCCATCTACTTACCAAAAAATTCCCGAGTCGATTGCGCTATTGGAAAGTTTTTTTTTTTAAATTTTAATTTGCACCAAAATCATTAATAATTTTCGCGTCAGTTTTCACCAAAATCTTGAAAGAAATGGCTGTATCAGTCAAACGATTTAACTGAGCACGTGTAAACTGGTACCGCTCGATATATAAATTCAAACTGACACAATTGTCTTTGGCGACTAGATCGCGAAAAATATTATATTTGAAAAAAATTGGATTTAGTGATGACCTTCTGTAGACGGTCTTAATGGTTAAAGGGTTAAATCATTCGCAAATTGAATATTGTGATAATATAAAATTATTGTTAACTGCATTAAAACAAATTCAACACATTGGAAGACATATAAAAAAACTTATTGTGAAGTTCTTTTGCGAACTTAAAAAGAGAAAAAGCTCTCGAAACAATTACAAATTAAATATCATAATATAATATAAAACTTTTTTGTCAATAGCATTCAACCAAATTCCACATAGTGGAAAGCATATAGAAAACTTATTGTGAAGTTATTTTAAGAACAGAAAAAAGAAAAAAAAACTTGAAACCATCTGTCAATTAAGAATTTTAATTTCTATTAATTGAATTTAAACAAATTCCACATAGTGGAAAACATTACATATAAAAACTAGATTGTGAAAACTTAATCAAGAAGTAAAATACTTTCGCATACTTCTACTTAGTAGGAAGAAATTTTAGTATCAAATTACCGTTAAAAACTTGTTTGTAAACTAGAAAAAAAAACACTGTGGCATGTACGGTTTTGTATGGAACCTATTTTTTATAACCAATTATACTGTACTGGTTTGTGAGAAAGTGTTTATCATTAAAATTCGCAAATGGAAAATCTCTTATGAGCTAAACCCAAACATTGTAAATTTAGAAAATTTATTATAGTAAAATAAAGATAATAAAAAGTTAATGAATTACATTTCGAGTTTACATTCATTTCAACCAATAACACGAAAATTGATTACTCAACGGAACCAACTATTAATTGGCGCCCAACGAAATTAACCCAACGACCAAGTTACAAAGAACAAATAATAACATAATTATGGATCTGTTTAAAAACAACCATATCACAAAGTTCCAGAAAATAAAAATGACAACCCATGCAGCAGCAGCACCAGAATTATATGGTCATCCTAAAATTCATAAAGAGAATATACCCCTTAGACCAATCTCATCATCTTATAAAGTTCCTTGCTATGAATTAGCAACATACGTTGGCTCGATACTAAAGCATTTGATATCTCCGATATACAATATAAAAAATTCTATGGAATTAAAAGATAGAATAAAAGACCTTATCCTGGATAAAGACGACATTATTGTATCATTTGACGTAGTATCACTATTTACCAACATATCGACACATCTAGCCATAAAAAATATTCTTCATAAGTGGGAAACATTAAAAGACGTTACCACAATATCAAGACAACCATTTTTAAAAATACTTCAGTTTTGCTTAGTCGATAACAATTATTTTACTTATGACAAAAAGTTTTTCCATCAAACATATGGTATGCCAATGGGTAACCCTTTATCCCCTACTATTGCAGATATAATACTGGACAATCTCTTGGACGAAGTTATATCTGAATTAAAAACAAAAAATGTAAAAACGATAATGAATACATTGAACTCATATCATAATAAACTCAAATTTACAATAGAACGAGAACGCAACAATGAAATTCCTTACTTGGATATAAAAATAATTAAGGACAATGAAAAGCTAATTACTAATTGGTACACAAAGGCGACAGCATCAGGACGAATGATAAATTACCACTCCACACAACCATGGAAAATAAAACTTAATACAGCAAACAATTTAATCCAAAAAGTAATACAAATTAGCGATCAACGATATAAAGGTAACAATATCAATAAAATAAAGGAAATTTTATTAAAAAATAATTATCCAATATACATTATTAAAAATCTTTTCAACAATATATTCAACAAAAAGCAGCAAAATAAGAAACAAAAACCAATAGAAACTAATTTTTACAGTGTACCATACATACCAAAATTAACGGAGAGCAAAAAACTCAATAGAATAATAAATGACAAGAGTGTAACAATAGCACACAGATCAAATGAAACACTTAGATCCCTTTTTACACACAAAAAAACAAAACCAGATATATTAAAAATTGACAACGTAGTTTACGAGATAAAATGCGATGGTAATGAAAGGGAGGTATGTAATAAAGTCTACATAGGAACAACAAAAAGAATGTTAGGAGTAAGAATTGCGGAACATCAAGCAGACATAAAAAAACACAAGGAATCGACAGCATTATCTCAACATGCAAAAGAGAGCGGACATAACGTCGATTTAAAAGGAGTTAAAATTTTAGATAAAGAGAGAAATGAAAACGAAAGATACACATTGGAAAGTTTAAGAATACAACAAAAAATACACAAAACATTAAACAACAAAGAAGACAAAGATAACACTAAGCTGCAATATTCAATTGCAATTACTTAAATATTAGTTCTGTGATATTAGTCGTTAAGTTTAAAACTGTGATTTTTTTATATTTATTTTGATTATTTATTTTTATTAATTTATTTAATTTTATTAAAATTGTGTCGTGATGTCCAGTTTTTTATCTTTAAATTTATTAAATAATAATAACCTGACAATGTAAGTTTGGATTAATCGTAAGTTAAACTATTGTGACTAATATAACATTATGTTGATATATTGTTTTATTTTAATTTTTTGTCGCCAGAAATTAATAATAAAAAAAATTTTTATACACTCCTGATGAAGTTGAAAAACCGTCAACGAAACGTAGAGTGGAGATGAAACAAATTTTGTTTTAATTTATTTTATTTAAAACTTATAAGCTGACCATCATAGCCCAAAAGAAGTAACAAAAACTCAAGATAACTGGTCATAAAACAATTTAATAACAAACAATCGAAGGGCCTGTCGAAATATAAAAGAAATAACAAACTAAAATTCTGACGCAAAGAAAAATAACAACATGAAGAACTTTTTTCAACATATGCAGAACAAATACAACATAGAAGCAAGCAGTTTGTTAAAACAATATTGTAGGGAGATAGAAAGACTAGCTAAATCCACGGAGAGAGCAACATATTTGCAAAAATGCAGAAAATACGGCATCACACCCACACACGTAAGCAACAGTACTCATAAACTGAAACATCTATTCAAAACAACAACAGCAATAAATGAAATAAAGAGAATAGAAATCAATTTACATACACAAATTCTAAATGTTGAAATTAGGGAAACACACATTACCACAAAATTAATACACAATGAGATCAGACACATAGAAAGAAAAATCAACAATACACTGAACGAACTGGAACTTTCAAGATTTAAGACAGATCAGTGGAATAGATTTAATAATATAAAGAATAAAGTACAGCACATACATAATTCCAAACTAAAAAAATTAAGAAAACAATATTTTAAAAATTTCAATTTCCGATTTAATGATGACTGGTTTGTGAACTACACTGCGATAGATTTTGAAATTGAGAGCAAATGGCTTCTGTCTTTAGGAAACAAGTTTGCACTACAAGTAAGTAACAAAAACTTCTTACCAATTCCATTAATAGCGGACATGGAACAATGGGTCCAGACAATTAATATGAAACGGATAAGGAAATATTGAGACCTCAAATCGCGAACCGAATATCAAACTACAAACGAAAAATGACGAATAACAAAATGGAAAAACTTTTTTAGCATATATGAGGACACAAAACGCTTTATTAAAGAGAATGAGAATAAAATATTGATAACATCGGCTGATAAAGGAAATAAGACAGTAGTTATTTACAAAGATGAATACAATACAAAAATGTATAAATTGTTAGATGACAAAACTACGTACAAGAGTATTCGAGAAGACCCAACGACCAAGTTACAAAGAACAAATAATAACATAATTATGGATCTGTTTAAAAACAAACATATCACAAAGTTCCAGAAAACAAAAATGACAACCCATGCAGCAGCAGCACCAGAATTATATGGTCTTCCTAAAATTCATAAAGAGAATATACCCCTTAGACCAACCTCATCATCTTATAAAGATTATATCTCCGACATACAACATACAATATAAAAAATTCTATGGAATTAAAAGATAGAATAAAAGATCTTATCCTAGATAAAGACGACATTATTGTATCATTTGATGTAGTATCACTATTTACCAACA
The DNA here is from genome assembly GCA_963682025.1 of Cordilura impudica. Lineage (NCBI taxonomy): Eukaryota > Metazoa > Arthropoda > Insecta > Diptera > Scathophagidae > Cordilura > Cordilura impudica. The sequence continues at coordinate 210,614,071 of OY821517.1, read as the reverse complement.
TATCGACACATCTAGCCATAAAAAATATTCTTCATAAGTGGGAAACATTAAAAGACGTTACCACAATATCAAAACAACCATTTTTAAAAATACTTCAGTTTTGCTTAGTCGATAACAACTATTTTACTTATGACAAAAAGTTTTTCCATCAAACATATCGTATGCCAATAGGTAACCCTTTATCCCCTGCTATTGCAGATATTTATTTTTTTATTTATTTATTTATTTATTGGAACTGCTCCACACACAAGACTAAAAGTCTTATTTTGCAGTATGGAACTGATTGTATTTAAAATCGTTAATAAATTAATAACTAATTACAAATTTTCTTTATATAAAATGCAAAGAACAATAAGATTAAAATTAAAGAATAAAGTTGAAATATTTGAAATTTAATTTAATCAAATGTATTATAATATCAAATAATATTTAATGTTTTAAATTGTTGTGCTGAAAACAGTTTAAAAATATTTTCTTTAAATTTTCGTGCGTTACTTAAAAGTTGAGAGCTATGGGGTATAGAATTCCAGAGAGATACTGCGAATATGTAGAAATGCCACTCTGATATTAAACTTTTATATCTAATTGATCTAATTCTTTTTCCCCTGCTTATATCTGATATATAAAGTTTGTCGTACAGATGTTCCGGTTTGTGGGTATACACTATTTTATGTAAAAAAACTAAAACTCTTATATTTAAAAGATTATCTAAAGAAACGCCATATAGCTGCGATGAAAACAAAGATACACTAGAACGTCTATTAAGTCCATACACATATCTGATTATGTTGTTAAATGCAACGTTCAATTTCCTTTTACTAATTGTATCACATTTCGCAAATAGCTCACAACCAAACAGTAAAACAGGCATCAGATAAGTTTTGGCAAGTAGGATTCTTATTTTCATAGGTGTACAATCTCTTGGACGAAGTTATATCTGAACTAAAAACAAAAAATGTAAAAATTAAGTTCATATCTAAATATGTCGATGATCTATTCGCTGTAATCAATAAGAATGACGAAGCAACGATAATGAATACATTGAACTCATATCATAATAAACTCAAATTTACAATAGAACGAGAACACAAAAATGAAATTCCTTACCTGGATATAAAAATAATTAAGGACAATGAAAAGCTAATTACTAATTGGTACACAAAGGCGACAGCATCAGGACGAATGATAAATTACCACTCCACACAACCATGGAAAATAAAACTTAATACAGCAAACAATTTAATCCAAAAAGTAATACAAATTAGCGATTAACGATATAAAGGTAACAATATCAATAAAATAAAGGAAATTTTATTAAAAAATAATTATCCAATATACATTATTAAAAATCTGTTCAACAATATATTCAACAAAAAGCAGCAAAATAAGAAACAAAAACCAATAGAAACTAATTTTTACAGTGTACCATACATACCAAAATTAACGGAGAGCAAAAATCTCAATAGAATAATAAATGACAAGAGTGTAATAATAGCACACAGATCAAATGAAACACTTAGATCCCTTTTTACACACAAAAAAAACAAAACCAGATATATTAAAAATTGACAACAAAATGCGATGGTAATGAAAGGGAGGTGTGTAATAAAGTCTACATAGGAACAACAAAAAGAATGTTAGGAGTAAGAATTGCGGAACATCAAGCAGACATAAAAAAACACAAGGAATCGACAGCATTATCTCAACATGCAAAAGAGAGCGGACATAACGTCGATTTAAAAGGAGTTAAAATTTTAGATAAAGAGAGAAATGAAAACGAAAGATACACATTGGAAAGTTTAAGAATACAACAAAAAATACACAAAACATTAAACAACAAAGAAGACAAAGATAACACTAAGCTGCAATATTCAATTGCAATTACTTAAATATTAGTTCTGTGATATTAGTCGTTAAGTTTAAAACTGTGATTTTTTTATATTTATTTTGATTATTTATTTTTATTAATTTATTTAATTTTATTAAAATTGTGTCGTGATGTCCAGTTTTTTATCTTTAAATTTATTAAATAATAATAACCTGACAATGTAAGTTTGGATTAATCGTAAGTTAAACTATTGTGACTAATATAACATTATGTTGATATATTGTTTTATTTTAATTTTTTGTCGCCAGAAATTAATAATAAAAAAAATTTTTATACACTCCTGATGAAGTTGAAAAACCGTCAACGAAACGTAGAGTGGAGATGAAACAAATTTTGTTTTAATTTATTTTATTTAAAACTTATAAGCTGACCATCATGGCCCAAAAGAAGTAACAAGAAATTAACCCATGTTTTAGAAAAAAATTGCCAATTTTCCAACGGAGCATCAACAAGGATATTTGAAAGAAGTCAACTGGTGAGAAAAAAATTGCTGTAGTTCCTGAATCAAGGAGTTTCCTGCATTTTAACGAAGTATCGTAAGCTTAAAAATTTTTTTGCATTATAATTTTAATTGATATTTCAATATTTTATTATATTTTTTTTGCTATTGAAAAACATTTGTAATGAATATTGATAGTTTAGTCGAAAGTTTGGGCAATTTGAGTATTAGAAAAGTTCAAAGAGAAAGCATGGATCCACAGACTATTCAGGCATTAATTACTGTGGCTATCTGTGAAGCCACCGAGCACACTCGACAAGAGTGCCAGGCTACTGCAGGTTGAGCTTATTAGAGATCCCTTTAGTTGCGGAAGAATACAGGGAAATTAAAATAATTGCAGGCGTTGAATGCAACGAAACCTTAGATGTAGTAAAATCTGTACCAGAATTTAATGGTGATGTGACCAAATATATTTCTTGGCACCAAGCTACAATTAATGCTCACAAATTGTATGAAAGATTTATCGGAAGCTCGAAATATTATGAGGCCGTCGCAATTTTATGAAATAAAATCACTGGCAACGCAGATGCAGTTTTAACTTCATGCAATACATTCCTCTACTTTTACGCGATATTGGCTAAATTGTATTTTGCCTATGAGTATAAAAGGTCAGTTTTTACTCTTGAACAGGAATTCTCTACTCTTACTCATGGATCGAGAACTGTTTTTGATTTTTATAATGAGGTTTCTCAACCTGATAATAAATAAATCTATTATGTGCTATGTCGGCGATGCAAATTTGGTAGCGGCATTAAGTAGAAAATATAGGCAGGATGCACTTTGAGTTTTCGTATATGGTTTAAAAAAACCTCTATGTGATATCCTATTTTCATGCAAACCTGCCGATATGCCAGCAGCATTGGCCTTAGCCCAAGAAATTTCAACGAATCAGAGCAGATATCGTTTCGCTACAGTTTTCGGGGAAGGTTTAAATCGACCAAGCACAGATAACTATTCTCGCCCATCGGGAAACCAAAATAATTTTAAACATACCTTTCGGAACCCACCAGCCCAATCAAATTCTTTTCGATCTAGATTGCAACCCCAACAAATGCCACTCATACTAAATTATCAAAATAATAATACTATTCGTAATAACGGTCACTGGCAAGCTCAAACTTTCTAACCACCACAGCAGAATAATGTTAGGCCTCCACAAAGTTTCCAGCCACCTCAAAATTTCCAAACACAACAATCACAACCGATTGATACTGATGTTAGTATGAGAACTCTAGCTACCAATGGTTATAATCCATATGGACAAAAAAGACCAATTGGTTCCGCTCAATTTACAAACAGATTTCAACAGGTAAATCATTTATCGAACAATCAGGATGAAAATAGCGTTCCTCTTGAGGAGTTACAAGAAAAAGTACCCGAGTATTTTGAGGAGGGCCAGGTCCATTTTTTAGATATAGGTCCCTATTACCCTATGTGGAAAGGGAATTTAGGGGCAGAAAATTAAAGTTTTTAATAGACGCGGGTTCGTTGAAAAATTATATAAAAGATTTAGAAGTTTTACCCTATGTTACCACCGTTAAACGTCCAATTTTAGTGAAGTCCGTCCACGGAGAAAACCTAGTATCCGACTTTCGTAAATTGAATTCTAAGATAATAAGCGACAAATACCCGATTCCCGAAACCACTGTTATTTTGGCAAATCTTGGAAAGGCCAAATATTTCACTACCTTGGATTTAAAATCTGGATTTTACCAGAACAATTTGAAGGAACAGGATAGGGAAAAAACTGCTTTTAGCGTTAACGGCGGAAAGTATGAGTTTTCGATTACCATTTGGGTTAAAAAACGTACATAGTATTTTTCAGCGCGCTATAGACGATATACTGCGTGAAGAAATTGGTAAATATTGCCATGTCTATATTGATGATATCATCGTATTTTCTAACTCGGAGCAGAAGCATATGGATGATATCGAAAGAATTCTTAAAAGACTATTTAATGCTAACATGAGAGTGTCAACGGAAAAATCTAACTTTTTCGCAACATCCGTTGAGTTCTTGGGTTTCACAGTTTCAACAGGGGGAATAAAAACTTGGCCTGATAAGGTAGAAGCGATAGCCAAGTACCCATTCTTTTATCTCTGCGTGCACTACGATCTTTCCTAGGCTTAGCCGTGTATTACAGAAGGTTTGTGAAAGATTACACAGCTATTGCGAAACCCTTATCGAAATACCTAAGGGGGGGAAATGGACACATAGGAGCTAGACAGTCAAAGAACGTGAAAATTAACTTGGACAATGAAGCAATAGGGGCTTTCAATAAAATAAAACGGACCCTTGTTTCAGAGGAGTTTTTACTGCTTTACCCCGATTTTGATAAGCCTTTCGACCTTACCACCGATGCCTCTTCACAAGCTATTGGAGAGGAATGTTACGCCGTAAATGGAAGGAAGCTATTGGCAATTGTTTGGGCTTTAAAGAACCTTCGGAACTACCTTTACGGTGTCAATAAAATACATATATTCACAGACCATCAACCCCTTATATTTGCGATATCAGAAAAATTCCAACTCAAAACTAAAAAGGTGGAGAGCATTTGTTGAAGAATATGCACCGACGTTCCATTATAAGCCTGGTAAGGACAACATAGTTGCCGATGCACTTTCCAGGCAATATATCAACATGACTTACCATATATCCTCAAGCTCATCTTTAGACGCTCAAAATAGTGAAGAATCTTATACAGAGGTCATCTCAACCGTGGAGAATCCACTTAATTGTTTCCGAAATCAAATCACCCTCACTCAGAGATTAGAACCAAAAAGCAAACGAATATAATTTTCAAAGACCGAGTACGTCACACAATAATTTTTACAAATATAGAGAACCTTTTCCGTAGTTTGAAACAAGTAGTAAGTCCTAACGTCGTAAACGCGCTCCACTGTGACTTACCTACTCTTGCTCAAATCCAACATTTTATCGTGACTACATACCCATCTGTTAGATTCTTACATACTGGTAAATTTGTAATCGATATCTTTAACGCTGATGACCAGTTGGAAATTTTAGACAATGAACATAACAGAGCCCATCGTGCATTGAGTGAAAACGTCAAACAAGTGTTACGGGATTATTACTTCCCAAATATTCGTAAAAAACTAAAAGAGCTCATTCGAAACTGTAAGGTTTGCCACGAGGGTAAATACAATAGACATCCCGAAAGGCAGCGGATATTGAAAATACCCCTGCCCTCCTATCCAGGTGAAATATTGCACATAGACATTTATTCTACAGACCGAAAATTTTTTCTAACATGCGTTGGTAAATTCTCCAAATTTGCATTAGTAAAGCCCATAGCCTCAAGATCTATAGTTGATATTAAGCCTGCCCTCCAGGAAATTTTAAATACTTTTAATAAAACTAAGACAATAGTCTGTAACAATGAAAAGTCATTGAACTCCGAATCGGTGAAGATTTTGGTGACAAACTTTTATGGAACAGAAATCTTCGCCATGCCTCCCTCACATAGTACGTCAAATGGTCAGGTTGAGAGGTTCCACAACACACTTTCGGAAATAGCTAGATGCATTAAGTTGGAATATCTAATGGATGACACTACAGATCATGTTCTGACTGCCGTTTAAAAATATAATAAAACCATACACTCTACAGTTAAGCACAGGCCCACAGACATATTTCACTCCATATCGGATGAACTAAAAAATTTTGTTTACGCGTACAGTGAGTGAACACGCCGATTGTTGGCTTAACGAAACACTCTTTACCTCAAAAGGTTTATCGTTGCCCTTTGAGCTGCCTTTGAGATGGTGTTTTGTTGAGCCAACAAAATTACTACTTGTGTGTTACCCGCAGCAAAAGGTACGTTTTAACCCCCGCATATAAATATCTGTACATTTATAAAAAATTAATAAAATACCTTTTTTATAACGTTTGAGAAAAAACCTAATCCTCTTTTCTTATTTTTACAAATAATTTTCCGAGGGAACTATTTTACGAAAAAACATTTGGTAAAACCTAACCGGATAAAATCCACCCGTAAAATAATTTCTTTGAAAATTATTTTTTTTTTATTTTACAGGAAATAGTTCGTCGGATTCCTGAAGAGGACTAAGTATTGCCCCACAAGATTAACTAATTAAATAAACAAAACCCTGTTAATAAAAAAAAGGTAAGTTGTTTGAATTTTAAAAGTGAACAACTTGAAAATATATACGGTGTAACAACATATGTACATAATAAAGTGATTCGTTTAAAAACAAAGTGAATATACCAACAAAGTGCGTGTATAAAAAACCTTAGCTAAATATAACAACACCCGCTATATTTGGTGTTAAATTTTGGTTACTTCTTTAGTAACATTTTAAAATAAATAAAAATAGAGAAAAAATTTATCTCTTATATACGAACAAAAACCCTCTCAAACACTCGGTAGTGCATTAAAAATTAAAAGAACAAAGCGTAAAAGAGAGTACAAAATAGCATTTTTACTCGTTGTTAATTTTGTAAACTAACGAAAAAATATTTGTGATATTAATTTATTTGTGTTTTTTATTCGCGATAAATATTAAATTATAATAACTCGTTTTTTTTATAAATCGAATAAATTGTAAAGTATTGTGCCGAGTGTTAAGTTGGAAGTGCTATGTTGTTACACACATTACATTAGTGTTGCAACGTTTTAATCGAACGAATAATCGGGTACAAAGTGTTTTGTAATAAATTTTTAAAAGAAACACGAATTTTTCTCGACAATTCGGAGTGAAATAAAAACACGGCTATAATTTGCAATAAAATTATTGGATTCATTTGCGGGAAATATTTTATTAATCGATTTTTTGGGAATTTAGTGCACGAAGTGAATACCCGAAGTGATACTTTGCAACACTTTTGTAAATTGATTTTTGTATACCTTTTTTTTTAACAAAAGTGATTTACACTGAGAAAGATTGTTGTTTGGCATTGTTCGAAAGTGAGTTTTAAATAAAAAATCGAATTTTTTATCCGAGTTTTCGATAAACTTTTACGAACAAACAATAGTTAGTGTAAAACATTTTCAAGATTTATAAACACATTTGTGCTATTTTTTTTTATTAATTAAATTGTTCATATATTCTGCGGCAAGTTATTTTGATTTTTTTCGATATTCTCTTAAAAAAGTTTCGGCAACGGATCATAGTATCGGTTCATTAGGTGTTCACGAGAAGTAATTAAATCGTCTATGGGAAGCCGTTCGCGGATCCTACGAGTCCATACCGCTAGAATCGGAAACAAATAAGAAGCTCATTACGGAGTTAAAACAGAGATACATGACCTCTTACACGACATATATTCGCGGTATTTCGTTTGTCTCCGACAATTTAGAGCGGTTAAAAACAAATTATCTAAAAGGAAAGGCGAATGAAAATTTGCAATTTTCTGCCCATGCGATTCATTTACCGCCGTGCGATACGGAAATTTTCTATGGGGATTATGTAAATTGGCCAACTTTTAGAGACATGTTTTCGGCTTTGTACAAAAATAACCCCTGGTTAAGTTCCGTCGAAAGATTGTACCATCTGTTGCAAAAAACTAAAGGCGAGGCGCATAATATTATCCGAACTTGTCCTTTAACCAATGATGGTTTTGCCCTCGCGTGGCAAAATTTGATGGACAGGTATGAGAATAAGCGATTTCTCATAAATGCGCAATTGAAAATTCTTTTAAATATTTCCCCCGTAACCCGTGAAACAGGCCTTAGCTTAAAAAATTTGCAAAGAACCATAAATGATTGTATTACGAATCTTTAATTACTTAACGTGAATACCGACAGTTGGCATGTTATATTTGTTTATATTTGTTCAACAAAATTACCCGAAAATACGCTAAGTCTTTGGGAACAATCGACGAAACGCGACAATAATATGCCAATGTGGGACGAAATGGATAAGTTTTTAACCACACGTTACCAAACACTTGAATCTGTTTACGATATAAAAGGCGCTCATACCAATACCCCGAATTATCCCCCGAGAAATGTAAATACAAGTGTTAGTAATGTTAGAGGATCCTTTAATGACTCAAAAGACAAGTGCTAGTCAATCGGTCACTCGTTGCATACTTTGTCAAGAACAGCATCCGTTACGATTATGTCCCACCTTTTTAAAACAAAATGTTGATGAACGGTTATCAACAGTCAAAAAATGTAAATGTTGTACAAATTGTCTTGCTACCTCCCATGAATATAAGGCTTGCAAAAGCATTCACGTTTGTTTTATGTGCAAACAAAAACTTCATTCGTTACTTCATAGGGAGAATCACCCGGGTAGAGTAAATTCCGGTAATTTTGTACAACAAAGTCCTCCGAATAATTATCAAATTAACTCGACCACCCCATAAATTCAGATGAGATAGCATCTACTTCAACAGGAGTACGATCATATCAAACCTTTAGTACACCTTTTTAAAACAAAATGTTGATGAACGGTTATCAACAGTCAAGAAATGTAAATATTGTACAAATTGTCTTGCTACCTCCCATGAATATAAGGCTTGCAAAAGCATTCACGTTTGTTTTATGTGCAAACAAAAACATCATTCGTTACTTCATAGGGAGAATCACCCGGGTAGAGTAAATTCCGGTAATTTTGTACAACAAAATCCTCCGAATAATTATCAAAATAACTCGACCAACCCCATAAACTCAGATGAGATACCATCTACTTCAACAGGAGTACGATCATATCAAACCTTTAGTACACAGATAGATTCTAACTCGCAGTCTACTGTGCTCTTAGGAACAGCAACTTGTAAACTTGGCATTAAAGATGTTTCTAGTTCAGCTCGAGCTTTAATTGACCCCGCTTCTCAAGCCACTTTTATATCGAAACGGTTGCAAAAGAAGCTTTGTATACCCACTGTTTCTGCTCAAATGGCTGAAATTTTAGTGGTAGTATAGCTGCTACATCGTCAAAAATTTGTTGGATATCCATTGGTTCTCCAATTGACCCCGATTTTAATATTCGAACTGAGGCCTACGTTGTTGAGAAACTGACAGGTCGTTTACCCTCGTGTTCACTTGCGAATGTTATTAGCGCAGATTTTCCCGAAATTAATATGGCTGACGTCAACAGCATCCGAATGGATCTCCTTCTTGGGGGAGATGTTAACCCGAAAATATTATTATCCGATGTTAAAAAGCACCCGAGTGGCAACCTGGTTGCCCAATAAACTGTCTTCGATTGGATTGTTACTGGTAAAGTGAGTAACTCTGAGCCACTTCAGTCAGTTGTATCATTTTTCAACCATGTGGAGTTTATTGTGTTGTCATTTAATTTTTAGTTTCAAATAAATATATATATATGAGTACAAATTTTGACCGGCGTTTCAAACGCCACTGGTTCTTTTATTTAATGTTGCCGGCACCGAAAAGTTGCCAAAGGCAGGAGCACTTTCTATTAATGCTGGTTTTAAATAAATTTAAAATTAGCCAATTGCTCGGCTGAGTTGAGTTTCATAATTGATTTTATTTACAAATTTAATCCTACTTATAAATAAAACTAACGGGGCTTAAAGCTATTTTATTATTTACATTTTTAATCCTAAACTTAATCCTAATCATATGTTATAAATTATGCTTTAAATTACAGCTGTTTACATAGTATAACACTTTACTTAAGCTAACAGCTGTGCAATACTGGGGATGGTATTGTGGTACATTACACCCTTAGCCTTTAAAAAAATGATTTTTGTATCTCTAAATACAAAAATAATTTTTGTACAAAATTAAAAATTTAGATTATAATGATACATATTTTTTTTAACATGTTGTGATATTTTTTATACTGCCATTTATATCTAGAACAGAATTGACTCCCTGTCTTTCTACTATTCTATATGGCCCATGATACGGTGCCTGATATTTTTTCTATTTATTTTTTAATGAGTACTAAATCTCCTATTTCTAATTTCAATGTATTTGTATAATTATCATTCCTTACTCTATTATTTATATAAGGAGAAATTCAACCTTTGTTTCAATTCTTTAGCATAATTTTCTAGGTCATAAAATGGTTGTTCTTTTCTTATTTGATCATTCGGTAGGTATGGTAGTTTTCCAAAAACTAATTCATATGGTGTGTAACCAGTATCTACGTGTGGGGTTGTATTGTAGGCGAATGTAAAATAAGGGATCCAAAAGTCCCACTCATTATCTTTACAGAAATTTAGTACGAATTCATTAAGTACCCTATGATTTCGTTCTATTGAACCTAACGTTTCATGATGGTACGGTGCACTGAAAACTTGTTAAATGTCCAATAAACTGCATACTTCTGACATCAATTGGTTTATAAATTCTGTGCCTTTATCTGATTTTAATATTTTGAAATTTCCGTACTTTAAGATAAATTGCTCTACTAATGTTTTTGCAACAGTTTTCGCTTCTTTTGTTTCCATCGGATATGCTACTACATATGTTGTTAGTTCGCATTGTATGGTTAAAATGTATCTGTTATGGTTGTATAATCTTAATGGTCCCACTGTATCAATTGATACTGTTTCAAAACTGGTTGATGGTGTATCTGTTAGAATTAATTTTTCTTTTGTGTGTTTAATTTGTTTATTTGTTTGACATTGTTTGCAATTTATTACGTATTGTTTTATCTGTTTGCTCATATTTTTCCATATGTAGCGTTGTTTTAATTTTAAAGTAGTTTTTCTGACACCTAAATGTCCCCCATGTTTTGAGTTGTGATATTTTTCTATTAGTTCCATTTGCTTTTCTTTGCAAAGTACTCTTTTTGGTTCATTATATAATAATATTTTGAAATTTGTTTTTCTTTTTAATTGTAAATTGTTGTATAAATTTTTAAATTCTTCTATGGCCATAGTATCAAATATTTGGCTACTTTTGCTAAAGCTAGCTCATTTATTCTTAAATAATGCATTTTTGATATCAGTTTCTCCAAAGTCAGCTTTGTGATCGATGGATTATCGCTGCATCTTGCAATAATTTCATTATTTGTTATTTTAATTGAATTTATTTTTAAATCTTTATTTATTTTAAACTTAAGTTTTTTTCTTTTACGTATATCTGGTATTGATGTACAGTTCCATATAAAAAGTTGATCAGACTTCTGCTCGGACATGCACTTCGTATTTTCTGTAGTATCAGGGTTATTTGTATTAATTATCTGTTTTTTCATATTTCTTGTTATGGCTAATATTTTCTCATCTGATTCATTTCTGGAGGGGATCATTGCTTTCAGTGTGTCACTGTTTAAAATTATGCGTGATAATGCATCTGCATTAGTGTTAATTTTTCCTTTTTTGTATTTAATTTCAAAATCGTAGTCAGATAAATCCATTCTTATTCGTGTCATTTTAGACGATGGGTTTTTGTGTGAAAACAAAGAAATTAAGGGGCTGTGGTCTGTTATCACTAAAAATTTTCTTCCATACAGGTAAGGCCTTAAAAAATTTATTCCCCAATGGATGGCTAGTAGCTCTTTCTCAATTGTGGGTTTCTTTATGTCGTGTGTCGATAATGATTTGCTAGCATATGATATTGGTAAGTCAGATCCAATTTCACCTTCCTTGCTATAAGACTGCACCAATTGCAAAATTTGGCGCATCTGTTTGTTAAAATCTGGGTATTGAAGTATTGGTGGATTCATAAGTTTATATTTTAATTCTTCAAATGAATTTTGACATTCTTTATCCCATGTGAATGGTTTGTTTTTCTTTAGTAGTGAATTTAAACTTTTTGCAGTGTCAGCGAATTTTGGTATAAACCGTCGATAGTAGTTGCAGAAGGCTACAAATCTTCGTACTTCATCTGCATTTTTAGGAACTGGATAATTTTTTATAACATTATCTTTGGCTGGGTCTGTTTTTATACCTTTATCTGTTATGAGGTGCCGAAGATTTACCACTTCTGGTTTTAGAAAACTGCATTTTGTTGCATTTAGTTTGGGATTGTATTTTCTCAATCTGTCGAATACTTTTATGAGATTATCATTGTGGTGCAAACTACATCCTAAAATAATGATGTCGTCCACATATAGAAAAGCTTCGGCATCTATACCACTTAGTGCGATTGTCAACATTCTTTGGAAACTATTTGATGATATTTTTAATCCGAAAGGTAGCCGTTTAAATTGATAGTGTCCGTTTCCTGTAGAAAAAGATGTCAGCAGACGTGAATTTTCATGTAGCGGTATTTGATGGAAAGAGCTTGTCATATCAAGTGTTGAGAAATATCAAGCGCTTCCAAGTTTATCAAGAACGTCTTCAAGCCTTGTTAATGGGAATTTGTCGTTAACCATTTTTTTCATTTTTTTGTATCGTTTGCTGATTTTTTAGGTACTACCAATAATGGTGAATTGTATGGGCTAATTGAATGCTCGATTATGTTATCGGCTAATAATTGGTCAACTTGATTATTGATCTCTTCCATTTGAGTTTGTGGTAGCCTGTAATTCTTTATATAAACTGGTGTTGAATCTTTAGTTTGTATTTGTTGTGTGTAGAAATTGTTTACACTTAGTTCTTCTCCAGGGAGATGAAAAATATCTTGAAAATCTTTGAAAATGTCAATTAGTGTTTCTTTTGCATATTGGTCATTTCCACCAATATCAACGTTGCTTAAAAGTGTATTCAATCTACTATAATTCTCTTTATTTCCGCTTTTTGCAGAATATATACTATAATGTTTTAATGGTTTTAATTTGTAGTTCAAACTCTTCAAAACTATTTCTTTTTCATTTGTATATAATATTTTAACATGTGCTACTTTTCGTGCAGGTATCAAGCTATTTGCCACATATACACCTTCAGTTGTTTCTAGACTCAGTATAATGCTCTCTTCGTCTACCTTTGTATTAAGAGGAACTATCGCCTCTGACATTGCTGGTATGACAATGTTTGTCTGATGTATTGTTTTTGGGTTCATTGGTAGCGTTATTTCGTGTTCGTTTATGTTAAAAGTAATTGTAAACGTTTCGAAATCAATTTTACATATATACTTCGTTAGCATGTCTCGTCCGATTATTCCATCGGTTTGAATTGGAAAATCATTATCTACTATATGAAAATTGTGTTCCACAGTTTCTGTCGAAAGTGTTAAATTCAAATTTTACGTACCTATACAATCTATGGCTTCGTTTGTTATGCCAGACAATCTAACTGTATCTGATGTATTAATACTTGAGAGATTTTTAATTTTGCATACAGAAATATCTGCTCCTGTATCTACGAGAAATTTTAAATTTTTGTTTACATTAGTGCATTTTATAATTATGAATGTATTAATATTGTTTGATATTTTGAATATTCGTGATTTTTGGCTCTCTGGGCAACGATTTGTGTCACCCGGCCATCTTAGTTTCCCTCACCGCTTGTGTAGTGGAAAGATCTATGTATGTTATTGTTATTTTTGTTATTTATTCTACTTCTACCATTGTCGTTTCTGTTATTGTGATTTGTATTGAAGTTGTTGTTTCTGTTGAAACTTCTATTTACATTGTGGGTATTATTGTTGTATTTATTGTTATAATTGTTGAAACCCCCGTAATTGTTTCTATGATTATTAACATTATTATTATTTCTGGAGTTACCAAAACTATTATTGCCGTTTCTGGTGTTGTTTCTCACTATGTAATTGTTATTATTATAATTGTTATTATTATTGTAATTATTTCTATTTTTATAATTATTGTTATTTCTGTTGTGATTTGAATTGAAAAATTTTTCTTTACAGTTGTTTTCGAATCTACTGTTGATATGCAACAAATTTTCATGTCGTAACCCTAAATTAGTTTCTGCTATTATGCATTTCTCAACAGCCTCATTAATGTCTTCTGCATATTTGCTAATAAAATTTGTTGATACTTCATGTGTACTCCTTTCATTAAAACATTAAGTGCTACGCTATCGCTCATTTTATATATCGCGTCTTTACTGTCTTGTGTGACATTTGGTAAATTTTTAATTTCAAAATTGCTCAATTGGTCTGAGAGTTCGGCTATTTCTTCTCTAAATTCAGATATGGTCTTATTTTGTTTTATTGTTCCCAAATCCGTCAGAACATGTTGTAGTGTTTTTGGATTAGAAAACGCGTTTTCCAGTGCATTTTTTAAATCTTTAAAATTTGATGGTCGATTACCACGGCCTAGAATGCTTCGCACATGAGTCGTTAGCTTGAAATTATAGACGTATTTAATGAATATTTCTTTATCTTCTTCTTTTAATAATTCATGCAGTAGTTCTGCCTCTGCAATGAAATCTTCTAAATATTTATAGTTACCCTTATATACTTGTAGATTTTTACCCACCATTGAAATATCGAAATTACCCATTTTCGTAAAAGTATCTTCCTGACAATCTTGATCACTATCTTTGTTTTTTATGTTTATGTTTTCTATTATTATTTTCAATTCTTTATGTAAAATTTCAAATTCTTACTTAAGGTTGCTGTTTTCTCTATTTTCATTCGTTTTGAAAAAGTTTTCTACGCTCTTTTCTAAATATAATAGTCTTTCTAATTTATTTTCTTTATATTTTTGTTCATAAATCCTATTTTTGCTCTTTTTTGTATTTAATTTGAGCTTTTCTAACTCATCTATACATTCTTTTATAAAATTCATTTGCCGAATATAATAATTTTCAAATTAAAAATATTAAGTTAATTAAATTTTAAATGATAATTTTATTTTTAATTCCATAATAAAGAATTTTTCTCTTTTTAGTGTATTTAATTTTCAAATATAAAGAATATTAATTTAATTTAATCGTAAAATCGTTAAAAAAAATGTTTAATTTCATTTATAAATTTTTCAAGTGTATTTATTAAACTTGGCATCACTGTGCGCTTATTGGTTATCATAAAAAAATTCTATTTATTTTGTGATTTATCGTTTTGTCAGCTGTTTAATTTTCTCTGACTTATTAAAGGTGTTTTGTGTCAATTTTGTTATAGTGTTATAGATAACAAAAAATGTGTTGATTTTTAATTCTAGTGTGTAAATGAAAATTATGTGTTTAATTTTAAGTTTTATGTTGTATATTCGATTAAGTGTTTTACTTTTCATTATTCAGTTGTTTTTTTGTAAACAATGTGTTTTCAAAAAAAAAAAGGAATTTATGTTTATACCTATATAATTTCTTTTATGATCACGTGATATTTGTGTTTAAGTGTTTAAATTATGAATATGTGATTTTTGTGTTAAATGTGTATAATTTTATTATTTGTTATTTTAATTTAGTTTACAATCAAATAATTTTACAGAACAAAAAAAAAATGTGTTTTATTGTTGGAATGAAGATATATGTTTACATATTTAAAAATTTTAAAGTTTACATTGTACAGAAAATATAAGGGTTTACTGTGTTATGTTTGTTATTAATTTATGTGTTTTATGTATAACGTTGCTTTTTATAATATTAATGAAATGTAACAAGTAAGAAAATTATAGTCGGTTTAGACCGACTATACGATACCCTATACCATGAGTTCAGAAACCCTATCTCTTAGGCCCAACTAACTGGACATAGAAAATAAGCAAAAACCAAATTTGAAAAAATTTTGAAAAAGTTCATATCGGATGCTATATCTGTATGGAGACTAGGTCCAAAAATGGACCGATCCTGACCATGGTTGGTAACGTCTCTTGTATTTTGCAAAAACATATACAAACTAAATTTGAGAAGAATCAGTGCAATATTTTTGTTTTTTAATAGATTTAAGTGAATATCGGGAAGCAGCTCTATATGGGGCCAAAGGGAGCATTTTTGGACTACTCATTAGTGGATGTAATGAACGCATACAAACCCAATTTGAGTAAGATCTATATGACAATTTGGATCCTATGGCGTCGATTTCATAAGGGTAATTTGTATGGGGGCTAGGTCTGAACATGGACCGATTCTCACCAATTTCAATAGCGTTCATCCCATGGCCGATAGAAGCTCATATACCAAATTTTATACCATATTCATATTTGCGACCTGCAGTTTGATTACAAGGTTTACATGGACACACAGACGGACGGACGGACGGGCGGACGGACGGACATTGTTAAATCAACTCAAAAAGTGATTCTGATTCGATCGGTATAATTAAAGATGGGTCTGGGTCAAATATTTTTGGTTGTTACAAACAGCAGCACAAAGTCATTATACCCAAACCACATAGTGGTATAGGGTATAAAAAGTGTATTTGTAAAAATTTAGTAGTAAAATTTTATACAATGATAAATATAATACAAAAATAAAGCGTTTTTTTAACAATGTGTTGTAAAAAAATTTATGTTTATATGTATTTTCTTTTATGTGTGATTTTAAGTTTTAAATGCTCTGAATAAAACGTGAATGTTTGTGATTGTAATAAAAATATGTGTTTTGTTTTTAATAAATTTTTTTGTATTCTCAATTTGTTTTATTTATATTTCAATGTAAAATTCACAATAAAATTTTTAATTAATAGAAAAATGTTTAAAAAGTTTGTGTATTTATTTATGTTGTCTTTTCGATATTAGTTCATGTTCAATGGTGTTAATTTGCGTCCAGATCTCTGTCGCTATCTGCCATGGTGGTGGATTTTCAGCGTTTACTCGTCTTTTAAAATCTGCCAGTTGCTTTCTCAACTTTACTATCTTGCCAGCCCTTCGTATTTTTGGTTCTGTCTGTGGTATAGTTGTTAATCTCAATTCAGTCCTACGTTCCTGCCGTTGTAGATATTCTTTTATTGTTATCGGTTGTGATTGGGTTTCTTGTCTACTGTTGTTGTTGAGGTGTTGCTTCCTTCTTTCACACCCATTTTATCTTCCTTGGCCAGCATGGAAATGTTGGCAGGATCGCCATATTGTGTTGTCATTTAATTTTCAGATTCAAATAAATATATATTAATATATGAGTACAAATTTTGACCGGCGTTTCAAACGCCACTGGTTCTTTTATTTAATGTTGCCGGCAATGAAAAGTTGCCAAAGGCAGGAGCACTTTCTATTAGTGCTGGTTTTAAATAAATTTAAAATTAGCTAATTGCTCGGCTTAGTTGAGTTTCATATTTGATTTTATTTACAAACTTAATCCTACTTATAAATAAAACTAACGGGTCTTAAAGCTATTTTATTATTTACATTTTTAATCCTAAACTTAATCCTAATCATATGTTATAAATTATGCTTTAAATTACAGCTGGTTACATAGTATAACACTTTACTTAAGCTAACAGCTGTGTAATATTAGGGATGGTATTGTGGTACATTACAAGTTAAATACTCGACTGGCTCGATTCTGGGAACTGGAAGAAGTTCCACCGGTATCACGATTAACCGAGGCCGAAGATTTTTGTGAAAAACTTTATCGATCCACTACATATAAAAGTTCGGATTGACGATATGAAGTTTCACTCCCATTTAAACCAGAGTTCCCGAATAATTTATTGTTGCGCTGTCTCAATTTATGAGAAACGAAACAAGACTCTTAAAAAACCCCTGATTTAAAATCACAATATGATAATGTGATTAACGAATATATAGATTTAGGTCATGTTCGTGAAGTAAAAGCCCCGATTTCAGAGACGTCTGGTTATTATATGCCTCATCATGCGGTCATAAAACCTGAGAGCGTTACTACAAAACTTCGAGTAGTATTTAACGCTTTAAACCCGTCTTCGAATGGTGTCAGTTTGAATGGAGTATTATACCCCGGCCCAACATTACAAGCCGATCTAACGGTCTTAATTTTACGTTTGCGATTTTATCGCTTCGTGTTTAATGCCGATATCGAAAAAATATATCGGCAAATATTAGTACATCCCAATCAAACCACATTTCAAAGGATTCTTTTCCGTCGTAATCCTGATCATGATATAAAGGACTATGAATTAAATACAGTTACTTTTGGTGTGAATTGTGCTCCTTACCTCGCTATACGGACACTTTTCCAGTTGGCCAGTGATTGTAAAGATCATAGTCCCGCTGCGTCTGAGATTTAAAAAAACCATATGTATGTCGATGATGTACTAGCTGGCTCCCATGAGCTAGAAGATGGTTACAAAAAACGTAATGAACTGATTGAAGTTCTGAACTCGGCTGGATTCATTCTTCGTAAATGGACGGCTAATAATATACGGCTTTTAGAAGATTTGCCCGAGGAGAATCTGCTTGACACAGATTTCTTAAAATTCTCAGACGCGAGCACAACTTAAACCCCCTAGGGTTGCGGTGGAACGCTGTAAAATACAGCTTGTATTTTAAACTCGTTTCGCAGCCAGGTAGAAATGTGGTCACTAAGCGTGCTGTTTTGTCGGAAATTGCTAAGTTGTTTGATCCTGCCGGTTGGCTTTCTCCGAAAATTATTGTTGCCAAGATGATAATGCAACAAATATGGAAAGACAAGACAGATTGGGGTGAGTGCTTGAATTCTTCCACGTTGATGATTACCCGAATATTGAGAAAATTGAAATACCCCGATTGGTGAATTTCACCCCGGATAAGGATATTGAAATTTATGGATTTTGTGATGCTTTTGAAAAAGCATATGCTGCAACACTCTATGTTCGCTCCATCTCTTACCCGTTTGAGATAACATCGCGGTTACTTGCATCCAAAACAAAAGTAGCTCCCGTTAAATTTGAGGTGTTACCCCGATTAGAGCTCTGCGGAACGGTGCTAATGGCAAATATGGTAGAATCTCTGTGTGGTCAGTTAAATCTTAGGAAGGAAAAGATTTTTCTGTGGACTGATTCAACCATTGTTTTGACTTGGCTTCAAAAGCCCCCGTGCCAGTTGCCAACTTTTGTTGCGAATAGAGTTGCACTCATTGAGAGAAAAGTTGGAAATGAGAGATGGTCTCATGTTAGTTCCAAAGACAACCCCGCCGATTTGGCAAGTCGTGGATCTCTCGCTCGTGACTTAATTGATAATTCGCTATGGTGGCATGGTCCTAAGTGGCTAACCATGTCGAGGATAGATGGCCGGCGAAATCAATTAATATTCATTCTCATTTAGAATGTGTAGAGTCACATAAAGAGACAGTGGAACCCGATGACATCCTTAAGCGTTTTTCGGATCTTCCCCGAGCATTGAGAGTTATTGCGTTTTGGTTCCGTTTTCTTAATTTTATGAGGAAAAATAGTTGTTTACACGAAACTCTAGATATTCTCATTCTAAAACTAAATTTGTTAGAGATCGCCTCGTTCTAATTTGTTAGAAAACATACCCATACCCCCGAAGAGTAGACTTTTAGCCTTAAATCCTTTTATTGACTCAAACGGATTGATGAGAATGCATGGTCGACTTGTTCATTCCCCAAGATTGACATACGATGAAAGGTATCCGAAAATATTACCGTATGAGTGTATTTTCACGAAATTGTTCGTAAAGCATGTTCATAAATGTATGGGTTCCGAATCTAAAGAACCTTATTCGAGGGACCATTCGTAGCTGCACAGTATGTGTGCTACATCAGAAAAAGACGGGTCAGCAAATCATGGCTGCTTTACCCCCCGAAAGAACATCTCTGTCTAGACCTTTTACTCATGCTGGTCTCGATTTTGCAGGTCAAATCGCGTATAGGCAGAGGATGTAGAATAACGAAGGGCTATGTATGTTGTAGTTTTCGTATGCTTTGCGACAAAAGCAATACATTTGGAGGCCACTAGTGATATTGCTTCTGAAACCTTTTTGGCAGCCTTCACTCGTTTTTTCTCTCGACGAGGTTGTCCATCTCATTTGTATTCTATATTGGGACCGTATTTGTCGGGGCTTCGAATTTACTGGATGCGGATAGGAAGCATTTTCTATCCAATTTAAAGCAAAAAATTCTTTCCCATGTGGGCGCTCCCCACATGGGCGGTCTTTGGGAGGCACGTGTTAAAAGTTTTAAGACCCATTTAAAAAGCTTTCGAATGCGCAGAAATTTACGTACGAAGAGTTTTCCACCATGCTTGCCCGAATTGAGGCATGTTTGAACTCTAGACCTTTGTCTCCTATGAACGAAAACCCGAATGAGATAGTATCATTAACTCCGGGTCACTTTCTTATTGGTGCCCCATTATTAGCTCCTCCTGAACCCAATATGTTTGACTTATCTCTCAGTCATGCAAATAGGTGGCAGAAACTAAAAGTGCTGCACCATCAATTTTCCTTGAGGTGGAAGGAAGAGTACGTGAAAGAACTTCACAGGCGCGTAAAGTGGAAGTATCCTATGAGAGGATTTCAGGTAGGAGATATAGTTGTTATACGGCGGGATAATTTACCTCCAAACGAATGGAGATTAGGGCGCGTTGAGAAGGTATTTCAGGGCCCAGATGGAAAAGTTCGAATTTGCGATGTTAGAACGGCGTTTGGCGTTTTTACTCAGCCTATCGTGAAGCTTGTTCTTTTACCCGTATCCGAACAGAATTAGCCCGTTTCTCGTCTATGTTTTCTCCACAAATGTATCATGTCTACTGCAGCTCGTCACCTTAAAGTCCACCGTTCACTTGAAGCCCCCGAAGTCAAGGCACCCCCTGGCGATTCGGCCGAAACCCCAGAGCGAGGACCAGCTTGCAGGCTCTGTAAGCAAAGCCATCCATTACGGAAATATTTCCGTTTTAAACGCATGTCAGTGGACGATCGCATAAAGGCAGTAAAGCGCTTGAGGTACTGCTACAACTGCTTGAGGACAACCCATTTGCTAAGGAATTGCGATAGTCGAGAGCGATGTGGAGAGTGCCTAGAGGAGCATCATACCCTTCTGCATCGACCAAGGCAACCGTTGTCCCAACCTCAGCACACCCGTGCACCTCATCAACAAGAGAAAAACCGCAGGACGAACCCCAAAAAGCAGCAACCTCGGTGGAGGCAACGTCGACGTCAGCAACAACATCAACAACAACAACAACTTCAACCTCGAGGTCGACATCATTGTTGTCACCAACAAACCTCCAGCAACTACAATAGGACCGCAACCCAGGCAGCGACGATTATTATTAATGTCCACTCGGGACAGATTGTTTAAACAAATTCCATCTTTTTTTGTGGTTTATATAAAAAAATTTTTTTTTTTACCAATGTATTTATAAACAAATGAATTGTTTTGAATTAAATTATTACTATTTTTTGTCATAGGTTAAGGATAATGAATTGTACTTTTTGAATTTTTTTTCATATATCAAGTACCTATCTCGCAGTTACTCCTTAGCTGCTCTTGTTGCCCTCGTGCAAGGGGGGCGGGATGTTTACGCGTACAGTGCGTGAACACGCCGATTGTTGGCTTAACGAAACACTCTCTTTAGCTCAAAAGGTTTATCGTTGCCATTGAGCTGCCTTTGAGATGGTGCTTTGTTAAGCCAACAAAATTACTACTTGTGTGTCACCCGCAGCAAAAGGTACGTTTTAACCCCCGCATATAAATATCTGTACATTTATAAAAAATAAGTAAAATACCCTTTTTATAACGTTTGAGAAAAAACCTAATCCTCTTTTCTTATTTTTACAAATAATTTTCTGAGGGAACTATTTTACGAAAAAACAAATTTTGTAAAAAACCAATTAATTAGTAAGCAGAATGCAGATTTAGAATTCTACAACAGAACAAGGGGTACACGCAATTTCAACCCAGGGCAAAAAGTATTCGTTAAAGTTAATAGGCGACTTGTAAACAAATTTAATAAAATTTATCTTGAAAAGGAAATTCAAAAAGACATGGGGGCTACAGTACAAATCGGCAATAAAATCGTCCATAAGGACAATATCCGCTAAAATTTTCCTCATAACCAAAAACTTTCGGTTAAACCATTACTAAAGGCAAACGCACTCCACTAATTGATAATGTATGTATTTATATGTATGATTAACGGATGTATATTTAACTTAAATCAAAATATTGGAACTTAGTTAAAGAAAATTTAAAACAGCAATTAACTGCAGTGTGCTTTGGAATTAATATTACCTATAGTCAGTCGCGGACGACTGTTTTTGTAATATACTTACTCTGTTGCAAAGGACTCTTGTCTGGCTCTGCCTTAAGTAAGCTAACATACTGTAATTAAAGATCTTTTGTTTTTTTGTCTCATTTAGCCACAAGTATGAATGCGGCGAGAACAATTTTTTATACAGGAAATTTAAGCGAAAGAAAAAACCGTTGAATAAGGTATACAGAAAAAACAATTTTTTAACAAGTTGGCTTGTTGGGTTTTCTTGTTTGTTCCTAGTTTAAATTATTATTGATTGATCAACTAGAAAGCATAAGTGATTTTCCTGTATAAAAACTTAATTAAGAAGAAAAATTTCTTAATATAATTTGTGAATTAAAAAGAACAAAAAAAAAGGAAAAAAAATCCTGCAACATTTTGTAAATAAATGAATTAAATAATTCGCAAATTGAATAATTTGATAATATAAAATTATTGATAACTGCATTAAAACAAATTCCACATAGTGGAAAACATATAAAAAATTTATTGTGAAGTTCTTTTGCGAACTTAAAAAGAGAAAAAACTCTCGAAACAATTACAAATTAAATATTATAATTTAATATAAAACTTTTTTGTCAATAGCATTCAACCAAATTCCACATAGTGGAAAGCATATAAAAAACTTATTGTGAAGTTATTTTAAGAACAGAAAAAAGAAAAAAGTCTTGAAACCATCTGTAAATTAAGAATTTTAATTTCTGCTAATTGAATTTAAACAAATTCCACATAGTGGAAAACATTACATATAAAAACTAGATTGTGAAAACTTAATCAAGAAGTAAAATACTTTCGCATAACTCTACATAGTAGAAAGAAATTTTGGTATCAAATTACCGTTAAAAACTCGTTTGTAAACTAGAAACAAAAAACACTGTGGCCTGTACGGTTTTGTATGGAACCTATTTTTTATAATCAATTATACTGTACTAGTTTGTGATAAAAAGTGTTTATCGTTAAAATTCACAAAATGGAAAATCTCTTATAAACTAAAACAAAACATTGTTAATTTGGAAAATTTATTATAGTAAAATAAAGATAATAAAAAGTTAATGAATTACATTTCGAGTTTACATTCATTTCAACCAATAACACGAAAATTGATTACTCAACGGAACCAACTATTAATTTGTATAAAAGCTTTCGATTTTTGTTTTACCACTACATATGTATATCAGAAGCTTACACAAAAAAAAAAAAACAAATATGCAGACGGATATATTTTTAGTTAAATGCAGGACACATTTGATTATGTGATTTCACAATATTTTGAAATAATAAAATTATTTCTACATGAAAACGTTTTTTTTTCATTCATTAATAGTCAGATTTTCAATTATATATTCTTCCTTTATTTACATTTTTTAACAAATTTGATATTCACATATGAGATCTTATCTTTACATATAGATATTGCAACAAATAATATATAGGATCTAAAGATATTAAATAGTTTTTATTTTATTTTTTAATGATTTTTAAAGGAAAATGGGAGGAAAAAAACCTTTATATGATTTAATAAATTCAAATACTATCTGAAAATATTTATGTGCTTATAGAAGGTTTATTGGAAATAATAGACCTCTATAAGCCCATAATTTTCAATTTGGTGATTTCTTTTTAATTTAACGTTAATTCTCTACATTCTCTTATCAGTGGGTAAGAAGAATTTTCAATTTTGGCAAAGTAATTGTTATTAATCCTTGTTATGAAATCAATAATTTTTTCATAGCCTGTTTCTTCATGAAGAAGATTTGTAGGATACCCCAGGGCTTTTTATTTATCATTTTAAGACATTTGTTTTGTATAATTTGTAAGCGTTTTAGGTGGCAGTTGGCAGCGTCACTCCAAATAGGACACGTGTATGTTAATATTGGCCTTATAACACTTTTGAAGAGTAGATTTTTGTTTTTGGGGTTTAGAAATGACCTTCTATTTAGTAGTGGCCATAATGCTTTAAATGAATTTATAGCTTTTTGGCACGTAGCCATAATATGTTGTTTAAAAGTAAGCTTTTTTTCCAAGACAACTCTGAGATATTTGACATGATTAAGTACATTTATGGTATTATTTCCAATAAGAAGATGGCGTCTTGGCAGTCTTTTGGGAGATTTGTTGAATGGAAAAATTATTGCTTGGGTCTTGTTTGGATTAATTTTGATTTTCCATTTATGAAAATATTTACTGCATTTTACAAGTCCCTTTTCCATTTTCTTCAGGAGTGCACTTGTAAGTTTATTTGAAGAAATTAACGCAGTATCATCTGCGTAGTAAGAAACTTTCACATATTTCGGGACTTTGAAATCGGATGTATTGTAACGTATGCATGGTATAGCGTGTAAGTTAATGTAAATAATAACGCCATGCATACAACAATGCTTTGTGGTACGGTTGAGTCTCTGTTTCTTTTCTTTAGTAACATGAGTAATAATCATATAGTTTTTGGGGTAAACCGCCAACATAATTGACTAATGCAATTGAAACTAGTGACCCATTAACATTTGTTTTGATTTTATTTTGAATGAAGAAATTGCCTCACATGCAGTTTCTTTTTACACAACATCCAATTAAATTAGAGTTAAAAGTAAAACTCTATAAATAAAAACAAACATAGAGAGAGACTCCACCCAATCAAAAATGCATTGATAATATTTAGAGTTATTGAGTGTACTTTAGAAAGTCACTCTTAGAATTTAAGTTATTGAGTGTACTTTAGAAAGTCACTCTTAGAGCAGAAGTCTAGAACTTCTCATAGGGTATTTATAAGCAACTGTTTTGTGAAAATAAAAACAGTTCTAAATCGTGACTGATTTGGAACACAAAACAAATATTCAAAGTGTGCTTTATTTAATAAGTAGCACCTAAAATTAAAAGTTCAAAAATAATCTGTTTAAACACTATATGGCGATCCTGCCAAATTAAAAGTGCTTGACTGCACTGGTTGATGTGCTATACGATTGCACCAACCAATAAATAATCCTGATAAAGGATAAACACGAAAACTGAGTGCTTGAATATTTTGCACCAGAAATAAAAATATTGTCCTGACGTAGACCGGCTCAAGTTCCGTCAGCTGCGTTGCCAAGAGAAGAAAAGATGAAAATTGGACCCTTACCATTAACAATGAAGGATATTACTGCCGAATTGAAACAAGAGGATGACACTGAATCTTTAATCAAAAACTCAATGATGCTGCCGATGTGGAAGGCGACATAAACAAGCAGAAGAAACAAATAAAAACACGTTAATCATATTAATACTCTTGATAAAAAAAAAAAATTTTTTTTTGTAAACGAAGTGCGTCTAATCCGCACTCGTAGGGCCAATAAGTGATAACTCGCTCGTGGCAAAAATAGGAAATATATATATATATAGATAAAAAAAATTTTTTTTTTCCCAACATGATAAGGTTAATAGGAATTATAGCTATAATAGCTATAATCTTAATAATAATTGTAAAAATTCTAAAAAAACTACATTATAAATATTGCTCAAAATGAAATTGAAGATTTTAGCATATTAGAAAATGTATTAGGAAACATCATAAATAAATAACTATTTTTAAGGAAAAATAAATAAAAAAAAAAAAAAATAATAATAAATAAAATATTTAATCTGAAACAATATTAAAATGAATAATTAGCAATTAAGAACATTTCTTTTTAACATATTTATATAAATTTTTTTAAATGGATGAGATATTAACATCGTTAGAAACATTAGTGTCGAATGCTAGGAAATCGATAAACAGACCATATTCACAGGAAACTTTAACAACAAAAAAGTTAGAAATAGAAAGATTAGAAAAACAAATAGAAAATATACTAGACAACGAGAATATTCCAGACGATATTACTAGAAGGTCAGTAGAGAGATTTAGAAGCTTAAAAGAGGAAGCATTAGAGATATTAAAACAACATAACAGTAAGAAAATTATTTTAGAGAAACGACAAGGAACAGTAACATTAAATATGGAATTGAGTGAACTTTCTG
Organism: Cordilura impudica; assembly: GCA_963682025.1. Taxonomy (NCBI): domain Eukaryota; kingdom Metazoa; phylum Arthropoda; class Insecta; order Diptera; family Scathophagidae; genus Cordilura; species Cordilura impudica. The sequence continues at coordinate 210,587,772 of OY821517.1, read as the reverse complement.
CTATTTCAAAGTTGATCCCAACTTTCTCGAGAAGGAAAGAAGATTTGAACAGTTTCACAACAAATTTAAAACTAGTATCACAGACTATACCTCCAGAAAAACAGAATTTTTTCTTCGAGTACATTATTAGCACAAAATTAGACATAAAAGTACAAAATAGAATAAAACAGGAAAGCATACCAACAACAGTCACGGAACTGATAATAGCCCTTAAAACAGCGTACAAATCATTTAAGAGCACGAACACAATTCTAAATGAACTGACTAGCCTTAGACAAAAGAACAATAATCTGACTGGTTTCGCAAGTAAGATAGAAAGTCTCGTAGCGGAACTTAATGAAATTCAGATCGCAGATGAAGGTGAAGCAAATAGACGTTCTATAGTTAATACTAACAGCAAAATAGCTTTCAATACATTTGTGAATGGGTTACAAGATCGACAAACTGTATCTACCATAGATGCAAGTCAAGTAACGACATTCTCAGAAGCTCTGAAAATAGCTGAAAAGTCGGAAGCAAGGGTAAAACAGAATCAGATTTTTTACCATAATGTTCACAATGGCAATCCAAGAACAAGTAATAATAATTTCCAAGGGAGAAATAACAGTAATTCTGGAAATAATGATAGAAATTTCGGAAATAATAATAGAGGTCGTCGTAACAATAATTGGCAAGGTAATAGAAACCGCGTGAACAACAATGTGAATAGAAACAATACTACTAGAAACTACAACAATAATAATTATAACAATAATAATTACAAGAATAATAATAATTACAGAAATATTAATAACAGCAACAGAGGTAACAATTATGGACAAAGAGGTAATAACAGGCATAATGGATACAGTAACAGAAACCGTAATATTAATCAGATTCAGAACCAGGAAAACTACCAGGTTCCGGAGATATTAAGATCCCAATCTTCGGATATAACACAATAAAAACTTCAAACATATATAACATAACATCCAACCTCAGAAATTATGTAAGATTGAATATTGAGGATACAAACAGAGAACTTACATTTTTAATAGACACAGGTGCGGACATCTCACTGTGCAAACAGAAATACTTAAAACGTCATGAGGAAAATTCAGATGATTATTGCAACTTAACAGGTATTTCAGAGGAAATTATTAGATCAATTGGATCTACAATTATTAATATAAATATACACGATGTAATTATTGAACAGAAAATACAATTGGTTACGGATGATATACTGATAGTTACCGATGGAATCTTGGGTAGAGATTTCTTAACAAGGTACAGATGTAACATCGATTACGACAAATATGTATTAACCTTCAACATTAACGGTGAAATGATAACAATCCCAATTCATGATAGTGCTTTTAATATAAATCAGGTAATAATTCCAGCGAGGAGTGAAATTGTGGTTCCTTTTAAAATAAAACTGAATGAGGATGCTGTGATATTGAATAGAGAACTTATGAAAGGAATTTATATGGCAAATGCAATAATACCTAAAGATGGAAACCAACACGTGAAATTATTGAATGTAACAAACCAAGAAATAATAGTGGATAATATGAAAGTGGAAACAGTTCCATTAAAAAATTATGAGATACTTTCAGTTGTGAGTAACGGAGATAATGGTAAAGATACGGAGAAAAGATTTGAAAAATTAATGAAAAACCTGAATATGAAAAACTTAAATAATGAAAATGGAAATTAACTTACATCAATACTTAAAAGATATCAGTCAATATTTCATTTTGAAGATGAAGATTTGACAACAAATAATTTTTATAAACAAACAATAAACCTACATGATAAAAATCCCGTATATATAAAGAACTATCGTTTACCACACACACATACTACGGAAATAAATTCTCAAGTTAACGGATTATTGGAAAGGAAAATAATTGAACCATCTATTAGTCCATACAACGCACCACTATTACTAGTTCCGAAAAAGGGACAAACAGATTTAAAGAAATGGAGATTAGTAGTAGATTTTAGAAAACTAAACAACAAAATCGTCAATGATAAATTTCCATTAACACGTTTGGATGACATTTTGGATAAACTGGGTAGAGCCAAGTATTTTTCAACATTGGATATGACAAGCTCATTTCATCAAATTGAACTTGATCACAAATCACGACCATATACCGCATTTTCTACACCTAATGGACATTATCAATATACTAGACTACCATTTGGTTTAAAGATATCATCGAATAGTTTTAAGAGGATGCTAACCATAGCTCTAGCCGGATTGGAGTCTGAAGCTTTTCTTTACGTGGATGACATTATAGTATTTGGTTGTAGTCTACAACACCACAATTCCAATTTGATCAAAGTTTTTGACAGACTGAAGAAATATAATCTGAAGCTAAATCCGAGTAAATGTTGCTTTTTGAAACCGGAAGTAGTATATCTTGGACGCTTGATAACGCCAAAAGGTATTAGACCAGATCCTTCAAAATTCGATGCAATTACAAGATATCCAATTCCAAAGAATGCCGACGAAGTGAGAAGGTTTGTGGCATTTTGCAATTATTACAGAAGATTTGTTAAGAATTTTGCTGAAGTGGCAAATTGCTTGAATGCTTTGTTGAAAAAGAATGCAAAATTCGAATGGACAGCGCAATGTCAAACAGCGTTTGAAACATTGAAAGGGAAATTGGTAAGTCCACCAATTTTGCAATATCAAGATTTTGAAAAACCATTTGTACTAACAACAGACGCATCTGATTATGCACTTGGAGCTGTACTATCCCAAGGAGAAATTGGAGATGATAGACCGATATCTTTCGCAAGCCGTTCACTAAATAAACACGAGAAGAATAAACCTGTTATAGAAAAAGAACTACTTGGTATATATTGGGGAATACAATTCTTTCGCCCATACCTCTACGGAAGAAAGTTTACAGTTGTTACAGACCATCGCCCACTAGTTGCGTTATTTTCTCACAAAAATCCGAACTCAAAGTTGACTATAATTCGCTTGGAATTATCGGACTATGATTTTCAAATAATATATAAAAAAGGTATAAGCAACACAAATGCAGACGCATTGTCGAGAATAGAGTTAAACTCAGATATATTAAAAACAATGATACCTCATAAAACGGATGAATCAATAAAAAAGACGCTGGTGATGATGAGAAAAATGAAGAAATATATGATACAAAATGAAGAAAATAAAAATAAAATAGAAGAAAATAAAGATATAAATGTGGAAAAGGATAAAACATCTCCTATTGGGCCTGATCAACTCAAGATGTGGGAATGTACATCCATTAAAGATATAAAACTCGCGAGAAAATTAAAATTTATATTGGACAAGTCGACTAAAGAATTCAAAATTGAAGATAATCATTCTGTGAACGAAACGCGCGTGAGATGCAGTGATAATCCCATTTACTTAGGTAACATGTTGGAGAAACTTTCATCTAAGTTAAGCAGATTGAAATATGATAAATTCGCACTAGAAAAAGGTGACGAAATATTTAAGATAATAACCCATGGGAATATGAAAAAGGAAATTAACGAAAATAATGATAATAATGACGTCAGAATTCTTTTATATAGCAATCCACAGAAAATAATAAACAACGAAGAGAAGACAAAATTAATTAAAATGTATCACGACACACCATGCGGAGGTCATTTCGCAATTAGAAAGACATTATTGAAATTAAAACAAAAATATATATGGAAAAACATGAATAAAATGGTAAAGAGATATGTTTTGGCGTGTGATCTTTGTCAGAGAAACAAACAAGTAAGACACACAAAAGAACCATTATGTATAACGGACACACCAAATGATAGTTTTAGCACTATAGTCATCGATACAGTAGGACCACTACGTACTTCTGGACACTACAGATATATATTGACTATGCAATGCGAACTAACAAAGTATATAATAGCAGTCCCAATGGAAACTAAAGAAGCCAAATCAATAGCCAAAGCTTTAACTGAAAATTTGATATTGAAATATGGAACATTCAAGACTTTAAAATCAGACAGAGGTACTGAGTTCACAAATGAACTTTTCAAGGAAATTTGCGATTTGCTGAAAATAGAACAAAAATTCTCGACACCTTACCATCATGAGACATTAGGTACTGTCGAACGAAACCATAGGGTACTGAACGAATATTTTTTATCTTTTGTAAATGATGACAATTGGAGTGAATGGATATCTTACTATTCATTCGCATACAACATAACGCCACATATTGACACCGAATATTCACCTTTTGAGTTAATATTTGGTAAAATACCAAATATACCAGGTGAAGAAATAATTAATAACGACAAAGTATATAACCTAGAAAATTATGCAAACGAAATGAAAATTAGATTAAGACAATCATTAAGATATGCTAGACTAATGATAGAGCACATAAAGAATAAAAGAAGATTAGAATCGTTTAGAAAAGAAAATAGTATAAAATTAGCGATAGGAGATTTAGTATTAGTTAAAGTAGGAAATAGAAAAAAGAACGAACCACCATACAATGGTCCGTATAAAATTATAAATATCGACGATTTAAATGTTACAATAAAAATCAAAAATAAAAAAAAAAACCATTCATAAAAATTTACTTAAGAAATATAATAACAATACAGAAATATAAAAAGAAACAAAAAAAAAAAAAACAGAAAACAAAAATAGCAACAAAAATATATGTATTAATTTTAAGTCTATATAAACATATATTTTACTATAATAACGTCACAAAATAATCAAAATATCTTTAACACCTAAAATACTATAAAAAAAAAATACTACAAAAATCCAATTACAAAGTAACAACACAATAAAATTTTTTTTAGCAATTGTACAAATGAAGTATTACATTACAATAAACATTTAAATTTTTTTTAATTGCTACTATAAGAATGCACTTCACACCACTTGAAAATCATACAAATGTGCTAAAGAACAATTATATGATTTTCTTAAGGGGAAGGGTGTAACGTATGCATGGTATAGCGTGTAAGTTAATGTAAATAATAACGCCATGCATACAACAATGCTTTGTGGTACGGTTGAGTCTCTGTTTCTTTTCTTTAGTAACATGAGTAATAATCATATAGTTTTTGGGGTAAACCGCCAACATAATTGACTAATGCAATTGAAACTAGTGACCCATTAACATTTGTTTTGATTTTATTTTGAATGAAGAAATTGCCTCACATGCAGTTTCTTTTTACACAACATCCAATTAAATTAGAGTTAAAAGTAAAACTCTATAAATAAAAACAAACATAGAGAGAGACTCCACCCAATCAAAAATGCATTGATAATATTTAGAGTTATTGAGTGTACTTTAGAAAGTCACTCTTAGAATTTAAGTTATTGAGTGTACTTTAGAAAGTCACTCTTAGAGCAGAAGTCTAGAACTTCTCATAGGGTATTTATAAGCAACTGTTTTGTGAAAATAAAAACAGTTCTAAATCGTGACTGATTTGGAACACAAAACAAATATTCAAAGTGTGCTTTATTTAATAAGTAGCACCTAAAATTAAAAGTTCAAAAATAATTGTTTGAACACTATAGTATATATCGAGTAAAGCAATGGCGACAAGACTGATCCTGAGGTAACTCTGTGGTAATGGTTTTTGTTGATGATGTTTCATTATTAATCGCAACTTTAAAGTTTCTGCCGTGAATGAAACCTGAAATAAGTTTGCATAAATATTTTGATATATTTGCATCAAGAAGTTTATATACTAGGCCATTATGCCAAACGGTGTCAAACGCTTTTTCAATATCTAACAATATTACACCCGTTGAACGTTTATTGTTTTTATTGGTGATTATTTGATTTTTTAATTCTGTTTACTTGGTTAGTAGTGCTATGTCCTTTTTTAAATTAAAATTGTTCTTTAGCAACAATAGAATTGGTCGTTACAAATTCACTAAGACGAGAATGTAAAATTTTTTCAAATATTTTACCAAAGTTACTTAATAGACTGACAGGTCTGGAGCTGTTTGGGTTATTTTTAGGCTTGCTAGGTTTGTTAATAGCTATAACCTTAGCATTTTTGAAATGGTTTGGGAAATAGTTGAGTTTGATGCAGCTGTTGAAAATTATAACCAGTAATTTTAGAGCTTTGAGTGGTAGTTTCTTTAAGAGCAGGTTCAGAACATTGTCAAAACCAGGGGATTTTGAGGGTTTTATTGATGAGACAATATTCATTACTTCATCAAGAGATGTATAAAAGCTGATTCAGAACTAGGATTTTCCTTCTGAAAATTATTTACTGTTGAATTTATTAATGTATCCGCTGAATGGTTGTAGTTCGAAGTGAGGTTATTTGCTTGGACAAATATATTTGCCAGGACTTCAGCCTTGTCCTTATCAGATGTTATTTTTGAATTTCCAACTTTAAAGTGAGAGATTTGATTTTTTCCTTTTCCTCGCAAGTTCCTGCTTATTTTCCAAAATGATTTATCACCTGGTTTTAAATTGGATAATAATTGACACCATTTCTTATTGCGTTCCGAATTAATACTTTTATCAATCATGTTGCTTAGAAACTTAGTACATTGATTATAAAAAGTTTGCTCGCCTATATTTGCAGATCGTTGGCTTTTTCTTTTAAAGCTTCTTCTTAGTTTTATATATTTCACAGTACTTTCTGGTAATGTGTAATTATTTTGTTGACTTATTTTAGGTGTAGACACATCCCTTGCTTCGAAAACTACATATATAATTTTTTGGATTTCCTGATCAATTACTGCCTTGGTATTGTATATATCGGAATATAACGTGATTTTATTGTCTAAAAAATTCATATAAATGTTCCAGTTGCACTACAATCATAATAATTGAGGTCAACCTGCAAGTCCATTGATCTTTTAAGTGTAAATATAATGGGGCGATGGTCTGATGGTATTTCGTAATCCATTGTTTTTACGTCTATATTTAAAGCGGAGTTGCTTAAAATAATATCGACTGTGGATGCTTCGCGATTGTGTTGATGGGGGAATAGGGTTGGACTATTTGGATAGTGTATGAAAAAATTGCTTGATTGCTGTAGATTGTTCAGTGCGATTCCTGCCGTATTATTTGAACGGCAATTCCAAGAACAATGTTTGGCATTTAGGTCACCAAAAACTATATATTCTTTGGTGGAAGGTGTTAGGTTCAAGATATCAGCACAGAAGTTATGGCTATATCTTGGTGAATATGACGAAGATACAACAATAGGTCTATTATTTATAATAACTCCAATTGAGATGTTTTCGATTGATGAGGTGTTTGATATAAAGAGGTTTTTATGGGCAACAGATTTATGAATTAACAGAGCTACTCCTCCTCCTCTTGAATCTGTTCTGTCACTTCTATATAAATAATAATTTTTAAAATAGGGTATCTGATTTTCTGAAAAAATGTTTCATTCAAAGACGCTATTTTAATATTTTCTCGTTCAATTAGTATCTCAAATTGTTTTAATTTAAAAAGTTTGAAATGCCATTAGCATTCAAGTGAAGCATTTTGAATTCGTTTAAATTATTAGTATAATCCATGGGCGTATTTTACCATTGACATTACAACTTTGATTTGTTGTACTTTTGAAGTGCAACTATGCAAATCATCCATAGCTGTAGTGAAAATATCAAACAGCTCATCAATGCTAAACAAATCGTTGTTGTATGTAGCTTTGCTGTTATTGTTGATGTTATTGTTACAATTTGTGTTGTTGTTACTTAAATTTGGGAAATCAACCTTGGATTGAAATGAAAAATTTTGTTGTTGCCTGCTGTTGTTATGACTTTTGGAAGTTACTCTTGTTCTAGTTTCCAAATAGAGAGAACGTAACGGACAGTTGATGTCGTTTGCAGAGTGATCAGGTCTCTCTTTTCCATGTTTTTTGCAATTAAAGCATGTAAAAACAGCTGGTCTTTTTTCATTTGTGTTAAACGGACACACACTTGTATGATGTTGTTCTGCACATATCATACACGCAGCACTACGATGGCAATGTTCACCGCCATGGCCATATATTAAGCAGTTCCAGCATTGAGTTGGTCTGCTCCTGGATTTCGATTTGTATTTTTTCCAAGAAATTATAATATTGGAAATTGTTCGTACATGTTTTAAGGCAGTTGGATTCAAATTTTTACGAACAAATTGAACTTTATAAACTGCATTATTGTTTGAACTGAATTTGGTGACTTTTTCAGTTACGGAAGAAGGGGATAGGTTGTAGTTTTTTAACTCCTTGGAGATTTCCTCAGAGCTTATGCGGGGTAAACCGTGTAAAAAGGTTGTGTATAACCTATTTTCTTTGGAGCCATAAGAATGAAACTCCATCTTATTCTCTTCAAGTATTTGTTTGTAGCATTCGTACATTTTATTACTTGGAGCAAAAATTTTGGTACCAATTGAAGTACGTTTGAAAATACAGTCCTTACCAAGCAGCTTTTGTATTTCTGTAAATGAAGCGTTAGCTTCTACAACAATGGGTGGAGGTTTGTGTTCCTTAACATCGTTAATATTTGATACGGGAGTTACGTCTATATCATTGAGGCCAGCAAGCAGGCTAAGTTTTGTCATCTTCTTGTTCACAAGCTTTGTTTTAGATGAAGATTTGGCCCCTCGGGCCATCGCTAAATTATTATTCCTGTTTAAGCTGGATTGTCAAATGACATCAAGAATAGGCAATTGCAAAAACAAATGTTTTTAATTTTAAATAGTTGTACTCTAAGCGCTTTCATTTTTTACACGACCGTTCATAAAGAGAGTTAGATTCGAACTGCATTAATAGTCAGAGTGCAATTCAAACTGTATGAAAACTGTATGAAAAATAGTAATGCCATCTATGTGTCACAAAAAAAAATTTTTTTAAAAGGTTTCTAAACATGAATAATATTAATAGTCAGAGGGCGATTAAAAACTATATATTAACTGGGGACTATAATTCAAACCTGCTGGAAAACTGTAGTATGGTGGAAAATATGAAAAATCTTGGCCTTAATCCCGTGAACACGCATATACCAACACACTTCACTACCACTAACAACTCATTATTAGATTTATTCTTCGACTCTGATGAAGCAAACACACTGATGTATGAGCAGTTGTCTGCACCTGGTTTTTCTAAACACGACCTAATCTTTATAACCTATGATATTGCTTTACTAGTTCCCAGCAAAACAATAGAATTTAGAGACTTCAAAAACATAAAATTCACTCACTTGGATGAAGCGTGTTGCCAAATCGATTGGAACTCGATATACTTTATATTATCGGAAGATGATCAGCTGGCGTTTTTGGAGCACCACATCACAGCTTTATATAATATAATTTTTTCGATCAAAGTAAAAACAATAAGCAAGCGACAAACACTATGGTTTACAACGGAAATTAAAAAACTTATAGAAAATCGTGATAAAGCCTTTTTTCGATGGAAGTGGCATAAGGAGAGCTATGGCCACATATTATGCTGAAAAGTTTTCAACATCAATTGGTACAATATTGATGGAAAACTATTGGAGAAATTGGGGTTGGAAAGAGGAAGGGTATAGAAGAAAATTTCATATCAAACACTAATGAAGTTAACGCTAATTTTATCAATATTCCAATGCCTCAAGCTGATCACTCATATTATGACAACTATACCCCTAACTATGCCCCACAAATCCTTTTTTCATATGACTGCGTTAGTCCCTTCATTATACTTAAGAGCTGTCAATCTATGAATTGATAGTATTCACCTTACTTTTCTCAAAATACTACTTCCCTTCATTTTGCCGTATATCACGCACATTTTTAACAAAATAATAACAGTGAGTGTTTTTCCCCAACGATGGAAACCTGTACCAAAGTCGGCGACTTAATATCGACCCTTAGCTATATTACCATATATCTCGAAGGCATTTGAACGGCTCCTTCATTGTCAAATAACCTCCTACACAAACGTTAATAACCTGCTTACTGACCTTCAATCTGGGTTTTGTGACAAACACAGCTGTATTACAGCTCTAGATGATGTAACAGAAGATATAAGGAGAGAAATCGATTATGGCCATGTGGTAATATTAGTGCTGTTAGACCATTCAAAAGCTTTCGATACGGTGGATCACATAGTTTTGCTACAAAAGCTTAAGAACATGATACACTTTTCACCAACTTCTGTTGCATTTATGATCTCTTATCTAGTAAATCGTTCGCAATGCGTAGAAACTAATAAAATTGCGTCGACGTTCCTTCCTGTGGTAAAAGGTGTTCCACAGGGTTCTAACGTTGGTCCCCTCCTTTTCTCAATTTATGCTTCTGATCTACCTAAACAGTTAATTCACTGCAATATAATAATGTATGCTAAAGACGTACAGTCATACATTAGCAGCAAGAAAGAAAAAATCGAAGACTGCAGTAGAAAATTGAATGATGACTTAGAACGTGTTTCTCGTTGGGCAGCTACAAACGGACTGAGTCTCAATCCACGAAAAACTAAGTGTATTTTGGTGCGTAACAGAATCACAAGAATTTCAGATAATCTAAACATATATATAAATGATCAACAGATCGAAATCGTTGAACGAGCAAAAAATCTGGGTGTTATCTTTAATAAAACATTGACTTGGTCAGACCATGTCGCAGCTGCCTGTGGTAAAACATGTTCGATATTACGAACACTTTGGCCTACCCAATAGTGTACACCAATTAATATACGCTTGCTACTTGTAAAGATTATATGCACGTGAAATATTTCCAAGTTGCGATACTAAAAGAAAGTCCACGCTAAATATAACGTTTAACAATATCGCAAGGTACGTTTACGGGTTAGAAGGTTCGATCACATTTCACCTTACTCAAAGCAAATTTACAGTGTCAATTTTGATAACTTATTAAAACTATGATGTCTTATGTTTTTACACAAAATAATAAGTAACCAGAAACCAGAATATCTTCATAACCGTTTGTGTTTTAGTAAGCTTCGGAGATATAACAATTTAATTCAATTTCGGCACCATACTTTGGTATCTGAATGGCAGTTTTTCAAACATGCAGCACGTCTTTGGACTGGTTTACCTTCTACGATTTAAGGAATCAGCAATGGCTCATTAAAAAAAAATTACAACAATACATTTTGACAAATCGGTGTGACTTATGATTGTATTGGTGAAAAAATTATGATACAAAATTGTTACAGCTAATTCAACAACCCTTTGCTGTAAAACGTTAAAAATTTCAATAACCCCACAAGTTTGCTATAAGTGATACATAGATGATGTTTTCTGTTTAATTTTAAAAAACTTGCCATAAAAATCTTTAATTACTAGATGTTTACACATCTCCCCTGTGATCGGACTCACATGATTTTTTTAGTTTTTAAATTCTATATGATGTTTATGAATATATATTATTTGTATATAAATCAATATTGTTTTTTATTATTAATATTTAATGTTGTCACAGTAATTTTAAGTTGTACTGTAAATCAAACTCCAACTAACATATTTAAACCTGTTCTGTTTTGAAGATTTCATGTCTTGTTGAACAGGATACCAAATTTAAATAAATAAATAAAAAATAAAACTGTATGAAAAACAGTGTCATTTATATGTCACAAAACATTGTTTAAAAGGGTTCCTGAACTGTATGAAAACTATATAAAAAGGTTTGTGAATTTGCTAAAAAAACAGAGTTGCCAACATAAAAGGGCTTGTATGCTCACATATGTACTATAACCGTGGGATAGAAACGCCATAAACATACTACGTAGTAATAAAGCAGTCCGAGCTATATGTTCGACATAGGCAGTTCATTATCCAACGACCCAAGCAACACCCGGTCAGGTTGACCATATTCAATCGAGCTCAGGCCAGATTAGACTGCCAGGGACTCAAGCAGATAGTAGAACTCGTAGCCCGAACGAAAAAAAACAACATACCGATCGCATCGCTCTCCAAAGCAAGGGAGGGATGTAACGTTGCAAAATAAAACGTACATAACTAAAATTACAAACAATAACAACACAGTGCTATAACTTACAATACACAAACACTAACTGACTAAAACTACCCGTACTTAACTTAGATGACGTCACAATACTCATTAATAACACTAACGATGAATAAACCTATACCAAACACAGTACATTCAAGTACCATCGGGTATTACAATTATCAGCATTAGCAATTTGAATAAGTAAGCAAGGTTGGTATAGGTAAAGTCAGTCAAGTCGAGTTAATGGCGAGACTCTGTGACGGAACAATTTGATATCAAGTAGATATACCCACATATATTTTTTAATGACGATTGACCTCGGTTGTCATTCATTCATTTTTACCAAGGACGATATAATATATTATACCTTATTATACCGTCCTTGCCTACGTTACAACCGAGCAGCCAACCCAGCCGACTACCAAGTGAGGCAGCCGAACTACCAACGCAGCCGATACAGCCGACAATAACCGAGCAGCCAACCCAGCCGACTTCCAAGTGAAGCAGCCGAACTACCAACTAAGGACCATATAATAAGAGGATGTGTAAAACGAATGGTATCCAATGACACCAAATTCAAAGTTAAGATCAACATGTTTATAAATTATTTATTTTTATTACTTACCAATTTAAAAATATTGCGTTATATAACAGTTTTATAGAAAATACGATAAAAAGTATATACATATCTAGAATTTTGTATTAAAAAATTAATTGTTTTTTTTTTTTTTGCTTTTTTAATAAAAAAGTATAATTTGAAGAATGGAAATAATTTTTTTTAAGTTCTTATTTATTAAAAAATATGAAAAAAAATTTTTATTTAAAAATAAGAAAAATGTATGAAAATTTAAATAGAAATTCATTAAAAAAAGACATCTATATGAGGATTTGAACATGAGCGAAAAATTTAATGCGACAACGCTCTACGCATTCAGCCACAGGCATGCTGTTATTTTTTTTTGTCGGTATATTACTTATACATATTTGCTCTGATATTATATGTAGATGTTGTTCAATGAAACCATAAACCAAAAAATTGAAACTAAAGAAACCATAAACCAAAATTGTAAACCAGTGAAACCATCCAAAAAAGGGAAAGCAATGAAAACATTAAGACAAAAATTGAAACCAGTGCAACCAGGGACCATATAATAAGGACCAAAAAAAAAAGAAAAAAATAAAAAACCAATGCCAGATTAGTAAAATATAAACTACCATAATAATCAACTGAAATTTGAATTACCGTTTTTTTTTTTAATTTTCAAATTTTTTTTTTAAATTATTTTTATTATATTCCAAATTAAAAATTTATTTTTATTATTTATAGAGATTAAATGTAAACGAAAATTATAATATTTTATAAATTTGAACCCGTGAAATGTAAAGGCAAAAAATTGAAACTAGTGAAACCAAAAGAAACCAGTAAAATGAAAAGCATACGATTATAATGAAACTTGTGGAGCCATTGAAATTTAATGGTTTTATTTTGAAAAAAATTTATGTATATATAAGAAACAATTTATATAAATTTTTAAATTAAATTGTTGTAACTTAACATAATTAACAACTGCTCGTAGGCCAGTAGTTAGTGTCCTCGCCTTTGAGTTCTATGTTTGCAAGTTCAAATTCAAGCTGTTTTTTATACAATTTTTGAATTTCTTAAAGAAAAATAAATATTTCAAATAGGAAAATTCAAAATTCAAATTCTGAAGCATGTTTGACAAAGTAAAAATAAGAATTATAAAATTATACAACTTTTTAATAAATGAAAATTTTGCCCAAAAAAAATCGTTTAATGCACCAAAACAAAAGAATAATATATGAATATAGAATAATATATGATACCATTAAAGAAGATTCATAAGCCCTTTTGAAATGGTATCATATATTATTCTTTTTGTTTTGATGCATTAAACGATTTTTTTGGGGGAAAATTTTAATTTATTAAAAAGTTGTATAATTTTATAATTCTTATTTTTACTTTCAAATAATTATTTTTAATATGTATAACAATTTGTTTCTTTTATATGAAATTGTTAAATGAATATTTTTAAAATAAATAAAAAATTTATAAACATAAAATTAAAAAAAAAAAATTTTTTATATAATTGTTGATAAATTGAAATTTTGGTAGTTTTTTTGAGTTAATTTTGACCTAAAGTTTTAATGTAAATAAAAGGTTTTTATTACATATTTTATACCAACGTTTCGTCAATATTTATTGCTGACTTCATCAGGGTTTCTTTGTCTATTTTAATTAAAAAGAAAAACATTATTTTATTACAATAATACACGAAAGAGCAGATTATACTTACAGTAAAATTAATCTTTTAACATTAAAATGCACTACACTTAACATTTAATAAAAACATTAAAACATAAATAGTACATAATTTAAATACATCACAACTTATATATAATATCACAGCTGATTTAGTGTATTGCAACTATATAACTCGCACTTATTCCATCTGTATCTTCCTTCAAATTCATAGTTTTTTCTTTGTTTTGTTGTATAAGTAAAACACTTGAGTTGTTTTTTATAGAATGTTTATTATTACCAGCACTATGTGCTTATTTATTTCTTAACTAGATGATTTTGTGGCGCCTAGGCGCCCGTTTATTTTGACTTTAACAAACAATTTTTTTTTTCCATTTCAGAATTTTCCTATATTTTATATATGTACGTATGTTTAAAAAATTAATTTTAATGTTTTTAAAAAATCGAAAAACAGTTGTAGAAAATACAAAACAAAAACTCCGTTTTTCAAATGAAGTTTTGAAATGGTTTTTTATGAAAATTTGGAAAAAGTTGCCAGTAGCCAACCTTTGCTTTATACTTTCTGCTTCTATACATGAGTTTTTAATATTATATGATTTTAAAAACATATTTTATTTTGATAGAAACTCGGTAATTTTAGTCTTATTAAGACAAACTATAAATATGTATCTTTTTAATAATTTAATTTATGTTTTATAACTTTTTAAAATGCATCAAAATAACTAAACTTATTCAACTAAAAAAAGTTTTTAAACCTTTCGGACAAAACAAAAAAATATTACGGTTATAACGAACTTAGTCTATAACGAACTAATTTGGCCGGTCCCGCCGAGTTCGTTATATTGTAGAAAAAATAGAAAAAAAAACGTTTTAGAGCAAGGTTCATAAAAGTTTCTTGAGGGGGGGGTAAGGTTTTAAATGTTAAAAAAGTCGTATTTTCATAATTCTTTTTTGAAGATATGAATAATGTTGGATTATTTATTTCATATGCATATTATAGCATAACATTTGAAGAATCTTTGAAAAAATTTTCAATTAAAAACTTTAATAAAGAAGTCCGTGACAGCGAATCTCCGGAGGCGTTGTTGTTTTGGGGGTGAACATCTTAACTCGTTACCGGATCATGTGAAATAAAAAAATCGAAATGCGTTTAAAAGGTGACATGTTTCCTAAGGTACTGACCAAGAGTTTTTCACTATTTTTTTTTTTTTTTTGGCAGCATTTTGAAGTGAAAACGATTTTTGCTATACAATTTCGGGAATTTGTTGTTAAGAAATGGGGAAGAAAATGGAATTAAAAAAAACCATTCGTGGTTACCTGATGATTTATGTGTAGATATAGTGTCTAAAATTTCAAAAGAATCGGCCAAGTACATTTTGAGTTATGATGTTCACGGACTTCGAACATTTATATGCGAGAAAATCGGTTTAAAGTTTTTTAAAAACTCATTTATATACTATATACCGTATGAGGCCGGTCGCTGGAAACGCTGTATCTTCTTAAGTTTTGCGCTGGGTTACTTAAAATTTTAATACAACATTCTCGATATGTTGTGGATTCAGAAAGTGAAATGCAAAAATAGGTTTTAAAACCTACCACCCCTTCAGGAAGCGCAAACACCAATACACCTATACAAAAGAGAAATAAATATTTCATATTTCATTATACATGTAAACTGAAAAAAGAGAAGTACACTGAAATTTGAATTACCGTTTTTTTTTTTAATTTTCAAATTTTTTTTTTTAAATTATTTTTATTATATTCCAAATTAAAAATTTATTTTTATTATTTATAGAGATTAAATGTAAACGAAAATTATAATATTTTATAAATTTGAACCCGTGAAATGTAAAGGCAAAAAATTGAAACTAGTGAAACCAAAAGAAACCAGTAAAATGAAAAGCATACGATTATAATGAAACTTGTGGAGCCATTGAAATTTAATGGTTTTATTTTGAAAAAAATTTATGTATATATAAGAAACAATTTATATAAATTTTTAAATTAAATTGTTGTAACTTAACATAATTAACAACTGCTCGTAGGCCAGTAGTTAGTGTCCTCGCCTTTGAGTTCTATGTTTGCAAGTTCAAATTCAAGCTGTTTTTTATACAATTTTTGAATTTCTTAAAGGCCTGTACGCAGCTTGCTAAGGAATCAAAAACTTCATATAAAAAAACGCTTCAGAAATGCTTAAGGAATTTTTCTGTCAAAAAATTTCTGTTGACAGTCCGCAGCTTTTTAAAAAAGTAGTATTGTTTTTACTACTTTTTTTTGACGTAAATGAAGTTAGGCAACCCAGGCTTTGAGCAGAAATATCAAATTTTTCGTTCTTTCTGAAAGGAATTTTGACAGGAGAGGTAAGCATAAACAAAATGTAATATGCTAAAAAAAAATAAGTTATTTTTCAGTTGCAAACCTGGGAAAAAACGAACAAAATTAGGCAAAAAAAAAACAAGAAGCGGATGGGTAATTTTGATACTGAGCTTAAAAAGCGTTTAGCAGGCCAAATAAAGCAGAACCGAAGAATTGATTTGTTTTCAATTTCACAATTCTTAATAATTGACAGAAAACAGCTGATTTCTAGCGTTGCACTGAAAGGTACTTTTGTGCTTTGTTTTCTTTAAGAAATATATGAAAATTTTCTGTTAAGATTCCTTAACAAGCTGCGTACAGCTCTTAAAGAAAAATAAATATTTCAAATAGGAAAATTCAAAATTCAAATTCTGAAGCATGTTTGACATAGTAAAAATAAGAATTATAAAATTATACAACTTTTTAATAAATGAAAATTTTGCCCAAAAAAAATCGTTTAATGCACCAAAACAAAAGAATAATATATGAATATAGAATAATATATGATACCATTAAAGAAGATTCATAAGCCCTTTTGAAATGGTATCATATATTATTCTTTTTGTTTTGATGCATTAAACGATTTTTTTGGGGGAAAATTTTCATTTATTAAAAAGTTGTATAATTTTATAATTCTTATTTTTACTTTCAAATAATTATTTTTAATATGTATAACAATTTGTTTCTTTTATATGAAATTGTTAAATGAATATTTTTAAAATAAATAAAAAATTTATAAACATAAAATTAAAAAAAAAAATTTGATATAATTGTTGATAAATTGAAACTTTTAGTAGTTTTTTTGAGTTAATTTTGACCTAAAGTTTTAATGTAAATAAAAGGTTTTTATTGCATATTTTATACCAACGTTTCGTCAATATTTATTGCTGACTTCATCAGGGTTTCTTTGTCTATTTTAATTAAAAAGAAAAACATTATTTTATTACAATAATACACGAAAGAGCAGATTATACTTACAGTAAAATTAATCTTTTAACATTAAAATGCACTACACTTAACATTTAATAAAAACATTAAAACATAAATAGTACATAATTTAAATACATCACAACTTATATATAATATCACAGCTGATTTAGTGTATTGCAACTATATAACTCGCACTTATTCCATCTGTATCTTCCTTCAAATTCATAGTTTTTTCTTTGTTTTGTTGTATAAGTAAAACACTTGAGTTGTTTTTTATAGAATGTTTATTATTACCAGCACTATGTGCTTATTTATTTCTTAACTAGATGATTGTGTGGCGCCTAGGCGCCCGTTTATTTTGACTTTAACAAACAATTTTTTTTTCCATTTCGGAATTTTCCTATATTTTATATATGTACGTATGTTTAAAAAATTAATTTTAATGTTTTTAAAAAATCGAAAAACAGTTGTAGAAAATACAAAACAAAAACTCCGTTTTTCAAATGAAGTTTTGAAATGGTTTTTTATGAAAATTTGGAAAAAGTTGCCAGTAGCCAACCTTTGCTTTATACTTTCTGCTTCTATACATGAGTTTTTAATATTATATGATTTTAAAAACATATTTTATTTTGATAGAAACTCGGTAATTTTAGTCTTATTAAGACAAACTATAAATATGTATCTTTTTAATAATTTAATTTATGTTTTATAACTTTTTAAAATGCATCAAAATAACTAAACTTATTCAACTAAAAAAAGTTTTTAAACCTTTCGGACAAAACAAAAAAATATTACGGTTATAACGAACTTAGTCTATAACGAACTAATTTGGCCGGTCCCGCCGAGTTCGTTATATTGTAGAAAAAATAGAAAAAAAAACGTTTTAGAGCAAGGTTCATAAAAGTTTCTTGAGGGGGGGTAAGGTTTTAAATGTTAAAAAAGTCGTATTTTCATAATTCTTTTTTGAAGATATGAATAATGTTGGATTATTTATTTCATATGCATATTATAGCATAACATTTGAAGAATCTTTGAAAAAATTTTCAATTAAAAACTTTAATAAAGAAATCCGTGACAGCGAATCTCCGGAGGCGTTGTTGTTTTGGGGGTGAACATCTTAACTCGTTACCGGATCATGTGAAATAAAAAAAATCGAAATGCGTTTAAAAGGTGACATGTTTCCTAAGGTACTGACCAAGAGTTTTTCACTATTTTTTTTTTTTTTTGTCAGCATTTTGAAGTGAAAACGATTTTTGCTATACAATTTCGGGAATTTGTTGTTAAGAAATGGGGAAGAAAATGGAATTAAAAAAAACCATTCGTGGTTACCTGATGATTTATGTGTAGATATAGTGTCTAAAATTTCAAAAGAATCGGCCAAGTAGATTTTGAGTTATGATGTTCACGGACTTCGAACATTTATATGCGAGAAAATCGGTTTAAAGTTTTTTAAAAACTCATTTATATACTATATACCGTATGAGGCCGGTCGCTGGAAACACTGTATCTTCTTAAGTTTTGCGCTGGGTTACTTAAAATTTTAATACAACATTCTCGATATTGCGTGGATTCAGAAAGTGAAATGCAAAAATAGGTTTTAAAACCTACCACCCCTTCAGGAAGCGCAAACACCAATACACCTACACAAAAGAGAAATAAATATTTCATATTTCATTATACATGTAAACTGAAAAAAGAGAAGTACATTTTTTGCAAAGTTATCTATAAATCCAAAAAAAAAAAAATAAAAAATAAGGGCGTATTAGTTTTCCTTCAAAAAAAAAACTTATTATTCCAAATCGCCTTTAATTCTTCAATAAATTATTGAAATTAAAATCTTAAATATACCTATTTACGTAATTTATGTTTGTCTAAATTTTTTGAAAGCAAATTATGCAAAAATTAATATATGAGTGAAAAAAAAATTATTTTCCCACCTCTCTTCTGAAATTACAATGTAATTTAATTATGCAAAGTTATTATTGCACTATTTTTTCAAGTGCATTTCAATACAGAGCTTTGAACGAAATCATACGTTGGACAACAACAAAATCCACATTGAAGATCTCTCAAATATTTATCAAAAAAAGCATACCCTTTGGTAAGTGCTGGGTATCAGAGTACCTGAGCGAAAGCAGTCCTAACAATTTGAGATGAAAAACAAAACAGACAAACGGAAAACTTTAGTTTGATAAAAGAAGTATGTATGAATATCGGACGACGTTAAATGAGAAAAATAAAAATGTTTAAAATTTCATTAATTAATTTTTTTTTATGCATTTTTTGAGTTCAACTTATTCCATATGTAAAGGTGCTATTACACGATGTGTTTTTTACATATGTACTGTCAAACTTTCCCGCAACAAAAGTTGTACACATCGTGTGATACATATGAAACATTATTTATGTACAATACATGAGGAAAGTCACATGTACATTTTTCAATTAGAACAGGCTCTATTTTGGCATAACAAACATATGAAAATACAACACTGCTTGTGGCGAAAGAAAAACAGTGTAAGTTATAGAGATTAATATTGAAAGAAAAATAAATTGTTTAATATTAATTAACAATTAAAATATATATAACATTTTTTTTAACAATAAATTTTTGTAAATTCACAAATTAAATCAGCTGTTGTTTACATTTAGAGGTTATGTCATACGGAAATACATATGCACGTGTGATAGCAAAAATTATGAATCGTATGTAAAAGACAATTTTGACAGACATGCGGAATTTCATATGGATAAAAAAAGCGACAGTACATATGAAAAAAAAAAACATCGTGTAATAGCATTCAGTCTGTTGCCATAACATGGATATGGTTCTTTTAATATTTGGCTCGAATGTTTTGATTTATGCCATTCTGGAATATAGTGTCTGGAATATAATGTTGATAATATGAAGAATATTAAGGAATGTGCAGTATCCGTAAATTCGTTCATAATGAAATTAGTTTTCAAAAGAATAAAGATCTCAAAATATTGAACAAATTGATTTATGGAGGTATTATCACAATATTTCACACACCGTTCTGTACAAACAATTTTCCAAATGGAGTGTATCAGTTTTGGCCGAAATTGTTAATTCACAACACTCAAAAGGTGAGCTTTAATATAAATTGTTGATATATATGTGTTATAATATATTGTTTTCTTTAAGAAGCTACTGATTGCACTAAGGCCCATTACCGGAAATTTCTATTGAGTTTAGTCAATTTATTCAGTGCTAACTTACGAGGGATGTTTCGAGTGAAAAGTCAGCAAAGTTGTTTAAACATTCAACATTGTCTCAAAGTTATCGACACGTTTCGGAATTGGTGATATTGTTGTGTTTTTAATGTTTAATGTTTATTTCTATTTTTGAATTTTTGATTTTTAATACAATAAATAAATAAATAAAAAATAATAAGTCGTGTTTCATTATAATCAAGCGTGACCGGTCAATGATGATGTATATATCCACCAAGTATGACCGGTCAGCGATGATGGATATATCTATCATCGTTGACTACTAAACAGCGGTAGAGTGAGCAGTTCAGATATATATTATATGGTTTTCATACTTTCATAGGTTAGAGTAAGATGCAAAATCACATGTACACAAAAGTTTCGGCCAGTTTTGGCATATTTGCCTTAATAAAATGATAGAAACTTTGTTCTACGCGATGACCGACACTTCAGTCAGTAGTGACGGTCATATCACCGGTCAAATGACCGTCACTGTTCTTGTAGGGTATTGTCGTTAGCAGTGCTGCCAATTTTGACAACTTATTGTAATTTCGACGATTCTTCAATTTGTTAAAATGATTACAAAATATGTATAGATTTAATTCTGGGTCAAGTCGTTTCAAAACGGAAATACCTTGAATAACATCTCCATTTAAGATTTAAGTTTTAATTACGGCTATACTTTAAACCTATATTATATGTTTCAGCTAGAGATACATATCAATAAAATTATTTAGTTGATTGCTGTGTTCAATTTTTTTCGTTAAAATTTCATTACTAATACATTTTTATATGACAATTTTGGCGATTTAGTTTCCAAAATTGTAGATTTTCAGAAGATTTTGTTAGCAGCACTGGTCGGTAACAAAGAAGAGAGAAAATTGTGTGTGGGTTTGTATAAAATGAGAAAGATAAAATTTTGTTTGTGTATTTCCCATAGCTTTGTAGGGAGTGTTTTGTGTGTGTATTATTTCAGCGTTACAGAATCAGTCAGTCAGTCAGTGAGTCAGGGATCAGCGTAAATATATTTAAGAAGATACTAAAATGATAGGCAGCACCATGTGCTTTTTAGTAAAACACTTGAGTTTTTTTTTTATTTCTTCAATCTAAAAGACAAAAAAGAACTGACTTAATTTCTACATAATTATTATTTTTTAATAACGTGCAGACTGACTTACTAAAATTAATGAAATTACAAAGCTACCTGACACCGCTGCTTTGACCATAGGATTTTTGCATTTATGAAAATGCTGCAAAATTTATTTGACACAAAAAAATATAATTCAGACAAAAGGTAAAACTATTTTGCAACTAATGCAGAAAATTTGAGTTGCTGAGGGACAAATACAGAAATATTGGTGTAAATTTAATTATGTTGAAATGTTGAGGGCGACGTGCCCTAACTTATACGTAAACTTTCTATCATATACCTTTTCTTCTCAATATTTTCTTTGCCCAGTATTAAAATCAATTTTAGTTTATTTTCCAAATTCCATATCAAATTCTTTTTTGTTAAATGAAATTTGTCAAACATGCTTCAGGTACCAAAATTATTTAAAAATTTTATATTTTTGAATTTTCCTATTTGAAATATTTATTTTTCCTTAAGAAATTCAAAAATTGTAAAAAAAACAGCTTGAATTTGAACTTGCAAACATAGAACTCAAAGGCGAGGACACTAACTACTGGCCTACGAGCAGTTATTAATTATGTTAAGTAACAACAATATAATTTAAAAATTTATATAAATTGTTTCTTATATATACATCAATTTTTGTTTCATTGCTTTCCCTTTTTTGGATGGTTTCACTGGTTTACAACTTTTGGTTTATGGTTTCTTTAGTTTCAATTTTTTGGTTTATGGTTTCATTGAACAACATTTAGATATAATATCAGAGCAAATATGTATAAGTAATATACCGACAAAAAAAAAATAACAGCATGCCTGTGGCTGAATGCGTAGAGCGTTGTCGCATTAAATTTTTCGCTCATGTTCAAATCCTCATATAGATGTCTTTTTTTAAATTAATTTCTATTTAAATGTTCATACATTTTTCTTATTTTTAAATAAAAATTTTTTTTTTCATATTTTTAAATAAATAAGAACTTAAAAAAAAATTATTTCCATTCTTCAAATTATACTTTTTTATTAAAAAAGCAAAAAAAAAAACAACTCAGTTTTTAATACAAAATTCTAGATATATATTTTTTATCGTATTTTCTATAAAACTGTAATATAACGCAACATTTTTAAATTTGTAAGTAATAAAAATAAATAAATTATAAACATGTTGATCTTAACTTTGAATTTGGTGTCATTGGAAACTATTCGTTTTACACATCCTCTTATTATATGGACCTTGATTTAACCGACGGTTACCGATTTAAGAAGCCAAACCACCGATACAGCCAACGACTACCGATTCACGCCGCCGAACCACCGATACAACTGACGGCTACCGATTTACGCCACCAAACCAGAGATACAACCGACGATTACCGATCAATTTTGCCAAACTACGAATGATTGACTCATTCACGTTGTAAATACTAGTCGATCAGCAAGAAGGCAAGAAAGTCCGAGTAGAGATGAAGGGTCATTTGGCGATTGTGTCATTTCTTGAACAAAATTCAGTTCCATAATCATCCCCAAGAAAGGGAAAATAACTGTCTTGTTATTGCTTAAGGTTTTGAGAGTCCTTGAGTAGACCCTGGACACGGCTGTCTACCTCAGCCGTAAGACAAAACACTCGTTACACATTAAATTCATCTTTAATTTTCTTATTAATCTGACGAGAGGTCTTGAAGAAATCGAACTTGCTTTTTGAAACTGTACTCCTTTCGTTCTTTATTTTGTGTGTGATATTTCTTATAAATTAAGCTTAAACGAATTGCATTGTATACCACATTTTGAGAGCACGTAACCATTTGTGCAATTAACTTGTTTTGTGACTGCAATGTTTTTCACGTCCCATATTTTTATTTTTTTTATAAAGAACACACTTATTAAGATTGTGAAAGAATGAATAGTAATTTGAGCGATTAAAATTTTTGCAGTTCCTATTTATATGCCAAAATAAATTATCGTCTGGTAACCCTTGATAAATTAACCGCTTATCTATGTTAATTTAGTATGGTAACAAACTTTATCAGTTTCTCTGCTAGTCATTTCGAACTACTGATGTAGAAATTCCTTCAACAACATACTTTGTATGTTCATACCAAATTAGCAAACATCATAACAATACGACTTACCAATTTCTTGAGCGATTTCCTACTTTTTGCTAATGCCTTTAGTATAAATTTTGTATTCACTTCTTCGTCATCATCGAAAGTGTCATCATTTAAAGCTAGTTCGAAATCATACATATCATAAATGGAATTTTGTATATTTCCTCCACCCTCTAAGCGATTTCCAGTTATACATTCAGAAGATTTTTGTTTCCCGCTCTGTACAATATGTGAAATTACTATAAACATCAAAATAGGGGAAATTGAACGCATGTTACCGTTAACAAAAATATTTTTTCATCATCTTCGTCAGTGTCATCAAATGTCTGGTACTTTTTGCGATAATTCGATGTACAGTTATCATTTATATGACCTTGCATTTTGTTTGATTGTGATTGACCCTCAATATTCTGTTCATATTGTTAAAAATTATAAATTGATTGTTTAAATTTCATTATACATCATACCTGTGAAAAGATGACATCTTCATCTGCTTCGTCTGTGCATAGGCAGTTTTGGGTATTGTGACCCTGT
Organism: Cordilura impudica; assembly: GCA_963682025.1. Taxonomy (NCBI): domain Eukaryota; kingdom Metazoa; phylum Arthropoda; class Insecta; order Diptera; family Scathophagidae; genus Cordilura; species Cordilura impudica. The sequence goes on along the minus strand of OY821517.1, from coordinate 210,563,250 downwards.
CTCAGTAAGCCTGTTCTAGAGTTATGACAGTACCATTCAGTTGTTGCTACAAGAAGATCCTCTGTAGAAGGTGTAAAACACTTACACCAAAATACAAATGGGAATATGATGAAAGTGAAAGCATTGACACAAAAATGACGACATCTACAAAGGAATTTTAAACGAATTTTAAATACATTTTCTATATGATGTGATGTGTTCATACTTTGATGACTCATCATAAGTCCGGCCTGGCTGCAGATAGTCATAACCGTACTTATCAACTGATGTTACACAAATACCGAAAATAGCTTTTAAAATTCCTGAAATCATAACGTAATATATATCAATTCAACATAGAGCTAAACAATAATTAGATCATACAAACCAATTGAAATCATTAGCAGAAACAATAATAGAGCATTCCATAAGAAACCACCATTATACTGAAAAAGTTTTTTTGAATCGGAATAAGTCTGCTTAATATCTAATTCATTAGACACTGGGCCATCCTCGCCATTATTAGCAATTGTGGAGTTTACTAGGAGGCCTGCTCTAAACTCTGAATTCATATCTAGTTCTTGGCATATATTAAAATCTACATAAGTTTCCAACTTCGGTATACAATGGCAACGGCATTTCCAAACACATAGACATCGGTTACCCAGTTCAATTGTTAGTTGGCGTACTGCCACGACGATTTCCTTATTCTGTATATTGTCAGTGTGCGGTGAATTTTTTTCAGTTCTTTTTTGGCGAGCCTCTTGCCTTTTCAGATAATCTGAATGAGAATCATTGGAAATCATCGTCTTGATAATAACTAAATATGAATACTCATTAAGGAATAAGCTTTAATGAAAATTTATAATTTAAAATCAACACAAAAGAATGCTTTTTTTAACGACATGGAACTACAAAACATTAGTTTTTTACTACTGAACTTAATAACTAAGAATTAGTTCGAATTTTTTAATTTTTAATTTTTTTATATTTTTTTTTAATTAGAAATGGTTTTCGTGCTACAACCAATTTTTGTATCAATATTTAAATTTTTTTTTATTAAATTAGAATCGATATTGGGAACCGTTCCTGCTAAAATATCAATGCCGACTTAATTCTCAAATGCCTGAGACTACCTAATGCATATGTCTGTTTTTTGTTCATATAATTTGATAATGGAATATTCTATTATGTTTTATAGTTGTCCAAGTGCGAAAACATGGTAAATAGTTATTTTGTCTAACAATTGAAAATTAAAAATATTTATGTGCATCGTATTGTCTTTATTATTTCTGTATAAGTAGGAAAAATAACCAAGGTTTTTTGTATGCAAATTGATTTTATGGTTAGTTGCTATACAGGAAAATCTGATTTCTTAGATTTATATAGGATGGCAGCCTCGTTAAATTTTGGAAAGCGATCATTTTATAAGCATTTTAATGAAAATCAACTTATATAGATAGGATAAGCAGTTCAAAAGGTATGAGATGCAGAATCAAAGTTGATGATAAATCTTTTTTTTTTATCAAACTCCACTTTCACTGAAACTGGTAGCAAGTATGCAAAAAATGGTGCCATATTTTTAGTAGACAGAGTTTGGTTGCATACAAATTGCTAATTTTTAATAGATTTAGGCATATTCAAAATAATTTTCAATGACTATGCAAGTCTACAGAAATTTAGCATTTTTGTTATCGTCGTCATAGTATGTTCGACCATGGTATATGACTGAAAAATATTAAGCTAAATATGATTAAACTTGAAAATGTTTTTTTTTTGCATAATTTTTTTTAATTAGTTTTGTAAAAAGTTATTTTTTTTAATTTAAAAATTACACAGCCGCCTCAAACATCCTATGCAAAACTCTGAAAACTTTGCGAGAGATCTTTGCGTACACGACGTAAAAAGTATCTACTACTAAACCCTTGCGAATGCATTTTACAACGAAACAGTTTTTTACATTCCATCGATCATGACCGCAACACACACGACTACGCGCCGACGATTCAGAATTGATCGGTAAAACAACAATTATTGAAAAACATACCCTAACCTTACCAATAGTATTAAATATGTTTCCAGTACACATAATCAACATTAGTAAAAAGTAAAAAAGAAAAAGCTTATTAAAAAATTCTTCTTAAATTCCCAATGAATTAAATTATATAAATGAATTAAATTCATTACTTATAAAAACTTACTTAATAAAAACTGTAAAAAGTAAGATAACATCTTACTAAAAAGAGATTGGAAATTTTAAATCTAAAAACGAAATTGAATATACAACTCCAGCAGGTCACCGAAACAAATGATGAAAAAACAGAAACTGATTAGATGGCTGATTCTACTCCACACATTGTCTTTTAAACAGATAAAGACGAGCTGATTAAAGAAACTGAATAGAAAATTAAAAAAGGAAAGACAAACATCGAATATCTAAAACGGTGAAAGCAACTGAAATCGACACAGATCGTACCGATGAGGATCCTCAACTAAATCAAGAACCTGCACACAAAAAAACATACAGCAGCGCACTACGTCCGGTACCCAAAATGATAGGCATCGTCAGTCAATTTAATGGTCTATATAGTCTAACAAATCAAAATGTTAAACAAGGTTTTACTTTAAAGCTATTGAGAAATTTTTGTAAGGTAAATGTTTTCAATAGCGATGATTATCGAAACTTAACCAAACTATTAAATGATTCAAAGATACCATGACACTCATTTGAAGATAAGCAAAATAGATCTCTTAGAGTCTTCTTTAAAATATGCACCATTCCTTTGATATAAATGAAATTATTCTTGATAAAAAAATCAAAATCTATGCATATTAGAACAAAACAACCACTTGATATGTTTAGTCTGCCCTTTGATTATACGGAAAGCATAGAAAAATATATAATATAAGACACTATTGTAAAAATACAACCAATCCGTCATCCTAAATATATACCACAGTATAAAAAATGTTAATTATTTGGTCATGCCTAGATGCGTTAAGTGTGCTGGAACGCATTAATCTGTTGAATGTGCGAAGCAAATTGAACATCCAAAATGCTGCAATTGTGGCGAACAACATCCAGCAAGCTACAAAGAATGTATCGTGGCAAAGGATTGCAAAAAAAAAATAAGGAAAAAAAAACAATTAAACTAACCGGAAAATTTTGTTCGAGAACAGAATGTTAAACACCATGGTGGTAATTATATATAAAAAAAGCTCGACAAACAAAAACTCTTATGCAGGAGTACTAAATATAAATATCAATTATCAGTCTTAAACAATAACGTATTATCACAAGTCTTAAATAAACTAGAAAGTCTTGAAGCCGGTAATAATTCAATTTATCTTCGGATGAAAACTTTAGAGAACAATTTTAAATCACTACGTAAATTAAAAAGTTTATAAGAATAATGGAATGTGTAGAGTATGCATGGTATAGCGGGTAAGTTAATGTAAACTGTGTCCCCATGCATCATCGTAATAATAAAACATATATATATGAAAACATATATATTGAAAATTAAAAAGAAAAATTGTAACAAATCCAATACCAATACTTCATATGGATGCCTTAAATAATTTGAAGTCAATTGTAGCTAGTGCGAAAAAAAAGTTTAAGTAGACACTATGAAAAAACTATAGCAGTAAAAAAGATAGAATTAGCGAAACTAGAAAGATATTTTGAAACAGATTTGTGGGAAATTCAATCAGAGGAAGAAAAGAATGTAAAAATTTACAAAAAGAAGCTATAGAGTTTTGAACTTACATTTAGAGAAGAAAATTAGTAAAGCAAAAAGACAAGGCATAATAATGGAAATGATGGATATTCAGACTGGAGTTGGCACACGATACGATAACTGAGGCAAAACAAAATTGTTTCTTTAATTATATACTTAAACATGCTTAGATACAAAAGTCCAGAAAAAACAGGAAACTCTTCCTACCAATATTCAAGAACTAATTAAAGCTTTTAGAAAAGTCTACAAGCCAATTTGGACTACAAGTATCGTCCTAAGCAAAATATCAAAATTGGTTCAAAGAGATGAATCAGTACGACAACTTGTAGAAAAAATTACGGAGCTAGTTGCTGAACAAAATGAGATTCAGATTTCGCAAATAGGAGAAAGCGAAAGGGCATTCAAAATTGGTCTAAGACCAACACATAGTATCAACTATTAGCGCAAGTAGGGTTTCAACTTTTATAGAAGCTCTAGAAATCGCTGAAGAGTCTGAGGCTAGTTTAGGGCAGATCCAAGTGTTCTATGCTACTAGGTATTCGATGAATAATCATCAAACATCACCAAATCATTTCAATCTTAGATGTCCAGCTAATGGTACCCAATGTCATAAATATGACAAATTCAGTCATATAGCAAGGTTATGCCGTTCTAATGTAATAAGCAATATTAGAGACAATACTGTTAACAATAGTGCACATAGAAACAACAACGGGATTAGAAACAATAATAAAAACAATAACAGGAATAGGGGCAAGTATGACTATAACAATGCCAGTACTTATGGTAACAATGGTAACAATAATCGGACTTTTGGCAACAGAAGGTACAATATAAACCAAATATAATCAGGGAATCTCCCAAGAGCTGGATATTACACAGTGACTTTTTAGACGGGTGTGATGTCAATTCTGAGATATATGTAATTTAAGTGGTATATCAGAAGGACAGGTAAAGTCTTTTGAAGCCACTATTATGAAGGTGGATATAAATGACAGTATTATTGAACAAAAAGTGCAATTAGTTGAAATTAGTTTTCCCATAAACACAGATGGAATTTTGGGTAGAGATTTCCTATCGAGATTAAGATGCAATATTGACTATAATACATATATTTTAACATTTGAGATAAATGGCGAAAACATAGTGATACCGATCCTTGAAGATGCATTTAGCATTAATCAGATAATAATACCACCAAGAAGGGAGATAATTACACCTTTTCCGATAAAACTGGAAGATAGTTTAATTTTAAATAGAGAAATTCTTGAAATCAGCACATAAAACTTCTGAATATCACCGATAAGATAACTATAATAGAAAATTTTAAAATACAAACTACTCCATTAAAGAATTATGAGATTTGCTCAATTGGTAGAAATACAGGAGGTGATAAGAATGCTTCGGAAAGATTTACAAAAATACTGGAAAATTTGAAATTGAACGCTATGGATGATGAGGATGAACATGAGCTAATAGATGTTTTACGAAAATGTCAATCCATATATCATTTGGAAGATGAGGATTTAATAATAATTTCTACGAACAGACCATAGATCTGTGCGATAGTAAGCCAGTGTATATAAAGAATTATCGTTTACCACACGCACAAACTGAGGAGATAAATTTTTAGGTACGAAAATTATTGACAGGGGGTATAATAGAGCCATCCATAAGTCCATACAGTGCATCTTTATTATTAATTCCTAAAAGAAGACGGACTGATTTGAAAAAGTGGAGATTAGTGGTTGAGTTTTGGACATTAAACGACAAAGTAGTAAATGATAAATTTCCTCTAACAAGATTAGACGATATCTTAGATAAACTTGGTAGAGCCAAATATTTTTCTACTTTGGCTATGAAGTTCTTTCCATCAAATAGAACTTGATCAACGATCTCGTCCATATACAGCGTTTTCAACACCTGATGGACATTACCAGTATACAACGTATGTTGACGATAGCTTTATCCGGATTGGAAGCTGAATCTTTTCTTTATGTTGATGATATAATCATTTTCGGATGTAGTTTGAAACATCACAATGCCAATTTGATAAAGGTTCTTCATAGGTTAACAAAGTTCAATTTAAAACTTAATGTGAGTAAACGCTGCTTTTTGAAACCTGAAGTAGTATATCTTGGTTTCTTAATAACACCGAATGGTATTAAACCGGATCAAGGGCAGTAAAAGGATACCCAATACCTAAAAATGCAGACTATTACAGACGGCTAATATTGCTGATATAGCAAACTGTTTGAATGAATTACTGAAAAAGAAAGCACAGTTTAAATGGACAGAGCAACGTAAATATGCTTTTGAATTATTGAAACAGAAGTTGATAAGTCCACCTGTTTTACAATACCCAAACTTTGAAAAACTTTCCATTTTAACGACGGATGCATCTGATACCGCTTTGGGAGCTATATTATCACAAGGAAAAATTGGTGAGGACAGACCAATATTCTACGCTAGTCGTGCACTCAATAAACACGAAAAATTCAAACCAGTAATAGAGAACTAATTACTTGGTATATATTGGGGAATACAATTTTTTAAACCATATTTGTATGGTAAAAAATTTATGGTCGTAACTTACCATAGAACTTTAGTAGCACTATTCTCACACCAGAATCCTAGCTCGAATTCGTTTAGAACTTTCAGATTTTGTACAGGAAAGGAGTTAATAACGCTAATGTAGATGCACTTTCAAGGGTAAATTTAGACTCTGACATATTAAAGAAGATGATACCTCCAGGGATTGCCGAATCCATTAAAAATGCATTGGTGATAATGTTGTGAAACACTGTTTCACATTAGGAGCAGTTATTAGATATTATTATATATTGATGTAAATATTAGTAGTTTGAATATTAAATATTAGATATTGTTTTTGTGTGTAGTTAACTGTAATATAAGTTATACGGTACTATGTTAAATATTAGCTTAAATATTGTTTATTGTTTAACGTTGTTAATAAATATAAATTCGAATATTGCTTTAATTCAATGCTGTGGAGTGTCATTTATATTAATTCATACATAATGCAAGCAGCACATTTTCAGCCGCGCCATGGTAACGACCACGTTGCCATATGCTGTTTTGTTTATTTATGTTTGTTTTTTGTCGTGCGTTAAGTTTTTTATGAACGTTTTTAAGGTAGAGTAATACGATAGTTTTTTTGCAACGTTCTGTTACTCAATTTTTGTTTAATAACATCGACTTGGTTTATTTGTTTAGGAAACTTCCGCGTATGTTTAACAGAATGGTTACACTAAGTCGCGGCCATGAAAACTGCATTGTTTTATCGTTCTTGTTTTTTTCTCAGTAGTAGTATTATTTGTATTATTATTGTTGTTATTGTTTTAATTTTAAATTTTAAGATATTGCTTTTTTATTGTTGTTATGGTTTTAATTTTTAAGATCTAGTTTTAAGACAGGTATAAATAAAATGTGGGCAGTGGGCTGAGAGATGAGCTCTGTGGTAGTTACCCAAGAAAGTAAAAAAAACATAAACAGTTGTCTCTTAGTGTTTTCTTTTCTTTCCAGGAACATAAGTGCCATTTGGGCGCTGTTGTACGACGCTTGCAAGCGTTACAATACGCAACCCGCGATTAGGGCCAGTAAGGGGCCTAACTTTGGCTATGAAGTTCTTTCCATCAAATAGAACTTGATCAACGATCTCGTCCATATACAGCGTTTTCAACACCTGATGGACATTACCAGTATACAACGTATGTTGACGATAGCTTTATCCGGATTGGAAGCTGAATCTTTTCTTTATGTTGATGATATAATCATTTTCGGATGTAGTTTGAAACATCACAATGCCAATTTGATAAAGGTTCTTCATAGGTTAACAAAGTTCAATTTAAAACTTAATGTGAGTAAACGCTGCTTTTTGAAACCTGAAGTAGTATATCTTGGTTTCTTAATAACACCGAATGGTATTAAACCGGATCAAGGGCAGTAAAAGGATACCCAATACCTAAAAATGCAGACTATTACAGACAGCTAATATTGCTGATATAGCAAACTGTTTGAATGAATTACTGAAAAAGAAAGCACAGTTTAAATGGACAGAGCAACGTAAATATGCTTTTGAATTATTGAAACAGAAGTTGATAAGTCCACCTGTTTTACAATACCCAAACTTTGAAAAACTTTCCATTTTAACGACGGATGCATCTGATACCGCTTTGGGAGCTATATTATCACAAGGAAAAATTGGTGAGGACAGACCAATATTCTACGCTAGTCGTGCACTCAATAAACACGAAAAATTCAAACCAGTAATAGAGAACTAATTACTTGGTATATATTGGGGAATACAATTTTTTAAACCATATTTGTATGGTAAAAAATTTATGGTCGTAACTTACCATAGAACTTTAGTAGCACTATTCTCACACCAGAATCCTAGCTCGAATTCGTTTAGAACTTTCAGATTTTGTACAGGAAAGGAGTTAATAACGCTAATGTAGATGCACTTTCAAGGGTAAATTTAGACTCTGACATATTAAAGAAGATGATACCTCCAGGGATTGCCGAATCCATTAAAAATGCATTGGTGATAATGTTGTGAAACACTGTTTCACATTAGGAGCAGTTATTAGATATTATTATATATTGATGTAAATATTAGTAGTTTGAATATTAAATATTAGATATTGTTTTTGTGTGTAGTTAACTGTAATATAAGTTATACGGTACTATGTTAAATATTAGCTTAAATATTGTTTATTGTTTAACGTTGTTAATAAATATAAATTCGAATATTGCTTTAATTCAATGCTGTGGAGTGTCATTTATAGTAACGACCACGTTGCCATATGCTGTTTTGTTTATTTATGTTTGTTTTTTGTCGTGCGCTAAGTTTTTTATGAACGTTTTTAAGGTAGAGTAATACGATAGTTTTTTTGCAACGTTCTGTTACTCAATTTTTGTTTAATAACATCGACTTGGTTTATTTGTTTAGGAAACTTCCGCGTATGTTTAACAGAATGGTTACACTAAGTCGCGGCCATGAAAACTGCATTGTTTTATCGTTCTTGTTTTTTTCTCAGTAGTAGTATTATTTGTATTATTATTGTTGTTATTGTTTTAATTTTAAATTTTAAGATATTGCTTTTTTATTGTTGTTATGGTTTTAATTTTTAAGATCTAGTTTTAAGACAGGTATAAATAAAATGTGGGCAGTGGGCTGAGAGATGAGCTCTGTGGTAGTTACCCAAGAAAGTAAAAAAAACATAAACAGTTGTCTCTTAGTGTTTTCTTTTCTTTCCAGGAACATAAGTGCCATTTGGGCGCTGTTGTACGACGCTTGCAAGCGTTACAATACGCAACCCGCGATTAGGGCCAGTAAGGGGCCTAACATAATTGGCGCAACCGGTAGGATGCGACATTTGTTCCTGTTTTCGTTTATGTGCTAGGATTATAATACAATTGGCGCAGCCGGTCTTCGGACCAAACATCGTTCCGGCATTAGACTGAATATTTATTGGGAAATGTTTTTGTAGTAAATTGTTGTTTATCATTAAAATATGGGTTTTTGTTTTGGGATAGGGTAGTGAAATTAGTTTTTTGCAGTTTGGGAAGTATGGTTTTGCAAATTGCTCCCATCGTCTGTGTATATGAAGGTGGGAGCAATTTGTAAGCAATTTGGTAAGAATGTTAGTGATAGTTAGATATTAATAGTAATTTAGATATTTGGTTTTTTATAGTAGTTAGGTATTAATAGTTTTTAATGTTTTTTTTTTTATATATATGGGAGGGTGTATCACGGGGTCGAGAGAAGCTACTACAGTACGCACCTGTATGGACTGGATCCTGCGGGGTAATGGGCCTATGGAGCAACAGTACGGGGACAGCTACGGTACGCATAAAGGGAAAAATCATAAATGACATGATAACCATTTACTAACGTTTTACCGGTCATAAACACGTTACCTGATCTAAAATCATTTGCTTTTGGGGCTGGGAAAAATGAGTATGCATGAAGTTCCCTTCGTGAAAGGCATACTGGCCAGTTATGTACATTTTTTCTAGTTGTAAACATGGGTCTTGTTCTTGTTTTTTTTTTATTATTGCTATGTTATGCGAGATGGTGAGGGGAAGGTAAGGGGTTTACGCGGAACCCGTCGACAAGTGTATCCCACCGGGAAGCCTCATTTTTTTAATATGGAGGATGATGCCATGTGTAGCGGTCATACCTCAGTTATAGGTATAGGTTCAATGGGAAGAACCGGATATGTGGTTAAAAGCGAGTCTCGCAAAATTCGCGGCAAAGCAGTGTGGGGAAGGTTTTTGCTATAGTAGGTACAGTGTCCAAGTTTTGGTTGGCGGAATGTAACATGGAACTCTTCTACTCCAGGGAAGGATGACGCGTTGTGTACGGTCATGCATAGTATGTGTGGCAGTGCGAGAAGGGCATGTGCCTTAATTTGTTTTATTTGAAGTATGAAAGTCTGGAAAGGTGTAGGTTGGACATATATATGTAGGGGAGCTTAAGTATGGTTTCATTCGGCCACCGGTGGATCGGCAAGTGTGTGACGTTTATGTGTATTTGTTCGCGCGTATGGTAGCTTGCTGTGAGCTGTAATGGTAGCAGAGAGTCGTTTTTCTGTTAAGACCCTTTCTTAGAGATGAAATAGGCGTATTGGGATAGTATTGGCTGGGTACTGTTTTTTTTCCCTGTGAAATTTTTTTTAGGACAGGCCGCCATACTCCTGCGGTTGGGCAGACGGCACACAGCGAATCCCCGAATGGAGAAGAAAATATGAGAGATAAATTGTAAATAAGAAAAGATGGGAGTTCTCACGTAAAAAAAATATATATATATAAGTATAAAAAAAAAATAAGCAAAGATGGGAGCCCCCCACGTAAAAAAGAAAATGACAATAATGATAAGGAGAGATGGGAGGTCACTCCTTGTAAAAAAAAATATATATAGAAATAGGAAACGGGGGGAAAGATATATGTTTAAGGAAAAAAATTTATATTAACATACATATTTATTAAAAAAAAAATTATGGATTTTAACATACATATTTGTTTAAAAAAAAAACAAAAAAAGTATATATATTTTATATTTGTAGGGGGAAAAAAGAGATATATTAACATTGAATTAATAAAAAATAAATATTGAAAATATTTGAAAGTGATTTGAAGCTTTATTGAAAATAATTTGAAGTTGAAATAAATTTTCTGTAAATATTGAAAGATATGGAAGATTAAAATTCTGAAAAGAATACTTTTACCTATTCGACATCAGAAGTGGGATGTACCCAAAACAGGCTACAAAATCCAAAGCAAGTTTCTGGCTCAGAAGAAGAAAAATGGCGAACAACGTTTGAGCAGCAAAATCATAGCTTTTTAGCTCTTGTGGAAGCGCTCAAACCATCCTCCAGCGTTGACACATATTTGCCGGAATTCAACCCAGATGTTGGAAATGCTGAGTCTCGTGCCTGATTGTCAATGGCAAACATGTGCGTCTCGGATCAGTTACCAAAATCATCCTTGATGAATATTCTTGGTTGAGCTCTGAAAAGACAAGGATCTATCTGGCTGGCTCAAATATCCTATCCGGGAATGACCTGGGTAGAATTCAAGGATCTTTTTTCGGCTCCCTTCGATTGTCCGGAAACCTCAGCTGCATTCTTAATCGGGTTGAACAGCAGCCGACCTAAAGACGGGGAATGTTATCCGCATATGCTGTCACTCTGATGACGTCTTTGATGGCTAGATTGAAGAATTTGTCTGTTGAAGAAATAGCTGTATCCACAGTATTAGGCCATCTCAATTTGAGCCAAGAGTACATCGCATGTCCTTTACGGCTGATATTGATACAAGGAATCTGCTACAAAGAGAACTAAAGGCTATGTCGTTCTTGAAGAGGAAAGTTACAACAAAAAATGATGTCAGTGGCCACGATGCAAAAAGGAACAAGGTATCAATATCATTGCAAGGCATTAAATGTTTTAACTATGGCCAACAAGGACATAAGGCGACACAATTCAGACTAAAAAGAAGAGACTCGAATGCTTTGAATTGGATGAACAACAAGTATTTAAAAAATTCGACGAAGCTAGTAACATGTTTCACTGTCAAGAGACTGGTCACTACGCATCAAGTTGCCCCAAGATTATCCGCAAAAGGTTTACTGAAAGCGATGAGATTGCTGCAAGAAACCAATGGGTGGAGCTAGGTACTGGTGTACATGCTGGGACATTAAATCATTAAATCATCTCAGGCTCCGAATGTTCACTCATTCAAGAGTCTATAAGTTATAAATTTCGGGGCAAATGTTGTTTTAATGTAGTGGCAATGACAGGGATTGGACAAACGAGTGTTAGTAGTACTTTTCAAATTTTATCGGTGACTGAAGTCGAGGGAATCGTTCTGGAAGTTTTTTTTCATGTTCTGCCAGGTCCCTACTTGCATAATAAGACAATGATTGGGCGAGAAATTCTTCATCAAGGTATTACGGTACATATGGCGTCAGACAAGTTGTGTTTAAGTTGAGAGAAATTTGTTTTGACTTGTGAGACCACTACACCTTGGGATATAAATTTTGATTCAATTGACACTGACATTCCTCAGAACCTAAAGCCAAAATTGATAGATACCTTTAATTTTTTTAGAGAAAATTTTGTTACAACATTTCCTAAATCTCATGCTAATGTGACACCGATGCAAATAGGCCTAAAAGATCCTTACAAAACGGTTTTAGACGTCCCTATCGTTTAAGTACGGAGGAACGCTGTGTTGTTCGAAACAGAGTTAATGAACTTCTAGATTGTGGCATTATTCGTCCTAGTTCATCACCTTTTGCCTGTCCCATACTTCTTGTGAAGAAGAAAAATGGTGCTGACCATATGTGTGTGGATTTTCGTGAATTAAACGATAATACTATTCCGGATAGGTTTCCGTTGCCTTTAATATCAGATCAAATTGACCGTTTACATGGTTCTAATTTTTTTACGAGCTTGGACAAGGCTTCAGGATTCCATCAAATACCTATTCATTCTGACTCGGTTAAGTACACAGCTTTTGTAACACCTGATTGTCAATATGAGTTTTTGACAATGCCGTTTGGACTAAGAAATGCACCATCGGTTTTTCAATGTGCGGTAATGAATGCTTTAGGTGATTTAGTTAATTAGTTTGTTGTTGTCTACATGGAAGATATTTTAATTGTAGCTTCCAATGCTGAAGAAGCATTGGAAAACCTCCGCATTGTATTCCAGGTGCTCACCGACAAGGGATTCTCACTGAATTTGAAAAAATGTTCTTTTCTGAAGCAGAAAGTACAATACCCCGGTTTTGAAGCCAGTGCTGGAAAGGTAAAGCCAAACCCTACGAAAATTGAAGCCTTGACTGCGTTGCCTCCACCCGAAACTGTTTCTCAATTGCGCCAATTTATAGGACTTGCATCCTACTTTAGAAAGTTTTTCCCTAAATTTTCTCAGATTATGGCCCCATTGTATTCTTTAACGTCTAGCAAGAGTAAAATTGATTGGAAACCCGTGCATGAAGCCTTAAGACAACATATGATAACAGTTTTGACTTCTGAGTCTGTATTGGTTATATTTGATCCTTCATGCTCAACAGAACTTCATACGGATGCTAGTGCTATTGGATATGGTGCTGTTTTAATGCTGAAAAAAGATGCGAAGAGTTTTGTGGTTGCCTACTTTAGCAAGAGAACTTCGGTCGCTGAATCTAAGTACCGCCCTTTAAACTCTCGGTTCGCAAAACAACGACACACAATATTAATTTACATTTAATCGCAACAGGTAGTGCCCATGCGAACGGTCAAGTTGAGCGTGTAATGAGTACGTTAAAGAATATGCTCACGGCAGTTGAGACAAGTAATCGCACCTGGCAGGATGCTCTTCCCGATGTTCAATTAGCCTTGAATTGTACTCAAAGTTGTCTTACCAAACATAGTTCGTTGGAATTGCTTATAGGTAAGGAAGCTAGACCTATCGAAATGCTAGTGTCTGATGAAATTGAACCATTGGTAAACCTTGATGAAGTTCCAAATGAGGCCATTTGTAATATAGAAAAAAAAATGCTTGTTATGATAAGATCTGATTTGATAGTACTAAGTCTGGATTGGACAATTTTGTTGTAGGTGACTTGGTGTTACTAGAAAACGGGGAGCGCAATCAGACAAAGCTTGATCCAAATACAAAGGTCCATTTAGAGTGATGGAAGTTTTGGATGGTGAGCGATATACAGTTAAGTCTTTACGTTGTAATCGAACGTATAAATATGCCCGCGATCGTATAAGGCGAATGCCAGAAGGTTATGTCCCTGTTGATATTGATATTGATGAAGTTAGTTGAGTTTTCTGTTAATAATGTATGATTAATGTACAATGAAAATGTGGTTGATGGTGATTGCATTACTGGATGGAAGTAATGGTGTCAGTTGAAAATATTGCGGATAAACAAATAATAAATAAAATCAATAAAATAAGTACAAGGTGGTACACAAGCCGGTAACATTTATTATTATTAAATTTTGGACAATCCCATAAAACATAAAACAGAGTGGTTGTGTAGTGTTGAAAATATATGTACACTATTGTATTTGTTTTGTGATTTTATTCTTAAATTTATGTACAAATGTTGACTGATTGTTATATATATGCGTTTAAAATTTTTCGTCTGCATGCTGCCGAATTGTAATTCTGTCTGTTTTATTTTACAAAAATGCATGCCCTGATGAGTAGCGTGTACTCTCTCAAAATTAGTAATGGTAAAAAAATAAATAAGTAGCTGTGAATTTTAAAAAGAATGAACTTACTTTCAACTGTATGTACGTATGTAGTTAACTTTTAGAGCAAGAAATATACAATAACAATAACGGCAATGTACCATGTAGATATTTACATACATCGGTTTTGTATGAGCAAATATTATTAGTACAGTAGGTATTCGATATAACTAACATTATTCGACTGACATAATAAGATTATAGAGTATAACAATAAAAAATATTTTAAGTTGACTGTTGAACTTGTACATGCCGCCCTCGATGCTGACCAGCATGATGTATAACTCCATGAATTGCTGGAACTCCAGGAGATCGCTTGACTATAAGAACAATATATTGACAAGTTGTTAGTGTTGCAACTTATGAGCTGGGTAGTGATAGACGACAGATTTTTGAAACAGCTCGTTTGTAGGATCACTGTCAGGAAAAATTTCTGTAATCCGTCCTAAACTCCATTGATGAGGAGGTAAGTTATTTTCCTTAACAAGAACCAGATCCTTTACCTTTAAATTTGGTTCTACATATCTCCACTTTGGCCGTGCTTGTAAATGAGCTAACCAGTCCGTAGACCATCTTGTCCAAAACTGTTGTAACATGAGTTGCAATTCCATGTTATGTTGAGTAAACCCTTTCGGTTGGGATGGAAATTGCGGTGACGCAACCAACGATTCTCCAATGAGAAAATGTGCTGGCGTCAAGATAAATAAGTCATCTGGGTCAAATGTTAATGTGCCTAGCGGTCTCGAATTCAACAAGCCTCGATTTGAATGAGAACTGTCGATAGAAGTTCGTAGGTTAAACGATTTCCTCCAATGAAACGTTTAAGATGGTACTTGATTGATTTCACATTCGCTTCCCACAACCCCCCAAAATTCGGTGAATGCGGTGGGTTGAAATGCCATTGTATATTTTGAGCAGTCAGTTTCGATACGACTGATGCGTCAAATTCGCCCAACGTAGATTGTAATAATGCATTAGCTCCGAAGAAATTAGTGCCACAATCACTGTATAAATCGCGGCATAGTCCACGTCGGCCAATAAAACGCTGCAATGCTAAAATAAAATGTTTAGTTGTTAGTCCAGTCACTGCGCCTATGTGTATGGCCTTTGTAGCTAGGCAAATGAAAATTGCTATGTAACCCTTGTAAACAAGATGTCCTCGATATCGTGATGCCTTTAGTCAATGGGACCGGCATAGTCCACACCAGTTGCTAAAACGGTCGCCCAGGTGGATTGACACGCTGTAGTGGCAAATCACCCATCAATTGTGTAGATACTCTTGGCCTATTTCGAAAACAGTGGATACACTTAAGAAGTTGCGAACGTACTATTCGTCGTGCATTGAGAATCCAAAATTTATGGCGAATAATGGTTAAAGTGAGTTGTGTGCCACCATGGAGTGTTTGTAAATGAGCATCTGTAATAACCAGATGAGTAAAGTAGTGGTCACTTGGTAGGATGATGGGATGTCTTTGGTCATACGATAGAACTGCATTCTCCAGACGAACCTTGATGCGAAGATTTTGATTAGCATCAATAAACGGTGTTAAAGATGTTAATTTTCTGGTAGCTGACAGGGGTTTCCCGTGTTTAATTGCAGTATATTCGCTTGCGAATGATTCTTGTTGCACCAAATCGATACGATGTAGTGCTTCCAGTAATTCCTTTGACGTAAGCGTGCCAGTCTGGCGTAATCGTTTATTTATGCAAGGACAATTTCTTTTAAAATGAAAAATTAATGTGGTTATGCGGAGAAGCTGTTGGAAATTTGAATAACGGAAAATAATTGAATCTGTAGAAATAGAGAAATTTACATGTAACCTTATAGGTTACATCAGTTTCGGCTGCCTCTAGCTGTGCCGGTTTAAATTTAGGCCATGACTCAGGTGGCTGCGCGTCCCACGATGGCCTATTCCACCACTATGGATGCTTCTGAAGTTGTGAAGGAGTTAAGTCGCGCGTTGCACAATCAGCTGGATTTTCAGTAGTAGAGACATGATTCCATTGTGAAGACTCACTATTTTTATGTCGCCATATATCCAATAAAGTACGATTGTTGCATCCGTCCAGTAAAATACAGGAAGCTTTGATGACACCCGTAAAGTTTTTTGTGTCCATTGTGCAAGGTTGTTGCCAATACTGCTCCACACAATTCAATGCGAGGAATTGTAAGTGCTTTAGTAGGTGCAGCTCGATTTTTTGCCGTGATTAGCCTAACTTTGACACGGCCATCCTGCAATTCGATGCGGAGATATATTGAAGTTGCGAAAGCTGATTGTGAGCCGTCACAGAAAGCGTGAATTGAAAGTGTTGCATCCGATGAACCTGTTCCAAGCCATCTAGGCATAAATATGACTGATATGTCCGGAAATTCTGAAATGAACAGGTGCCAACGAGCATAGGGAATTTCTTCATCCCAATCCAGAGGCGAGACTGAACCATTCGGTCGTGGGATTTTTGGAGCCCAAATTTCTTTCAAAATAATTTTTTTCGCCACCGTATTTTGTGAAACCAGCCCTAATGGGTCATAAAGTCGAGCAATGACAGATAAGACTGGTCTTTTAGGACACTTTGTATCTAACTTACTATTCATTTGAAAACTGAATCCATCACTTTGAGGATGCCACACCATTCAAAGGGTCTTCACCGTGCCTTTACCGTTTAGTGTTAGAGCTGAATTGCAAGCCTGATGGTCAACTGAGATTCCAGAAAGAAGGGTAGCTGTTTTTGATGACCATTTTCGCAATTTCATTCCTGCTGATTTTAGTATCCGGATGAGTTGCTCTCGTAACACAAGTGTGTGTTCGATTGCATCACTGCCACTCAGAATGTCGTCCACGTAGATATCATTTAATAGTAGATTTGCTGCTAGTGGATAATTTTTCCTTTCATCTTGTGCTAACTGGTGCAACACCCGAATAGCTGTGTAGGGTGCCGAAGCGGTCGCAAAAGTAACTGTGGTGAGACAATACGTTTTGATTTCTCCGGTGTGATCTCGCCAAAGAATGCGCTGAAACTGTGCATCGTCATAATTCATGCCGATACAGCGATACATCTTCTGAATGTCTGCAAGGAAAACATATCGATGTAAACGCCAGTTTAGCAAAACAGCAGAGAGATCATTTTGCAAAGCAGGGCCTGCGCATAGCAAATCATATAGCGAGCGGCCATTTGAAGTTTTCGTTGAAGTGTCAAACACGATGCGCACCTTAGTTGTCAAGATGTCTTCCTTTATCACGGCGTGATGTGGTAAAATACAAGATTTGAAGGTGTAGCTGTTATTTATGGTGAGTTAACTTGTTTGCTCTTCCGCCACTGTAGCTGGAATAATTTGATTTAACTGGAAGTATTCTTCTATTGCCTTAGTGTATTGCATTTATAAGTCGTTGTTACGTTGAAGTCGACACTCTAAATGAAAAAAACTATTATTAGCTATTTGTTCAGATTTGCCTAAAGTTTGCGTAGAGTCATAGTATGTTTTTAGTGGCAATCGAAACAAATATTTGCCGCTTTCTTGACGACAATGTATTCATGGAAGAAATTTTCGCACCATTGCTCCTGTGACGTAAGCGTTTGCTCTTCTGGAACTTGTTCAGAATCATAAAATCGCTGAACCAATGAGTCTCATTCAATTAAGTTGAAATTACAATGAACCGTTGTAGATTAGCTGGAGGCTGTAGAAGTTAGACCAGAAATAATCCAGCCGAGATGAGTTAATTGAGCTATAGGTTGGTTTGCCAACACATTTTTGATAGTAGGAAATATAATTTTAGCGTATAAGTTAGCAATAGTTAAGAATTTATACTTTTATATTTCTGTTTATTTTATTTTTGTATTATTTTTTTTATTTAACGCAATATGACACTTCTTTAGCTGTAGACTAAAATATTTTAAGTTATGTGCTTACGTTGCTACTCGTGTCAGTGTAAGCTAAAAGAAATATAGGAATAAAATAGTCAGTTAATTTACAGAACTCAAACAAGCCACTAGGCTTTTATCTTTATTTTTTATATTTTATACAAAGGCACTTATTTTATGAATTTTTATATGTGCAAAAGGCACATAAACTAACTGGCGCCCAACTGGATGATTTGGAGATAACAATTATCAAAGTTTCAACTAAGCAACTCATCAACAAACAACGGAGAACCAACAATTATATCAATAATAAATTGATAAACAATAATCAAGCAATCAGCTCATCAACTCAACAGCAAACAACGGGATATAACAATTATCAAAGTTTCAACTAAGCAGCTCACCAACAAACAACGGAGAACCAACAATTATATCAATAATCAATTGATCAACAATAATCAAGCAATCAGCTCATCAACTCAACAGCAAACAACGGGAGAAACAACAATCATTAATTATTATATCAGGATGAATATGAAACTATTGTAAGTAGAGCCATCATTTTTAACAAGTGCAGTGAATTTTTATGAACGAATTAAATAACTTACTTAGTGCGTTAAAACTTGACAATATGACTACGACGACCCTTGACATTTAAGCACTCATTAACACCGCCGTGAGAGCGGCAGTCGATGCGCAAAAAGTCGAGTATGACCGGAAAATTTCTGATTTGACAAAAAGTTTAATGAATTTCAACCTCTTAAACCACCGGTTTTGTAGAAATATGAAGAAATAAGAATTGTACCTGGTATTATTTGTGATGAATCACTCGAAGTGGTGAAATCACTACCCGAATTTAGTGGGAGTATGGAACAGTATGTGTCTTGGCGGCAGGCGGCACATACTGCGTATAAAGTTTTCGATAGATATACTACTTCCTCGAAGCACTACCAGGCCGTCGCCATAATTAGAAACAAAATTAGAGGTTCGGCAGACGCCGTTTTGGCCTCACTTGACACTGTACTAAACTTCAAAGCTATCATAGCAAGACTGGATTTTACATACGCGGACAAACGTCCCATTTACTTAATAGAACAGGAGTTGAGCACCCTGAGACAGGGTGAACTTTCTGCAATAGAATTCTTTGACTCTTTGAAAGAAATTGTCTCTATTGACTAATAAAATGACAATGACATATGACAAAGACATGGCACAAGTCTTCAATGAAAAATATAGAATGGATGCTCTAAGGACATTCATTTCTGGTTTAAAAAAGCCACTTTGCGATATTTTGTTCGCATCACAACCGAAAGATTTACCGACCGCCTTGGCTCTGGCACAGGAAGTCGAATCAAACCATGAAAGATACATTTTTGCAACGTCCTTTGCAACAAAAACAGCCTTTCGTACTCAAAACGGTCCAAATACTAGAAATTTGCTTTTACCCAAGGATCAATCGAACGGGAATAAGTCATTGGAGAAAAATCCATATATCATAAAAACTTCAAGTCATCCAAAACAACCCCATTTTGGTAAAAACCAAACCCACAGCTCAAACCAAAACCATGTAGAACCAATGGAAGTCGACCCTACATCATCCAAATTCAGACAGAATACTAATTATAGACATTCCCGGGATAATCAGAAGAGGCAAGCTGGATCAGACAGACAGACAGGACAGAAAATGCAGAGAATAAATCAAGTGTCCGTAGAATCATAAACGGAAAATTATTGTGACCTCTCAGAGGGTGCAACTCTGGATATAGAATACGACGTCGACTATATTAATTTTTTAGGGGAGAATCCCAGCTACAATTCATAGAGAAAACGTTGGCTGGGAAAACCATAAAAATCCTAGTCGATACTGGGGCTTCAAAAAATTACATTAAACCTTTCAATGAATTAAAGGGAATCATGCGAGTCCATAAGCCTTTTACTGTTCATTCAATTCACGGTCGAAATACGGTTTCTGAAAAATGTGTTGTAAATATATTCGGTAAAAACACCTATTTTTTTATTGGTAACATACCAACCTTCGACGCTATAATAGGGCTCGATTTATTGCGACAAATCGGCGCAAACATTGACCTTACAAGGGGTCAAATTGAATTTAATTCAAATACCGAAAAAATCAAATTTCTACAATGTGAAAACGTTAACCACATAAAATTGGCGGAACAGGACATTCCTGAAAACATTAGGGAGGAATTCGAGCAAATTATGGTAAAAAATTCTAGGGTTTTCGCGGACCCAAATGAATCACTGCCCTATAATACTAAAATTAAAGCTACCATTCGAACAAATACAAATGATGCAATTTACTCAAAGTCATATCCCTATCCAATAGGGGTATCCGATTTCGTGAACAAAGATATAGAAGATCTCCTAAGGAACAAAATTATAAGACCATCAAGGTCGCCGTATAATACCCCAATTTGGGTAGTAGATAAAAAGGGCTTAGATGATGAGGGAAATAGGAAAAAACGACTTGTCATAGATTTCTGAAAACTTAACGCGGTCACAATAGACGATAAGTACCCCATACCGAATATATCGGTAATTTTGTCGAATTTGGGCGAAGCGAAATATTTCACTACCCTCGACTTGAAATCTGGTTTTCACCAAATAGAACTCTTGGAAAATGACAGAGAAAAAACAGCTTTCTCTATCAACAACGGGAAGTATGAATTTTGCAGACTTCCATTCGGACTGAGAAACGCCCCCAGCATTTTTCAACGCGCAATAGATGATGTCCTTAGGGACCAAATAGGAAAATCATGTCATGTTTATATAGATGACGTGATAATCTACTCAAGAACTGAAAACGAACACATTACACACATTGATTGGGCCCTGAAAAAATTATTACAGGCTAATATGCGTGTTTCAGCCGAAAAATCAAAGTTTTTTAAATCTAACGTGGAGTTCCTTGGTTTTATGGTCTCAAGAGGAGGCATACGTACAACTCCAAATAAAATCGAAACGATAAGAAATTACCCCCAACCGTCAAATCTTTTTCAGCTAAGATCTTTTTTAGGTTTAACAAATTATTACAGATGCTTTATTAAAAATTTTGCAAAAATAGCAAAACCGCTAACCGATGAACTCAAAGGGGATAACGGAAAAGTAAGCGCTAGTCAGTCAAAAAAGGTACCAATAAATTTTAACGAAGAGCTAGTTCGGACATTTGGTAAACTTAAAGATATACTCATTTCAGAAGACGTCATGTTGATGTATCCGAACTTCAGGAAACCTTTTGATCTGACGACAGATGCTTCTGCGCTAGGGCTAGGTGCAGTATTTTCCCAAGAGGGTAAACCTCTTCAATTTATTTCAAGAAAACTCACGCATGCCGAAACGAATTACGCAACCAATGAAAGGGAACTTTTGGCTATAGTCTGGGCCCTAAGGACCCTTCGTCATTACCTATACGGCGTGAGGGATCTAAATATATTTACCGACCATCAACCGCTAACATTTGCGGTTTCAGACAAGAATCCAAATGCGAAACTTAAAAGATGGTAGGCGTTTATTGACGAACATAACGCAAAAATCTTCTACAAACCGGGACGGGAAAATATTGTGGCAGATGCGCTGTCACGACAACAATTGAACATTACCGAACAACAATATTCCGATGAGGCAACCATTCATAGTGAAGTATCGTTGTCTAACACCATTCCAAGCACCGACAAGCCTATAAATTGTTATAGAAACCAGATCGTTATCGAGGAGGCCGAGCACCCCTCGTCACGAACCCTTATCATTTTTGGGAAAAAAATGAGACATATTTTGCAATTTTCAGATAAGCAAAATCTTTTTGAAATGGTCGAGAAGGTCATAAATCCTAATGTCGTAAATGCCGATCTAAACGACCAAAAAGGAATCCTCTTAATGGAACACAACAGAGCTCATAGAGCAGCGCAAGAGAATTCGAAACAGGTTATTAAGGAATACTATTTTCCCAAAATGGATAGAATTGCAAAGGAAATTGTATCGAACTGTAAAACCTGCTCAGCGGCTATATATCAAACACATCCAAAACACCACGTTATTGAAGAAACGAAAATTCCTACCTATGCGGGAGAAATTCTTCATGTTGATATCTATTCCACCGATAGAAAGTATTTTCTGACCTGTGTTGACAAGTTCTCAAAATTTGCAATTGTGCAACCAATCCAGTCCCGTACAATAGTTGATATAAAAACATCTATACTACAGCTAATTAATTTCTACTCTGGAACAAAAACTGTTTTCTGCGACAAAAAAAAAAATCTCTTAACTCGGAAACTATTAGGGCAATGTTACAAGCAGCCGATATACAGATCATAAATGCACCGCCATTACATAGTACTTCAAATGGTCAGGTCGAAAGATTTCATAGCACACTTAGCGAAATTGCACGTTGTTTAAAAATCGATAGGGATATTAGTGATACGGTGGAACTGGTACTACAAGCAAACGTACAATACAATAGAACTATTCACTCAGTTACGGGAAAGACACCTTTGGAGGTAATCCACACCACTCCACTTGAATTAAGGGATTTTATTAGGGAAAGACTTATTAATGCCCAAACAAACCTTCTGTCGACGCACAATAGGGACAGAATTGATAGACAATTTAAAGTGGGGGATAAAGTTTTTGTCAAAGTAAACAAAAGATTGGGCAACAAACTAAGTCCACTGTATGAGGAAGGAATCGTTGAAGCAGATTTGGGGACAACGATTCTCATTAAAGGGAGGGTGGTCCATAAGGACAACCTGAGATAGAATGGTGGAAGTACTTTAATTGTTTTTTTTATATATTTTAGACTTATCTTACTCACCGCATTTTTGTCCATAAGGGCAAGGATAATTAACTACTCGGACGCAGAATACATCCCCATTTATGATGGAGATATCATAGTCTGCGAAGAGTACGGCTACATGAAACACACCGTAAACCTAACCTTGTATGACGAGCTAATTGGAAACACAGGGAACCTGACGAAGATATTTCCTCAATCCCACATGAAAAAAATCCTTTGGGCAGATGTCAACCATATTTCTACCTTACTGTCAGCTTTGAAAATCCATCATAGACATCATAGAAGCTTAAACATTTTGGGAACAGGTCTGAAAATTATAGCAGGTACCCCCGATTTCGATGACTTTGAAAAGGTGAAATTTACGCAAGAACAACTGGTGCACTCGAACAATAGACAGATCGAAATTAATGCAAGGGTTACCCAACAGTTACACAAACTAACGGACGTGGTAAATTCAATGGTGTCTGAAAACAGTAAAAACGGAGTGAATACTGAACATTTATACGAGACATTATTGGCTAGAAATAGAATGACAATTATAAGCCTTGAGAATCTAATTTTGTCTATCGGTTTAGCTAAGTCGAATATAATAGATTTGAAAATACTGGACAGCGACGAAGTAAACTCGATTGTTAAAGGTGATGACTCTACCGGGACCAGTGTCTCAGAGGTCATGGTTGTTAGTAGCATCAAGATTTTACAAAGTAATGAAATATTAAGTTTTATAATTAAGTTTCCTAGGCCAAAACAGTCCTGCAAAAAAATTAGCTTATTCCCCGTCTCCCATCATAAAAAAATCATTTCTTTCAAGGAGGGCAACATAGTGGCGAAATGCGGAAACCAAATAATCGCTGTAGAAGAATGCAGACCTTCCATTTCATCAACATTCTGCAAACTAAACATGAAGCAAACATGTGCGAAACAAATAATGTCCAGCGCACCTGCTAAATGTAACACGGAATTCGACCTCCTCGAAAAAATATCAGTAATAGATGATGGGATAATCATCTTGAATGACGTTACAGCAAATGTGACCGAGACGATGGAAACCCAAAACGTCCAGGGCACTTACCTTATTTTATTCGAAAATGAGGTTACCATCAACTTTACGAAATATGTTAATCGAAATAGCGTTACTGCCAGAACCCCAGAATTGGCAAATATCCAAAAAATTGAAGTAATGGAACATGAACACGTATTGAGCCTACCCTACCTGCATGAAATGCATATCCAGAAGTTGGAACATCTCCAGGAGCTAAAAAAAGATATTGTGTTGAGGCCTATTCTTAGTACCACTGCTTTCATAACAATAGTTTGCATGTTTTTCATCTCATTCAAAATATTTAAAAACATCAAAGAGAAAAGGGAATTGAACCGCTAAAGAAATATAGGAATAAAATAGTCAGTTAGTTTACAGAACTCAAACAAGCCACTAGGCTTTTACCTTTATTTTTTATATTTTATACAAAGTGACCAAAAGGCACTTATTTTATGAATTTTTATATGTGCAAAAGGCACATAAACTAACTTATACATCAGCGCCGAGAATAATGTCAATCTTTTTGCGTTGCTGATAAGTGTGATTGCTTTACCTGGCAAATACATGTTAAGGTTCTTGAGAACATGTGCGTGTTCTATGTCGCAAATATAATTTGAGTCAGGGTGCGAGTGCAATGCGCAACTGACTACGAATTTCGATGTGTTTGTAGAATTTGCATTGATTCCACAAATGTCTACTTGAGTTCTTTTCCGTTGGAGATTGGGGAATTGAACCACCTTTTCAGATATTATGGTGCCTTCAGACCCTTGATCAACTAAAGCGCAGAATACACCTCGTTGGTTCGTAGAGGGATTACATAGTGTAACCAGCGCCGTAGCTAACAACACGGACCGTGTCGAGGACGCAAACCCGTATGCTTGTTGCTGTGTGGAATGGTTGGTTACGTTTGTGTGTGCAGTGGTGATACGTGAAGCCGAACTATGTGGAGTGATGATTGAATTCTCCCGTAAGGAATTATGACCATTTGGAGAATATGGCAAGCTGTTGTGTACTTGTGCGACTGTCGTACTTTCGTTGGATGTTGGAACTGGAAAATGGAGTAATGTGTGGTGACGTTGACCACATTGTGCACAGTTTTTTATGCTGGTGCATTGTGAGAAACAGTGAGTTAGACTCAGGCAATTTAAACAAAGTTTTGCCTTGTCTACTATCTTCCTTTTTTCATAGCAATCTTTTGATAGAAACGTGGGACAGCGACGAATGATATGAGTTTTTGAGCAGAGCGTGCAATACAGCTGTGCTGAACCAGTCGTGGCATGAATGCGTGAGTTTTGGCCGGAGACCGAGTTAACTTGGAATGTGATCTAGGGGTTTGAGGAACCGTAGCCTTATTTTTCGACACTGCATTTTGAGCTACATTTCTATTTTCGATTGCATCTATCGTGAATAATTCTTTTAGCAGAAAATCTTCAAAGGTTTTGAATGTGGGAATGGTAGTTGCACTGCCTAAATGATGCTCCCATGCCAAATTAATGCTCCCATATTAATCAACTTATTGCACGCATCATAAGAACTTGGCCAATCAGTAAACTTGCCTGAAAATGTAGACGTAGGAATTTTTTCAAATTGAGTATAACCATTGCATCTTGATTGCGAATCATTCAAGGTAACAACGCTGCCTTGCTCTATTGTAGAATCATTAAGTGAAAACAATTCATCACATTGTTCTTGGAACGCGGTGCGTGCGTCTAAATATAATTCTTCAAATTTCATCGCTATTTCGCCCTTTATATATTCGTCTTCATCGGTGATCTTAGACATAAAGATAGAATGATGAGCAGCATTAAATTTGCTGAACAGTGATTCAATTCGTTTCAGACGTTCAGTAAAATATTGTCTAGTTTTTCTAGAGACCGAATCCTTTTTAACATTAACAAAATGACCCTTTAACGTTGATAACCGGGATTTCTATACCTTAATCAAACCCTTCAGACTTATTTCGTCACTAGCCATCTTAATAATGAACAACACCACAAAGTGTCAAATTCTGCACACACACCTGTTGTCAGAGTTAACCTCACTTATTGGTGTACCGCTTACGAATGATGATGCAGTTGTTGTAATGCCACGGAAGATGTCGAATGGATGTAAACCACGTGGGGACTTTACGGTTGCTGTTAAGCCACGGGTCTGTGTTGCGCAACGTGCAGATGTTCAGCAAAAATGCATATCTTTTTTTTTCTCAAAGTTATGTACACAACAACCACCAATTTGAATATAATGAGATATATAAAACCTGAAATTTAAGAATCCCCTCATGGGAAACCATAATATGTGCAATGTTGAAAATATATGTCCACTATTGTATTTGTTTTGTGATTTTATTCTTAAATTTATGTACAAATGTTGATTGATTGTTATATATATGCGTTTAATCTTTTACGTCTGCACGCTGCCGAATTGTAATTTTGACTGTTTTATTTTACAAAAATGCATGCCCTGATGAGTAGCGTGTACTGTTTCAAAATTAGTGGTGGTAAAAAAATAAATAAGTAGCTGCGAGTTTTAAAGAGAATGAACTTACTTTCAACTGTATGTACGTATGTAGTTAACTTTTAGAACAATAAATATATAATAACAATAACGGCAATATACCATGTACATATGTACATTAGGGATATAACTTTTTTTGCAGTATTAGTACCAATAACTTCGTTGTAGCCCATTATGTTTTGACCATAAAAATCATATTCCGTGGTCATTTGCGCAAAAAATGTTCCCGCCACCAAGCAAATTTCTAAAAGTCCTCAAGAAGAAAAAAAAATATTTAATTTTTTTTTTTTATTAATTTTCTTCATTTATTATAAGTACATAAATTAAAGTTGAACAAACATTTACACTTTCACATAACTATTTGTTATATGAAATGAACTTCAAATTTAATGTGCGTGAAGATTTACAGATAAATATCCTGTACCGTTTTGATTGCTCTTTCAGCACATATGTTGCTTCGTTGCTACCCCGGTTGATGGTTCCTGAACCCAATGTCTAAAAAAACATTCACGAGCACTCTTATAAGGGTGATTTTTTAAGAGCTATAGGAAAGTTTTCCAAAAAAAAAACCACATAAAATTCAGAAAAATGCATGAGATCTTTATTTGAATCGATAGTACGGTCCATATAATTTAATATTTTAAGATTATTTCATGCAAATGTTGACCGTGACTGCGCCTCAAATGGTCCATCCGCTCAGTCCAATTTGGCATACTCTTTCCAACATTTCGGCCAGTATCTAACGAATAAATTCTTCAATGTTGTCTTCTAATGCGTCAATTGAAGCGGGATTGTCCGTATAGACATGACCTTTAACATAGCCCCACAAAAAATAGTCTAAAGGCGTTAAATCGCACGATCTAGGCGGCCAATTGACCGGTCCCGAACGTGAAATAAAATGTTCACCGAACTCGCCTCTCAATAAGTCCATTGTTGCGCGTGATGTGTGGCATGTGGCACCGTCTTGTTGAATCCACATGTCATGCAAGTCAAGCTCTTGCATTTTGGGCATCATATTTGAAGAAGTACGGTCCAATGATGCCACCAGCCCATAAAACGCACCAAACTGTGACTTTTTCTGGATGCATTGGTAGCTCTTCCAATGCCTCTGGCTGATATTCACTCCAAAATCAACAATTCTGCTTATTTACGTACCCATTGAGCCAAAAATGAGCTTCGTCGCTGAACACAATTTTTCGGTAAAAAATTTTGAAAGGCTTCACACCTAAATCCTTCCGCAAAATTTTCCACGTTGTTGAGTAACAGAGGCTCAATTGCTGCGAACGGCGACGAATCGATAATTGTTGGTCATCATTAACACTGGCCGATACAGGTGCCATATTTTCTTCAGTTCGCACTCTACGTAAGCGTGTTGGTGTTTAATGTCCAACAATGTAAATTTGGTGCGAAATTTAGTCACAATAGCCCGAACAGCCGCTTCAGTAGGTCGATTCAACTGACCATAAAATGGAAGAAGCGCGCGATGAACTTTCTTAACAGAGCACGCATTTTGATAATAAAATTCAATAACTTGCAAGCGTTGTTCGTTTGTAAGACGATTCATGGTTAAATTATAGACCAAACTGAAGATGTCTGACAATGAAACAAAACACGAAACGTGCGTCAGCTGTTTAAACCAGTGTTGCCAAAAAGATAATAGCTAAAAAATCACCCTTTATGTTAATAAAGATTTTTTTTAGAGCCTTAAAATTATTTTCTTTAAAACAATGATCGGAAAACCAAACATCGTACCACGGACCACATACGAACTCACAAATGTTATATAATTTTTGGCGATATTTTGGAATAAGTATAAAGGTCAATATTGCTAAAATCGCTCTCGAGTTCCATCGAGCATTGTGTATTGGTGGTATTGCTTTAAAGTTAATGTATGGAAATTTTTTATTTTTCTGATGGTATGTAAAAGCTTTACCAAGTTCATATAAGTACTGCATATCATCACGCCAATTTATGTGTTCAACTTTGATTCGTTCTTCATTCTGTTTGTAACTTTTCTTAAGATCTTCGTAGTTATTTTTCAATTCGTGAACAAAAGCCTTCCAAGCATTCATCCATTATATGTCTTAATACAAGATCAAGAATATGATGCTGGCAACCAATATATTGTGGTGGAACTAAACCCATTGATACACAATGATTCTGGAAAAGAGTTACAACTCCATTTTTTTCCCCAGTGTTTACGCTGGTCGTATCGCAGAAGATCATTTTTATTGAATTCCATAAATTGAATTTATTCAAAACTTCTTTAATACCATTAAATAAGGTTAAGGCTTTACCATTGTCCAAAACAAGTACGGCTAATTTTATTTCTTTGCATTCATTGTTAAATCTATCACCTGAATTTCTTTATCATCTATTTTTTTCCCATCAAAGTGAATACACCAAAATTCATTTTGCAAAGTTTCTAAATTAAAAATTTCTTGTCGTTCAGCGGATTTCATCTCAGCTTTATATATACCGGCTTGGGATGGTGTTGATATATTAACTCTTGATTCTGCTAGATGCTTATAAATTTTGGCAGCTTTTTTTGAGCTTACATGTACTTGAGTTACTAGGTTAACAGCTGGATTTAAAGATTTCTTCACCTTTTTCCTCTTCCTGGAGGTGTGTAATTGTCATCATCACTAACTGAGTCATATTCTATACCAGATTCAAAATTAGAGTCACTACTGCTATTAAGCTCATAATCTATTTCGGTACTGGTTTTTTTCATGTCGGCATTACTATCACTAAATTCGTGATCGTCTATTTTGGACGTTATAGTAAACATTTTATTAAAATCGCGGCATTTTGAATGTTTTAAAAATTTTTGATAGTTTTGTATCAATTTTTTACTTTTCTTTTTATAGATCTTAATGCAAATGCTGTCACACGATTCTTGTTACACAAACTAATTAATTCTTTCGATATAATATCGTATCTTTTTGTTTTGCACTTTTCTTCTTTAAGTAAATCGACCAATAATTACTTTTTCTTTAGGCATTCTTTTTAACTCGGACAAAGATTTGTCAACGCTTTTTATTATCGCAAACTTATTGTTTTTACTTTGAAGTGTTTTTAGTGACTTAGTCCACGTTATGACATTTTTTTGAGTACTTAAAAAGCTATTTTTATTAGACATTTTATGAAGAGCGAAAAATAACGCAAACGAAATCAAAAACTTTTAAATTATATTAATTATATGAATTAATAACTATCATTAATTACAGGGCCTCCTTCAATTTGATTTCTGTTAAAAAAATAATAATATACAATTTTGAAAAAAAAATTTTTTTTGAAATTTATTATGTATGATTTTCAGTCTTTATCTTTAGATCCCTGCATCTTAAAAACTACTTCAATTATCGACTTTAACAATAAGCACTAATACTGTTACATATTTGCGCTCCTGGCGTATAAAAATTAAGTTATTTTGGTCTAAGTTTAATATATAATTTTAATAATAAAAAAGTATAAACTACAAACTTCATCGCGTTGGTGGCGGGAACTTTTTTAACGCCAGCGAAAAAGCAATGACGCAGTTTATCATATTTTTCCATGGTCTATACAGGTATGATAGGTACCTTTTGAAATTCGCGAAAAATTAAAAAAAGTTATACCCCTAATGTACATACATCGGTTTTGTATGAGCAAATATTATTAGTACAGTAGGTATTCGATATAACTAACATTATTCGACTGACATAAAAAGATTATAGAGTATAACAATAAAAAATATGAATTTTTATGAATTTTTGAAATATATGCTTTCTTCTTCTTTACCACGCACCATTTAAGTAGGAAAAATAACCAAGGTTTTTTGTATGCAAATTGATTTTATGGTTAGTTGCTATACAGGAAAATCTGATTTCTTAGATTTATATAGGATGGCAGCCTCGTTAAATTTTGGAAAGCGATCATTTTATAAGCATTTTAACGACAATCAACTTATATAGATAGGATAAGCAGTTCAAAAGGTATGAGGTGCAGAATCAAAGTTGATGATAAATCTTTTTTTTTTTATCAAACTCCACTTTCACTGAAACTGGTAGCAAGTATGCAAAAAATGGTGCCATATTTTTAGTAGACAGAGTTTGGTTGCATACAAATTGCTCATTTTTAATAGATTGAGGCATATTTAAAGTAATTTTCAATGACTATGTAAGTCTACAGAAATTTAGCTTTTTCAGTTATCCTCGTCATAGTATGTTCGACCATGGTATATGACTGAAAAATATTAAGCTAAATATGATTAAACTTGAAAATGTTTTTTTTTTGCATAATTTTTTTTTAATTAGTTTTGTAAAAAGTTATTTTTTTTAATTTAAAAATTACACAGCCGCCTCAAACATCCTATGCAAAACTCTGAAAACTTTGCGAGAGATCTTTGCGTACACGACGTAAAAAGTATCTACTACTAAACCCTTGCGAATGCATTTTACAACGAAACAGGTTTTTTACATTCTATCGATCATGACCGCAACACACGACTACGCGCCGACGATTCAGAATCGATCGGTACAGCAACAATTATTGAAAAACATACCCTAAACTTACCAATAGTATTAAATATGTTGCCAGTACACATAATCAACATTAGTAAAAAGTAAAAAAGAAAAAGCTTATTAAAAAATTCTTCTTAAATTCCCAATGAATTAAATTATATAAATGAATTGAATTCATTACTTATAAAAACTTACTTAATAAAAACTGTAAAAAGTAAGATAACATCTTACTAAAAAGAGATTGGAAATTTTAAATCTAAAAACGAAATTGAATATACAACTCCAGCATGTCTCCGAAACAAATGATGAAAAAACAGAAACTGATTAGATGGCTGATTCTACTCCACACATTGTCGTTTAAACAGATAACGACGAGCTGATTAAAGAAACTGAATAGAAAATTAAAAAAGGAAAGACAAACATCGAATATCTAAAACGGTGAAAGCAACTGAAATCGACACAGATCGTACCGATGAGGATCCTCAACTAAATCAAGAACCTGCACTCAAAAAAGCGTACACCAACGCACTACGTCCGGTACCCAAAATGATAGGCGTCGTCAGTCAATTTAATGGTCTATATAGTCTAACAAATCAAAATGTTAAACAAGGTTTTACTTTAAAGCTATTGAGAAATTTTTGTAAGGTAAATGTTTTCAATAGCGATGATTATCGAAACTTAACCAAGCTATTAAATGATTCAAAGATACCATGACACTCATTTGAAGATAAGCAAAATAGATCTCTTAGAGTCTTCTCTAAAATATGCACCATTCCTTTGATATAAATGAAATTATTTCTGATAAAAAAATCAAAATCTATGCATATTAGAACAAAACAACCACTTGATATGTTTAGTCTGCCCTTTGATTATACGGAAAGCATAGATAAAATATATAATATAAGACACTATTGTAAAAATACAACCAATCCGTCATCCTAAATATATACCACAGTATAAAAAATGTTAATTATTTGGTCATGCCTAGATGCGTTAAGTGTGCTGGAACGCATTAATCTGTTGAATGTGCGAAGCAAATTGAACATCCAAAATGCTGCAATTGTGGCGAACAACATCCAGCAAGCTACAAAGAATGTATCGTGGCAAAGGATTGCAAAAAAAAAAATAAGAAAAAACAATTAAACTAACCGGAAAATTTTGTTCGGGAACAGAATGTTAAACACCATGGCGGTAATTATATAAAAAAAAACTGCAAGTAGCTCGACAAACAAAAACTCTTATGCAGGAGTACTAAAATATAAATATCAATTATCAGTCATAAACAATGACGTATTATCACAAGTCTTAAATAAACTAGAAAGTCTTGAAGCCGGTAATAATTCAATTGATCTTCGGATGAAAACTTTAGAGAACAATTTTAAATCACTACGTAAATTAAAAAGTTTATAAGAATAATGGAATGTGTAGAGTATGCATGGTATAGCGGGTAAGTTAATGTAAACTGTGACCCCATGCATCATCGTAATAATAAAACATATATATATGAAAACATATACATATATTGAAAATTAAAAAGAAAAATTGTAACAAATCCAATACCAATACTTCATATGGATGCCTTAAATAATTTAAAGTCAATTGTAGCTAGTGCGAAAAAAAAGTTTAAGTAGACACTATGAAAAAACTATAGCAGTAAAAAAGATAGAATTAGCGAAACTAGAAAGATATTTTGAAACAGATTTGTGGGAAATTCAAT
The DNA here is from genome assembly GCA_963682025.1 of Cordilura impudica. Lineage (NCBI taxonomy): Eukaryota > Metazoa > Arthropoda > Insecta > Diptera > Scathophagidae > Cordilura > Cordilura impudica. The sequence continues at coordinate 210,530,306 of OY821517.1, read as the reverse complement.
CAGAGGAAGAAAATAATGTAAAAATTTACAAAAAGAAGCTATAGAGTTTTGAACTTACATTTAGAGAAGAAAATTAGTAAAGCAAAAAGACAAGCCATAATAATGGAAATGATGGATATTCAGACTACGAGTTGGCACACGATACGATAACTGAGGCAAAACAAAATTGTTTCTTTAATTATATACTTAAACATGCTTAGATACAAAAGTCCAGAAAAAACAGGAAACTCTTCCTACCAATACTCAAGAATTAATTAAAGCTTTTAGAAAAGTCTACAAGCCAATTTGGACTACAAGTATCGTCCTAAGCAAAATATCAAAATTGGTTCAAAGAGATGAATCAGTACGACAACTTGTAGAAAAAATTACGGAGCTAGTTGCTGAACAAAATGAGATTCAGATTTCGCAAATAGGAGAAAGCGAAAGGGCATTCAAAATTGGTCTAAGACCAACACATAGTATCAACTATTAGCGCAAGTAGGGTTTCAACTTTTATAGAAGCTCTAGAAATCGCTGAAGAGTCTGAGGCTAGTTTAGGGCAGATCCAAGTGTTCTATGCTACTAGGTATTCGATGAATAATCATCAAACATCACCAAATCATTTCAATCTTAGATGTCCAGCTAATGGTACCCAATGTCATAAATATGACAAATTCAGTCATATAGCAAGGTTATGCCGTTCTAATGTAGTAAGCAATATTAGAGACAATACTGTTAACAATAGTGCACATAAAAACAACAACGGGATTAGAAACAATAATAAAAACAATAACAGGAATAGGGGCAAGTATGACAATAACAATGCCAGTACTTATGGTAACAATGGTAACAATAATCGGACTTTTGGCAACAGAAGGTACAATATAAACCAAATATAATCAGGGAATCTCCCAAGAGCTGGATATTACACAGTGACTTTTTAGACGGGTGTGATGTCAATTCTGAGATATATGTAATTTAAGTGGTATATCAGAAGGACAGGTAAAGTCTTTTGAAGCCACTATTATGAAGGTGGATATAAATGACAGTATTATTGAACAAAAAGTGCAATTAGTTGAAATTAGTTTTCCCATAAACACAGATGGAATTTTGGGTAGAGATTTCCTATCGAGATTAAGATGCAATATTGACTATAATACATATATTTTAACATTTGAGATAAATGGCGAAAACATAGTGATACCGATCCTTGAAGATGCATTTAGCATTAATCAGATAATAATACCACCAAGAAGGGAGATAATTACACCTTTTCCGATAAAACTGGAAGATAGTTTAATTTTAAATAGAGAAATTCTTGAAATCAGCACATAAAACTTCTGAATATCACCGATAAGATAACTATAATAGAAAATTTTAAAATACAAACTACTCCATTAAAGAATTATGAGATTTGCTCAATTGGTAGAAATACAGGAGGTGATAAGAATGCTTCGGAAAGATTTACAAAAATACTGGAAAATTTGAAATTGAACGCTATGGATGATGAGGATGAACATGAGCTAATAGATGTTTTACGAAAATGTCAATCCATATATCATTTGGAAGATGAGGATTTAATAATAATTTCTACGAACAGACCATAGATCTGTGCGATAGTAAGCCAGTGTATATAAAGAATTATCGTTTACCACACGCACAAACTGAGGAGATAAATTTTTAGGTACGAAAATTATTGACAGGGGGTATAATAGAGCCATCCATAAGTCCATACAGTGCATCTTTATTATTAATTCCTAAAAGAAGACGGACTGATTTGAAAAAGTGGAGATTAGTGGTTGAGTTTTGGACATTAAACGACAAAGTAGTAAATGATAAATTTCCTCTAACAAGATTAGACGATATCTTAGATAAACTTGGTAGAGCCAAATATTTTTCTACTTTGGCTATGAAGTTCTTTCCATCAAATAGAACTTGATCAACGATCTCGTCCATATACAGCGTTTTCAACACCTGATGGACATTACCAGTATACAACGTATGTTGACGATAGCTTTATCCGGATTGGAAGCTGAATCTTTTCTTTATGTTGATGATATAATCATTTTCGGATGTAGTTTGAAACATCACAATGCCAATTTGATAAAGGTTCTTCATAGGTTAACAAAGTTCAATTTAAAACTTAATGTAGTAAACGCTGCTTTTTGAAACCTGAAGTAGTATATCTTGGTTTCTTAATAACACCGAATGGTATTAAACCGGATCAAGGGCAGTAAAAGGATACCCAATACCTAAAAATGCAGACTATTACAGACGGCTAATATTGCTGATATAGCAAACTGTTTGAATGAATTACTGAAAAAGAAAGCACAGTTTAAATGGACAGAGCAACGTAAATATGCTTTTGAATTATTGAAACAGAAGTTGATAAGTCCACCTGTTTTACAATACCCAAACTTTGAAAAACTTTCCATTTTAACGACGGATGCATCTGATACCGCTTTGGGAGCTATATTATCACAAGGAAAAATTGGTGAGGACAGACCAATATTCTACGCTAGTCGTGCACTCAATAAACACGAAAAATTCAAACCAGTAATAGAGAACTAATTACTTGGTATATATTGGGGAATACAATTTTTTAAACCATATTTGTATGGTAAAAAATTTATGGTCGTAACTTACCATAGAACTTTAGTAGCACTATTCTCACACCAGAATCCTAGCTCGAATTCGTTTAGAACTTTCAGATTTTGTACAGGAAAGGAGTTAATAACGCTAATGTAGATGCACTTTCAAGGGTAAATTTAGACTCTGACATATTAAAGAAGATGATGCCTCCAGGGATTGCCGAATCCCTTAAAAATGCATTGGTGATAATGTTGTGAAACACTGTTTCACATTAGGAGCAGTTATTAGATATTATTATATATTGATGTAAATATTAGTAGTTTGAATATTAAATATTAGATATTGTTTTTGTGTGTAGTTAACTGTAATATAAGTTATACGGTACTATGTTAAATATTAGCTTAAATATTGTTTATTGTTTAACGTTGTTAATAAATATAAATTCGAATATTGCTTTAATTCAATGCTGTGGAGTGTCATTTATATTAATTCATACATAATGCAAGCAGCACATTTTCAGCCGCGCCATGGTAACGACCACGTTGCCATATGCTGTTTTGTTTATTTATGTTTGTTTTTTGTCGTGCGCTAAGTTTTTTATGAACGTTTTTAAGGTAGAGTAATACGATAGTTTTTTTGCAACGTTCTGTTACTCAATTTTTGTTTAATAACATCGACTTGGTTTATTTGTTTAGGAAACTTCCGCGTATGTTTAACAGAATGGTTACACTAAGTCGCGGCCATGAAAACTGCATTGTTTTATCGTTCTTGTTTTTTTCTCAGTAGTAGTATTATTTGTATTATTATTGTTGTTATTGTTTTAATTTTAAATTTTAAGATATTGCTTTTTTATTGTTGTTATGGTTTTAATTTTTAAGATCTAGTTTTAAGACAGGTATAAATAAAATGTGGGCAGTGGGCTGAGAGATGAGCTCTGTGGTAGTTACCCAAGAAAGTAAAAAAAACATAAACAGTTGTCTCTTAGTGTTTTCTTTTCTTTCCAGGAACATAAGTGCCATTTGGGCGCTGTTGTACGACGCTTGCAAGCGTTACAATACGCAACCCGCGATTAGGGCCAGTAAGGGGCCTAACTTTGGCTATGAAGTTCTTTCCATCAAATAGAACTTGATCAACGATCTCGTCCATATACAGCGTTTTCAACACCTGATGGACATTACCAGTATACAACGTATGTTGACGATAGCTTTATCCGGATTGGAAGCTGAATCTTTTCTTTATGTTGATGATATAATCATTTTCGGATGTAGTTTGAAACATCACAATGCCAATTTGATAAAGGTTCTTCATAGGTTAACAAAGTTCAATTTAAAACTTAATGTGAGTAAACGCTGCTTTTTGAAACCTGAAGTAGTATATCTTGGTTTCTTAATAACACCGAATGGTATTAAACCGGATCAAGGGCAGTAAAAGGATACCCAATACCTAAAAATGCAGACTATTACAGACGGCTAATATTGCTGATATAGCAAACTGTTTGAATGAATTACTGAAAAAGAAAGCACAGTTTAAATGGACAGAGCAACGTAAATATGCTTTTGAATTATTGAAACAGAAGTTGATAAGTCCACCTGTTTTACAATACCCAAACTTTGAAAAACTTTCCATTTTAACGACGGATGCATCTGATACCGCTTTGGGAGCTATATTATCACAAGGAAAAATTGGTGAGGACAGACCAATATTCTACGCTAGTCGTGCACTCAATAAACACGAAAATTTCAAACCAGTAATAGAGAACTAATTACTTGGTATATATTGGGGAATACAATTTTTTAAACCATATTTGTATGGTAAAAAATTTATGGTCGTAACTTACCATAGAACTTTAGTAGCACTATTCTCACACCAGAATCCTAGCTCGAATTCGTTTAGAACTTTCTGATTATGACTTTCAGATTTTGTACAGGAAAGGAGTTAATAACGCTAATGTAGATGCACTTTCAAGGGTAAATTTAGACTCTGACATATTAAAGATGATACCTCCAGGGATTGCCGAATCCATTAAAAATGCATTGGTGATAATGTTGTGAAACACTGTTTCACATTAGGAGCAGTTATTAGATATTATTATATATTGATGTAAATATTAGTAGTTTGAATATTAAATATTAGATATTGTTTTTGTGTGTAGTTAACTGTAATATAAGTTATACGGTGCTATGTTAAATATTAGCTTAAATATTGTTTATTGTTTAACGTTGTTAATAAATATAAATTCGAATATTGCTTTAATTCAATGCTGTGGAGTGTCATTTATGTTAATTCATACATAATGCAAGCAGCACATTTTCAGCCGCGCCATGGTAACGACCACGTTGCCATGTGCTGTTTTGTTTATTTATGTTTGTTTTTTGTCGTGCGCTAAGTTTTTTATGAACGTTTTTAAGGTAGAGTAATACGATAGTTTTTTTGCAACGTTCTGTTACTCAATTTTTGTTTAATAACATCGACTTGGTTTATTTGTTTAGGAAACTTCCGCGTATGTTTAACAGAATGGTTACACTAAGTCGCGGCCATGAAAACTGCATTGTTTTATCGTTCTTGTTTTTTTCTCAGTAGTAGTATTATTTGTATTATTATTGTTGTTATTGTTTTAATTTTAAATTTTAAGATATTGCTTTTTTATTGTTGTTATGGTTTTAATTTTTAAGATCTAGTTTTAAGACAGGTATAAATAAAATGTGGGCAGTGGGCTGAGAGATGAGCTCTGTGGTAGTTACCCAAGAAAGTAAAAAAAACATAAACAGTTGTCTCTTAGTGTTTTCTTTTCTTTCCAGGAACATAAGTGCCATTTGGGCGCTGTTGTACGACGCTTGCAAGCGTTACAATACGCAACCCGCGATTAGGGCCAGTAAGGGGCCTAACATAATTGGCGCAGCCGGTAGGATGCGACATTTGTTCCTGTTTTCGTTTATGTGCTAGGATTATAATACAATTGGCGCAGCCGGTCTTCGGACCAAACATCGTTCCGGCATTAGACTGAATATTTATTGGGAAATGTTTTTGTAGTAAATTGTTGTTTATCATTAAAATATGGGTTTTTGTTTTGGGATAGGGTAGTGAAATTAGTTTTTTGCAGTTTGGGAAGTATGGTTTTGCAAATTGCTCCCATCGTCTGTGTATATGAAGGTGGGAGCAATTTGTAAGCAATTTGGTAAGAATGTTTGTGATAGTTAGATATTAATAGTAATTTAGATATTTGGTTTTTTTATAGTAGTTAGGTATTAATAGTTTTTAATGTTTTTTTTTTTTATATATATGGGAGGGTGTATCACGGGGTCGAGAGAAGCTACTACAGTACGCACCTCTATGGACTGGATCCTGCGGGGTAATGGGCCTATGGAGCAACAGTACGGGGACAGCTACGGTACGCATAAAGGGAAAAATCATAAATGGCATGATAACCATTTACTAACGTTTTACCGGTCATAAACACGTTACCTGATCTAAAATCATTTGCTTTTGGGGCTGGGAAAAATGAGTATGCATGAAGTTCCCTTCGTGAAAGGCATACTGGCCAGTTATGTACATTTTTTCTAGTTGTAAACATGGGTCTTGTTCTTGTTTTTTTTTTATTATTGCTATGTTATGCGAGATGGTGAGGGGAAGGTAAGGGGTTTACACGGAACCCGTCGACAAGTGTATCCCACCGGGAAGCCTCATTTTTTTAATATGGAGGATGATGCCATGTGTAGCGTTCATACCTCAGTTATAGGTATAGGTTCAATGGGAAGAACCGGATATGTGGTTAAAAGCGAGTCTCGCAAAATTCGCGGCAAAGCAGTGTGGGGAAGGTTTTTGCTATAGTAGGTACAGTGTCCAAGTTTTGGTTGGCGGAATGTAACATGGAACTCTTCTACTCCAGGGAAGGATGCCGCGTTGTGTACGGTCATGCATAGTATGTGTGGCAGTGCGAGAAGGGCATGTGCCTTAATTTGTTTTATTTGAAGCATGAAAGTCTGGAAAGGTGTAGGTTGGACATATATATGTAGGGGAGCTTAAGTATGGTTTCATTCGGCCACCGGTGGATCGGCAAATGTGTGACGTTTATGTGTATTTGTTCGCGCGTATGGTAGCTTGCTGTGAGCTGTAATGGTAGCAGAGAGTCGTTTTTCTGTTAAGACCCTTTCTTAGAGATGAAATAGGCGTATTGGGATAGTATTGGCTGGGTACTGTTTTTTTTCCCTGTGAATTTTTTTTTAGGACAGGCCGCCGTACTCCTGCGGTTGGGCAGACGGCACACAGCGAATCCCCGAATGGAGAAGAAAATATGAGAGATAAATTGTAAATAAGAAAAGATGGGAGTTCTCACGTAAAAAAAATATATATATATAAGTATAAAAAAAAAATAAGCAAAGATGGGAGCCCCCCACGTAAAAAAGAAAATAACAATAATGATAAGGAGAGATGGGAGGTCACTCCTTGTAAAAAAAAATATATATAGAAATAGGAAACGGGGGGAAAGATATATGTTTAAGGAAAAAAATTTATATTAACATACATATTTATTAAAAAAAAAATTATGGATTTTAACATACATATTTGTTTAAAAAAAAAACAAAAAAATTATATATATTTTATATTTGTAGGGGGAAAAAAGAGATATATTAACATTGAATTAATAAAAAATAAATATTGAAAATATTTGAAAGTGATTTGAAGCTTTATTGAAAATAATTTGAAGTTGAAATAAATTTTCTGTAAATATTGAAAGATATGGAAGATTAAAATTCTGAAAAGAATACTTTTACCTATTCGACATCAGAAGTGGGATGTACTCAAAACAGGCTACAAAATCCAAAGCAAGTTTCTGGCTCAGAAGAAGAAAAATGGCGAACAATGTTTGTGCAGCAAAATCGTAGCTTTTTAGCTCTTGTGGAAGCGCTCAAACCATCCTCCAGCGTTGACACATATATGCCGGAATTCAACCCAGATATTGGAAATGCTGACGCTCGTGTCTGATTGTCAATGGCAAACATGTGCGTCTCGGATCAGTTACCAAAATCATCCTTGATGAATATTCTTGGTTGAGCTCTGAAAAGACAAGGATCTATCTGGCTGGCTCAAATATCCTATCCGGGAATGACCTGGGTAGAATTCAAGGATCTTTTTTCGGCTCCCTTCGATTGTACGGAAACCTCAGCTGCATTCTTAATCGGGTTGAACAGCAGCCGACCTAAAGACGGGGAATGTTATCCGCATATGCTGCCACTCTGATGACGTCTTTGATGGCTAGATGGAAGAATTTGTCTGTTGAAGAAATAGCTGTATCCACAGTATTAGCCCGTCTCAATTTGAGCCAAGAGTACATCGCATGTCCTTTACGGCTGATATTGATACAAGGAATCTGCTACAAAGAGAACTAAAGGCTATGCCGTTCTTGAAGAGGAAAGTTACAACAAAAAACGATGTCAGTGGCCACGATGCAAAAAGACAAGGTATCAACATCATTGCAAGGCATTAAATGTTTTAACTATGGCCAACAATTCAGACTAAAATGAAGAGACTCGAATGCTTTGAATTGGATGAACAACAAGTATTTAAAAAATTCGACGAAGCTAGTAACATGTTTCACTGTCAAGAGACTGGTCACTACGCATCAAGTTGCCCCAAGATTATCCGCAAAAGGTTTACTGAAAGCGATGAGATTGCTGCAAGAAACCAACGGGTGGAGCTATGTACTGTTGGTGTACCTGCTGAGACATTAAATCATTAAATCATCTCAGGCTCCGAATGTTCACTCATTCAAGAGTCTATAAGTTACAAATTTCGGGGCAAACGTTGTTTTAATGTAGTGGCAGTGACAGGGATTGGACAAACGAGTGTTAGTAGTACTTTTCAAATTTTATCGGTGACTGAAGTCGAGGGAATCGTTCTGGAAGTTTTTTTCATGTTCTGCCAGGTCCCTACTTGCATAATAAGACAATGATTGGGCGAGAAATTCTTCATCAAGGTATTACGGTACATATGGCTTCAGACAAGTTGTGTTTAAGTAGAGAGAAATTTGTTTTGACTTGTGAGACCACTACACCTTGGGATATAAATTTTAATTCACTTGACACTGACATTCCTCAGAACCTAAAGCCAAAATTGATAGATACCTTTAATTTTTTTAGTGAAAGTTTTGTTACAACATTTCCTAAATCTCATGCCAATGTGACACCGATGCAAATAGGCCTAAAAGATCCTTACAAAATGGTTTTTAGACGTCCCTATCGTTTAAGTACGGAGGAACGCTGTGTTGTTCGAAACAGGGTTAATGAACTTCTAGATTGTGGCATTATTCGTCCTAGTTCATCACCTTTTGCCTGTCCCATACTTCTTGTGAAGAAGAAAAATGGTGCTGACCATATGTGTGTGGATTTTCGGGAATTAAACGATAATACTATTCCGGATAGGTTTCCGTTGCCTTTAATATCAGATCAAATTGATCGTTTACATGTTTCTAACTTTTTCACAAGCTTGGACAAGGCTTCAGGATTCCATCAAATACCTATTCATTCTGACTCGGTTAAGTACACAGCTTTTGTAACACCTGATTGTCAATATGAGTTTTTGACAATGCCGTTTGGACTAAGAAATGCACCATCGGTTTTTCAATGTGCAGTAATGAATGCTTTAGGTGATTTAGTTAATTAGTTTGTTGTTGTCTACATGGAAGATATTTTAATTGTAGTTTCCAATGCTGAAGAAGCATTGGAAAGACTCCGCATTGTATTCCAGGTGCTCACCGACAAGGGATTCTCACTGAATTTGAAAAAATGTTCTTTTCTGAAGCAGAAAGTACAATACCCCGGTTTTGAAGCCAGTGCTGGAAAGGTAAAGCCAAACCCTACGAAAATTGAAGCCTTGACTGCGTTGCCTCCACCCGAAACTGTTTATCAATTGCGCCAATTTATAGGACTTGCATCCTACTTTAGAAAGTTTTTCCCTAAATTTTCTCAGATTATGGCACCATTGTATTCTTTAACGTCTAGCAAGAGTAAAATTGATTGGAAACCCGTGCATGAAGCCTTAAGACAACAAATGATAACAGTTTTGACTTCTGAGTCTGTATTGGTTATATTTGATCCTTCATGCTCAACAGAACTTCATACGGATGCTAGTGCTATTGGATATGGTGCTGTTTTAATGCTGAAAAAAGATGCGAAGAGTTTTGTGGTTGCCTACTTTAGCAAGAGAACTTCGGTCGCTGAATCTATGTACCGCCCTTTAAACTCTCGGCTCGCAAAACAACGACACACAATATTAATTTACATTTAATCGCAACAGGTAGTGCCCATGCGAACGGTCAAGTTGAGCGTGTAATGAGTACGTTAAAGAATATGCTCACGGCAGTTGAGACAAGTAATCGCACCTGGCAGGATGCTCTTCCCGATGTTCAATTAGCCTTGAATTGTACTCAAAGTTGTCTTACCAAACATAGTTCGTTGGAATTGCTTATAGGTAAGGAAGCTAGACCTATCGAAATGCTAGTGTCTGATGAAATTGAACCATTGGTAAACCTTGATGAACTTCGAAATGAGGCCATTTGTAATATAGAAAAAAAATGCTTGTTATGATAAGATCTGATTTGATAGTACTAAGTCTAGATTGGACAATTTTGTTGTAGGTGACTTGGTGTTACTACAAAACGGGGAGCGCAATCAGACAAAGCTTGATCCAAAATACAAAGGTCCATTTAGAGTAATGGAAGTTTTGGATGGTGAGCGATATACAGTTAAGTCTTTTTCTGTTAATAATGTATGATTAATGTACAATGAAAATGTGGTTGATGGTGATTGCATTACTGGATGGAAGTAATGGTGTGAGTTGAAAATATTGCGGATAAACATATAATAAATAAAATCAATAAAATAAGTACAAGGTGGTACACAAGCCGGTAACATTTATTATTATTAAATTTTGGCACAATCCCATAAAACATAAAACAGAGTGGTTGTGTAGTGTTGAAAATATATGTACACTATTGTATTTGTTTTGTGATTTTATTCTTAAATTTATGTACAAATGTTGATTGATTGTTATATATATACGTTTAAAATTTTTCGTCTGCATGCTGCCGAATTGTAATTCTGTCTGTTTTATTTTACAAAAATGCATGCCCTGATGAGTAGCGTGTACGCTCTCAAAATTAGTAATGGTAAAAAAAAATAAATAAGTAGCTGTGAATTTTAAAGAGAATGAACTTACTTTCAACTGTATGTACGTATGTAGTTAACTTTTAGAGCAAGAAATATACAATAACAATAACGGCAATGTACCATGTACATATGTACATACATCGGTTTTGTATGAGCAAATATTATTAGTACAGCAAATATTATTAGTCGATATAACTAACATTATTCGACTGACATAATAAGATTATAGAGTATAACAATAAAAAATATTTTAAGTTGACTCTTGAACTTGTAAATGCCGCCCTTGATGCTGACCAGCATGATGTATAACTCCATGAATTGCTGGAACTCCAAGAAATCGCTTGACTATAAGAACAAGATATTGACAAGTTGTTAGTGTTGCAACTTATGAGCTGGGTAGTGGTAGATGACAGATTTTTGAAACAGCTCGCTTGTAGGATCCAGTGGAAGTGCGCACCATTACTACACGCACAAGATTGTCACTGCCAGGAAAAATTTCTGTAATCGGTCCTAGACTCCATTCATGAGGAGGTAAGTTATTTTCCTTAACAAGAACCAGATCCTTTACCTTTAAATTTGGTTCTACATATCTCCACTTTGGCCGTGCTTGTAAATGAGCTAACCAGTCCGTAGACCATCTTGTCCAAAACTGTTGTAACATGAGTTGCAATTCCATGTTATGTTGAGTAAACCCTTTCGGTTGGGATGGAAATTGCGGTGACGCAACCAACGATTCTCCAATGAGAAAATGTGCTGGCGTCAAGACAAATAAGTCATCTGGGTCAGATGTTAATGTGCCTAGCGGTCTCGAATTCAAACAAGCCTCGATTTGAATGAGAACTGTCGATAGAAGTTCGTACGTTAAACGATTTCCTCCAATGAAACTTTTAAAATGGTACTTGATTGATTTCACGTTCGCTTCCCACAACCCCCCAAAATTCGGTGAATGCGGTGGGTTGAAATGCCATTGTATATTTTGAGAAGTCAGTTTCGATACGACTGATGCGTCAAATTCGCCCAACGTAGATTGTAATAATGATTTAGCTCCGATGAAATTAGTGCCACAATCACTGTATAAATCGCGGCATAGTCCACGTCGGCCAATAAAACGCTGCAATGCTAAAATAAAATGTTTAGTTGTTAGTCCAGTCACTTCTTCTATGTGTATGGCCTTTGTAGCTAGGCAAATGAAAATTGCTATGTAACCCTTGTAAACAAGATGTCCTCGATATCGTGATGCCTTTAGTTCAATGGGAACGGCATAGTCCACACCAGTTGCCAAAACGGTCGCCCAGGTGGATTGACACGCTGCAGTGGCAAATCACCCATCAATTGTGTAGATACTCTTGGCCTATTTCGAAAACAGTGGATACACTTAAGAAGTTGCGAACGTACTGTTCGTCGTGCATTGAGAATCCAAAATTTATGGCGAATAATGGTTGAAGTGAGTTGTGTGCCACCATGGAGTGTTTGTAAATGAGCATCTGTAATAACCAGATGAGTAAAGTGGTGGTCACTTGGTAGGATGATGGGATGTCTTTGGTCATACGATAGAACTGCATTCTACAGACGACCATTGATGCGAAGATTTTGATTAGCATCAATAAACGGTGTTAAAGATGTTAATTTTCTGGTAGCTGACAGGGGTTTCCCGTGTTTAATTGCAGCATATTCGCCTGCGAATGATTCTTGTTGCACCAAATTGATACGATGTAGTGCTTCCAGTATTCCTTGGACGTAAGCGCGCCAGTCTGGCGTAAGCGTTTATTTATGCAAGGACAATTTCTTTTAAAACGAAAAATTAATGTGGTTATGCGTTGTTGCCAATACTGCTCCACACAATTCAATGCGAGGAATTGTAAGTACTTTAGTAGGTGCAGCTCGATTTTTTGCCGTGATTTGCCTAACTTCGACACGGCCATCCTGCAATTCGATACGGAGATATATTGAAGTTGCGAAAGCTGATTGTGAGCCGTCACAGAAAACGTGAATTGAAAGTGTTGCATCCGATGAACCTGTTCCAAGCCATCTAGGCATAAATATGACTGATATGTCCGGAAATTCTGAAATGAACAGGTGCCAACGAGTATAGGGAATTTCTTCATCCCAATCCAGAGGCGAGACTGAACCATTCGGTCGTGGGATTTTTGGAGCCCAAATTTCTTTCAAAATAATTTTTTTCGCCACCGTAATTTCTGAAACCAGCCCTAATGGGTCATAAAGTCGAGCAATGACAGATAAGACTGGTCTTTTAGGACACTTTGTATCTAACTTACTATTCATTTGAAAACTGAATCCATCACTTTGAGGATGCCACACCATTCAAAGGGTCTTCACCGTGCCTTTACCGTTTAGTGTTAGAGCTGAATTGCAAGCCTGATGGTCAACTGAGATTCCAGAAAGAAGGGTAGCTGTTTTTGATGACCATTTTCGCAATTTCATTCCTGCTGATTTTAGTATCCGGATGAGTTGCTCTCGTAACACAAGTGTGTGTTCGATTGTATCACTGCCACTCAGAATGTCGTCCACGTAGATATCATTTAATAGTAGATTTGCTGCTAGTGGATAATTTTTCCTTTCATCTTGTGCTAACTGGTGCAACATCCGAATAGCTGTGTAGGGTGCCGAAGCGGTTGCAAAAGTAACTGTGGTGAGACAATACGTTTTGATTTCTCCGGTGTGATCTCGCCAAAGAATGCGCTGAAACTATGCATCGTCATAATTCATGCCGATACAGCGATACATCTTCTGAATGTCTGCAAGGAAAACATATCGATGTAAACGCCAGTTTAGCAAAACAGCAGAGAGATCATTTTGCAAAGCAGGGCCTGCGCATAGCAAATCATTTAGCGAGCGGCCATTTGAAGTTTTCGTTGAAGTGTCAAACACGATGCGCACCTTAGTTGCCACTGTAGCTGGAATAATTTGATTTAGCTGGAAGTATTCTTCTATTGCCTTAGTGTATTGCATATATAAGTCGTTGTTACGTTGAAGTCGACGCTCTAAATGAAAAAAACTATTATAAGCTATTTGTTCAGATTTGCCTAAAGTTTGCGTAGAGTCATAGTATGTTTTTAATGGCAATCGAAACAAATATTTGCCGCTTTCTTGACGACAATGTATTCACGGAAGAAATTTTCGCACCATTGCTCTTGTGACGTAAGCGTTTGCTCTTCTGGAACTTGTTCAGAATCATAAAATCGCTGAACCAATGATTCTCATTCAATTAAGTTGAAATTACAATGAACCGTTGTAGATTAGCTGGAGGCTGTAGAAGTTAGACCAGAAATAATCCAGCCGAGATGAGTTAATTGAGCTATAGGTTGGTTTGGCAACACATTTTTGACAGTAGGCAATATAATTTTAGCGTATACATCAGCGCCGAGAATAATGTCAATCTTTTTGCGTTGCTGATAAGTTGGATCTGCTAGTGGCAGATCTTGTAAATGTGACCATTATTGTGGTGTGATTGTTTTACCTGGCAAATATATGTTAAGGTTCTTGAGAACATGTGCGTGTTCTATGTCGCAAATATAATTTGAGTCAGGGTGCGAGTGCAATGCGCAACTGACTACGAATTTCGATGTGTTTGTAGAATTTGCATTGATTCCACAAATGTCTACTTGAGTTCTTTTCCGTTGGAGATTGGGGAATTGAACCACCTTTTCAGATATTATGGTGCCTTCAGACCCTTGATCAACTAAAGCGCAGAATACACCTCGTTGGTTCGTAGAGGGATTACATAGTGTAACCAGCGCCGTAGCTAACAACACGGACCGTGTCGAGGACGCAAACTCGTATGCTTGTTGCTGTATGGAATGGTTGGTTACGTTTGTGTGTGCAGTGGTGATACGTGAAGCCGCACTATGTGGCGTGATGACTGAATTCTCCCGTAAGGAATTATGACCGTTTGGAGAATATGGCATGCTGTTGTGTACTTGTGCGACTGTCGTACTTTGGTTGGATGTTGTAACTGCAAAATGGAGTAATGTGTGGTGACGTTGACCAGATTGTGCACAGTTTTTTATGCTGGTGCATTGTGAGAAACAGTGAGTTAAACTCAGGCAATTTAAACAAAGTTTTGCCTTGTCTACTATCTTCCTTCTTTCATAGCAATCTTTTGATAGAAACGTGGGACAGCGACGAATGATATGAGTTTTTGAGCAGAGCGTACAATACAACTGTTCTGAACCAGTCGTGGCATGAAATACGTGAGTTTTGGCCGGGGACCGAGTTAACTTGGAATGTGATCTAGGGGTTTGAGGAACCGTAGCCTTATTTTTCGACACTGCATTTTGAGCTACATTTCTATTTTCGATTGCATCCATCGTGAATAATTCTTTTAGCAGAAAATCTTCAAAGGTTTTGAATGTGGGAATGGTAGTTGCACTGCCTAAATGATGCCCCCATGCCAAATTAATGCTCCCAAATTAATCAACTTATTGAACGCATCATAAAAACTTGGCCAATCAGTAAACTTGCCTGAAAATGAAGGCGTAGGAATTTTTTCAAATTGAGTATAAACATTGCATCTTGATTGCGAATCATTCAAGGTAACAACGCTGCCTTGCTCTATTGTAGAATCATTAAGTGAAAACAATTCATCACATTGTTCTTGGAACGCGGTGCGTGCGTCTAAATACAATTCTTCAAATTTCATCGCTATTTCGCCCTTTATATATTCGTCTTCATCGGTGATCTTAGACATAAAGATAGAATGATGAGCAGCATTAAATTCGTTGAACAGTGATTCAATTCGTTTCAGACGTTCAGTAAAATATTGTCTAGTTTTTCTAGAGACCGAATCCTTTTTAAAATTAACAAAATGACCATTTAACGTTGATAACCGGGATTTCTATACCTTAATCAAACCCTTCAGACTTATTTCGTCACTAGCCATCTTAATAATGAACAACACCACAAAGTGTCAAATCCTGCACACACACCTGTTGTCAGAGTTAACCTCACTTATTGGTGTACCGCTTCCGAATGATGATGCAGTTGTTGTAATGCCACGGGAAGATGTCCAATGGATATAAACCACGTGGGGACTTCACGGTTGCTGTTAAGCCACGGCTCTGTATTGCGCAACGTGCAGATGTTCAGCAAAAATGCATATCTTTTTTTTTCTCAAAGTTATGTACACTACAACCACCAATTTGAATATAATGAGATATATAAAACCTGAAATTTAAGAATCCCCTCATGGGCCACCATAATATGTGCAGTGTTTTGTGATTTTATTCTTAAATTTATGTACAAATTTTGATTGATTGTTATATATATGCGATTAATCTTTTACGTCTGCACGCTGCCGAATTGTAATTTTGACTGTTTTATTTTACAAAAATGCATGCCCTGATGAGTAGCGTTTACTGTTTCAAAATTAGTGGTGGTAAAAAAATAAATAAGTAGCTGCGAGTTTTAAAGAGAATGAACTTACTTTCAACTGTATGTACGTATGTAGTTAACTTTTAGAACAAGAAATATATAATAACAATAACGGCAATATACCATGTACATATGTACATTAGGGATATAACTTTTTTTGCATTATTAATACCCATAACTACGTTGTAGCCCATTATGTTTTGACCATAAAAATCATATTCCGTGCTCATTTGCGCAAAAAATGTTCCCGCCACCAAGCAAATTTCTAAAAGTCCTCAAGAAGAAAAGAAAATAGTTAATTTTTTTTAAATTAATTTTCTTCATTTATTATAAGTACATAAATTAAAGTTGAACAAACATTTAAGTAGTGTAATGAAGAGAGTTCTGGAAACAAGAGCAGGGAGCAAAAATGTTATACTAATTTTGTATGGGAAAACTAACAGCAACGATAAGAAAATCAACCCTGTTTTGTTAAAAGTTCTGTTGTTAAAAGCTCTGTTGTGGTTTTGATTGATATGTATGTGTGAATGTGTGTTTGAAACAGTTGATATGTTCTGTTTGTTAAAAGTTCTGTTGTGGTATTTGATTGATATGTATGGATGAATGTGTGTTTGAAACAGTTGGTATGTACCAATAAGTTTTTTGAAATTGTGTGTATGTAATCAGATTCAGCGACGGTGTGAAAATAGTTTATGAAAACATCAAATTAAGTTGTTTGAATACAAAAGCTTGTTCTTAACCTTAGTCAACTAAGTTGATATAAAATTTAATCGTTTAAAAAACAAATCAAAACAATACTATTTATATTCATTTTATTTATTAATTTTTTTGGAGAATTTTATTATGTAATAAAAAATAAATCTCATATTTAAGTATATATATATAATATTATTGAAGTTCATCTTTGTTGATCCAAGAATTATGTTGATTGGAAAATCCCAACCATTTAACGTACATCTGTTGTCCCATAGTTTTAATAACTTTTTCAATCAAATATGTATTTGGATAATGTGTCTCCAATAGTTCATTTTCATAGAATCCGCCAACAATCGGATTCTGTGTGTGATTGTAAATTATTTTGTTTGCAAAAACTATTATAAATATGTATAAATAAATATTGTTTTTGTAAAAGAAAAAACAGTTTTGTATGATTTAGACTTTATTAAAATTTCAATTATTGTTTATTTTGAAATGTCCCCAAGCGTAGGTATTAATACCATCTTCTCTTATATAACGTTTATTATCATCATAACTTAATACAACTTTTGATATTTGTTGTGTATAAATTTCATGTAGAATAGATTTAAATATATACATTTTATCATAATATATAGTTTTATCTATCAGACAGTTACGATAATCATTAATAGTTAGTTTTTTTAAAACAGAGTTTTTTACACCTTTAGCTTTTTTGGTTTCTTCTTTATCAACAACAGCTATTGAATACACTTTTGATCGAAGCCCAATAAATTCTAACATTATAGGGCGATTATTCTCATCTTTCATCATTCCCAGCACCTTTTTGTTTTGCAAGGGGAAATTGAAAACATTATTAATTGAATAGTCTGATGTATCAAAGTTTAGATGAAGATCATTGTAAATATCATTATAGAAATCGTCTGTTCTTATTGTGTAAATTAAAGAGTCAGTATCCATATAATTTAATGTTAAATTTTCATTAAATTTTGGTTGCATATACTGATAGTGAAAATCATACATTTTATATTTAGATAGTTCTAGAACTGAAAACCCTAAATATATAGGTTTATTAAACGTTACCCTATCCATACTCATTTGAATTGCAATCATATTATCGGTAAAATGTTTTGAACTATGGAAATTAGGTTTTGCTATAAGAGCTCGTGCACCCAAATGATTATGTTCACTCTCCCAAGCATTAACGATTTTCACATTTTTACGTTTTTCAACGTTTTCCATCGTTTTTCCGTATACTGCATTATTTAAAAGTTTAAAAAAATTTTTTTCAAATTCATTTTTGCCATTGGTTCGATGAAAGGTATTTAAATCGATATACTTTTTCAACCAAGTTGATTGTTTAAATCTTAATATTCTATGAATTTTAACTAATTTTAGACCATTTCTAATACGCTGCTGAAGATTTCGATAGTGAATTATATATGATTTTTTGTTAGTTAAATCGGGAATTAGTTTCTTGATATTATGATGTGTTATTGGTGGACTTTTAAGTTCAGCACAAAAGGGTAAATCATTGTGACTATCATGAAGTTCTTGAGGATAGTCTAAATCAACTTCTAAAATGTAACCTAAATCAGAGTTTTCGGTTACTTTCGAAATATCAAAGCTATCTATATCTTCAATCCATTCAAATTTACCTTCTGGTAAAGATTCAGACATTGCCCAACCATATAAATTGTTTGCGTCTAAATACATAAGATATTGTGTGGGCTTAGAACAATCATATGTTTTCATATATTTATGATTTGCAACTGTTCGACGTGTTGAGCATTGAACAATACCACCTCTAATTCCTTTTTTAATGAAATTATACATATTTATATCGGTGAACAATTCCAATTCAATTTTCGTTATTTTTAACATGGCATCCCACGACAAACCAGGTGTCGTATAGTAATGACATGGATCAAGATGATATATTGATTTACAAACAGAACGAAAATTTTCAAATACATCAGTCAAAAGAAGTACATCTGTTTTTAGATATAAAAGCATATACTCATTTAGAGATTGACAGTTAAATGTAGACCAAACACTTAACGCATGTTCATAATCAGCAATACTACATTCTTTATTATTTAATGTAGAGAAAAACTGTTCGCGAGAAGGTAAGAAATTTTCGTTTAATTTCTCAGCTGAATCGATATACTCATAAGGAAATATACCTTTTCTTTTCAAAAGATGAAATTCTAATTGATTTGGAAATATCGATTTTAATATTTTAAAGTCATCGTTCTGTAAATAATTAGATAAACTATCTAAACTTGATGACATAAATTTAAAAGAATCGAGAAAACGTAATTCTAAATTATATCTATCAGTAATTTGAATTCTTTTCGTAACAGCTATATACAATTCTTTATTAAGGGGTATAACATTTATATCACCCGGATAATCTGCTAGTGCCTTTACAAACAAATGGCAATCATAACAAGAAAAGTTATGAAAAATTATTGGGATATAGTTAGGTAATTGATAATTAATATTACATTTCGAATGAGCTGGACCGCGATATTGACCAGTTAAATGACAATGATCAGCACTTCTATCATCATCATCTAAAAATTTTTTACATATATGACACACACTAGTATTATAATGTTTTTCAAGTTCATGGGGTAACAGAGAATTCATTACTACTACTTTCATTAGAAAGTTTTCACACAAAAAACGTGCATCATCTATCAAATTTTGAACAAAATCTTCAACAACATCGTTACCCGTATACGTTCTAAACTTATTTAGTTTAGAATCGAAAGATGATTTTATGTAGTAGCTGTAAGCTATAGGTATATGTTTTTGAATGCTGGTAACATTATTAGAATTTTTGTTGTTAATTTTACTTAATATACATTCAAAATCCGCATAGATAACAAATGGTACATCTAATTGATTTTTAAAATTTTTGAACTGCAATATATTATCATTATCAACACCCGTAGGCATTTTGGTGACAATTTTATTGCATTCTTGCTTATGTTTTAACAGCAAGAGTTCACTACTTGAATATTGTAAACAAAAATTACAAAAATATTTAGCACCATTGTGTTTTGAAACCTGTGTGCTCAATAAACTACTTATGTTTCTTATCCAAACATAATGTGATTCATCGTTTCTATCGTCTTGAATGTATAGTAGATTGATATGATTAACTTTTTCATCAACTGTCTTATAATATGGTCCAACGATTTCTTTTTTTATCACATCACATCCAAAAACATTCACACTTATATTTAAATTATTCAAATATCTTAATATCACCAACAGATAGAGGAAAGGTTAAGGTGGTGAAATCAATTGTTATTCCATTTGTTAGTGTTATTAAGCTTTGTGTGATAACATTACTAAAATGTGAATACTTTGGATTTAAACGTTTGTTTTCTAATGCAGCTATCAGAGCCCATTTAAAACAATAATTATCATTATTTCTAATGTTGATGCACGCTTTTTTATTTCTGATAAATATTGGTAGTTCTAAATATTTAGATCCTTTTATTGGACAATACTTGTTTACGTTTATCTCAATTCTATTTATAGAGACTAGAGCCCAACCACTATCTCGCTCTTGAAATTCATCCATTTTGGTAACTATTTCTATACTATGACTATCGTACACGTCTGATAGATCTTGTTCTAATTGAACTATTACCATTTTCGTTTGAAAAGATTTCATACTAATTAGAGCACTATCATCATCATCATTTTCATTCTTATTAGTTTTTGAGAATTTTATATATTCTGCAAAAAGTTCTATATTGAATTTTATATTTAGATGTTCTAATAACATATTTTTTAAAATATAATGCTTTCTTTTGCATTCGAAAATAAAATGTTTGCTGAAAGCTCATCTTCCTTTTTATTTTCGTATACAAAAGTTTGGATACGCTTATTAAATAAATTTTTGCTTATATATATATCGTTGTTCATAAACAAACGATTATTTTTATACCCTCCACTCCAGTGTGCAGAGGGTATATATAAGTTTGTCATTCCGTTTGTAATAATTAGAAAAAAAAATTTGGACCCCATAAAATATATATATTTGTGATCCTTATAACAACCGGAGTTGATATAGCGATGTCCGTCTGTCCGTCTGTCCGTCTGTGGAAATCACGATGACGGCATCAATCGGGCAGCTAGGGTGCTCGTTGGCATAAAAAATGATTCATTAACATCCTGAAAAGTTCGCTATTTAAAATCGTCCAAATCGGTCGATTAGGGCCCGAGATTTGAATGAAGAACTAAAAAAAGTCTTGAAAAAATATAATTTTCTATGTTGTTCTTGTCACGATCACGCCCTCAATAGGATAGCTAGGGTGATAATTTTTAGTGAGAATGATTCACCAAATTAATGGGAAGATTTCTACTTCAAAAATCATTAAAATCGGTGGAACAGGTCCAGGTAAATCTATGAAAAATTAAAAAAAAAATGAAAAACATGATGTTTCCATATTGTTCCTGTTGTTATTCTAAATGTTGCATTGTTGTCATAGCTGGACTTGTTGTTTTTGTGGTCGTTGTGGTAATAATATAATAAAAACAAACCCTTTGTACATTTTTTTGTGAACTCTGGTAGAAAATTTTAAAAGTTTCCATTGTTTTGGCATCACTAAAAAAATTTGTTAGATCATTTCTGTCATTGCCACGAGCCTGCATGCAAAATTTCAGATCGATTGGCTCACGGGAAAGGGGCTAAAAATCGATCCAAAATTTTGTCGACAAGCAGACACTACCAGTTAATATAAAGGCAGTAAATAAAGGGAGTAAAAGTTCACCAATAATTTAAAAAACAAATTTTTATGTATTAATTTATTTAAAGAAAAAAATAATTAAATGAAATAGTAATAATAATAAAAAAAAAATAATATACAATACAAAAAAAAAGAATATATAAATAAAATAAAATAAAGATAAATGCATTCATAGCATTATAATACATATAAAAGGTCAATGTTTTCTAACCGTAACCGTAACGAGTCAGTTGTTTTTTTTTTACATGAAAATCATTTAAAACAGTTACCGAACGTAACCGGAACGTCCCAATACTTTTCATGTGAAAAAAAGGCTGACACGTTACGTAACAGTTAAATGTCGCTAACTTGTTCTTTACACAGGCTACTGCTTTTGCAGCCAACTTCAAGTCTATTTATATAGTTTCGTAAGCATAACTGATAATATTGTTTCTATTATTTTTTGCTGTAAGTAATAAATTATAAATATACTGAATTTGCAAACTAAAATGGATACATATATTGGAGGTGCTTTAATACAAAAGAGTTAACGAAACAAAAAAAAAAAAAAAAAAAACAAC
Source organism: Cordilura impudica (assembly GCA_963682025.1). NCBI lineage: Eukaryota > Metazoa > Arthropoda > Insecta > Diptera > Scathophagidae > Cordilura > Cordilura impudica. The sequence continues at coordinate 210,508,151 of OY821517.1, read as the reverse complement.
TCTACAACATCAACAATGGCAGTCATATGTTCTTCAAATAAAAAAAAAACTGCAAGTGTGTTTTGTTGGCTACAAAACAAAAATAGTGTTGACAATATAACAAAATATGTAAAAGAAGATAGTGCTATGAAATATTTTATTTTGTTTAAAAAAAAAATCACAAAATGAAAGGCTATAATTCCATTAATAATCAAAAGGCGTTAAACTAATTTATTTATTTTTACGTTGTACTAATGCATTTTAAATAAGTAAAAGTAATTGTATATTTAAATTAAAATGCATTTGTATTATATGTTGCTGTCGTATTCAGAAAAATCAATTTTTTGAGGTGCGTGGATTTTCCATATTTACTGTTTTACTATTTTCGTAATGAGGTTAAATGAGTTAAAAAGAATTTAAAATATTTGAAAATATTAGGTGAGGATCCTCAAGATGTAATATACGATCGGTCTAAAACTTTTCACTTAGAGCCACAGTTAAATTCGAAACAACAAAAACCCATATATTTTGTGCATAAAGTTTAACATTAAATGTGCTTTTCTAAAATGTCTATATATTTTTTCTCATTCATTTCTGACCATCTTCAATGTAAATTTACCAAAGTTTTTTTTATTGCAATATGTATATAAAACTTAAAAATTTAATATTTTTTATTGTGTATTAACTTATTATTCTGCGATTTTCATTACATCACAAAATGTTACAAATTGGCACTACTGTTTCAAAAACAGAAAACTTCTAAATCAGTTGAAAACAGTTGATCTGTAAAACTGTGTGTGAAATTGTGTCTAATAAAATTACAAATATTAATAAATATAATAATACATATATATATATTTTATTAATTTTGTTAAGAATTAGCACAAAATTGATTTTCCATTTTGCATTTCATTTATAAAGAATTCTGCCATATATTGTTAAAGGGAAAATCCATTTTTGTTATATTAAAAAAAAACAGACTTGTATTTAATTTTTCCGTGACTGCCTCAATAATTGCGTAGATGCCACCACAATATTTTTTCTAATTAAAACAGTTGATCTGTAAAAATGTGTGTGAAATTGTGTCAAATAAAATTACAAATATTAATAAATATAATAATACATATATATATATTTTATTAATTTTGTTAAGAATTAGCACAAAATTGATTTTCCATTTTGCATTTCATTTATAAAGAATTCTGCCATATTTTGTTAAAGGGAAAATCCATTTTTGTTATATTAAAAAAAACAGACTTGCATTTAATTTTTCCGTGACTGCCTCAATAATTGCGTAGATGCCACCACAATATTTTTTCTAATTAAATATTAACCAATATCTAACTAGAATTATGATTTATTCTGACTAAAAAGTTCCAATTAAAAGTTATTCATCCCAATTATGAATATTCTCAAGGAATTTCTTTCTCACGGAAAATACATTTCTCGAGAAAAAATTCCTCCAATTATAAATTCCGCGTGAACAAAAAATGATTAACTGGCATCATCGAATTTCGAAGCCACTTGCTTTGCTTATTGACAATTTATTTTCTATTTTTTGTGTGTGTGCAAACGACCCTACAATAAATGTCCCAATAAACATTTTTGTTTGCTATCAACTTGAGGTGCATTTGAGATCAAATACATTTCTCAAATCTCCAACGTTAATTCTCAAATGCCCTCAATAGTTCGAATATAGTCTTCTCAACTTAAAAGCCACATTTTTTATATGGCGATTTTCATAGTTATCAAATTGAGAAATTTGTGATTCTCAACTTGATAGCAAAGAAATATTTCCAATCGGTATCAAATGGAAGGTACGGAATTGCCATATTAAAAAATATTATACTAATTTTAGAAATGAAAACAATGTACTTTTTTTAATGTTTCAATTTAATTTCATTATATATTTAACATTACTATGTACATATTTAACATTAAATGTACATATTATGTACATTTTTTAAAATCTAGAATTAACAAGTGAGAGTGTTAAATTCGGCTGTGCCGAATCTTTGATACCCTCCACCTCGGTTTGAGTCTTGATAATAAATGTAAATGAAAAAGTAAACAATTTGTTAAACTTAATACCAAATTATTTCAGCAAATTCTTTGGGTTGGTTTTCTTCTTTTCTATTATTCGGATTTATTTCGGTGTTTGCTTTTTGGTCATCGTGGTTGCTGATCGGCATGCATTTTGGTTATATACTTATATGCATGCGTTTCCGGTTATATGACATAACTTCTCGTTTAATTTAGTTTTTGCTAATTAAATAGCTCGCCCTAACCTCCATTGCAAAGGTAATGGTTGTGTAGAGTGGCTATATGCATTAAATCGTGCTAATTGGAGATGGCTGTATAGTTTCTTTTAACTGGCCAAATATTTCTTCATTGTGGCCATATAGGTCGGATGGAGTAACAAAATAATAACCAAAAAAAAAAAGCTCTCTCAACGTTTTTTTAAAATATTGCCATATTTTGAAAACATAGAGAATAAATTTATAATAATAAATAATCAAATTAGGGATGAAAAACGCAAAATACGAAAAGTCCCAAACATTTTAAATAAAATAATTTAATGTTATCTTTATTTTCTGAAAAACTTCAAATTTTCATCCAAAAAAAATTGTGAAAATTTATATATAAAAAATAACATTCTCATAAAATTACGTTTACTTATGTAACAATTTTTATGTTAGCAATTCTTAAATATCATTTGAGGTTTTCTTAAATTCATTGAATTTAAATTAATATCGACAAATCTGTTTTTCTATTTATTTAAATTGTAAAGGAGTGGCATCTCTGTCAAAATAAGCGAAAAACACAAAGAATAGAAAAAAACAAATTACTTCGTGTTTGACAGGATGATTTTATGTTTATGTTTAATATCTTTATTTTTTTTACTAATATTTCTGTTTATTTATTTGAAAATGAAATAATGAATTGAATATGCTATTTAATTTTTTTATTTATATAAAAAAGTTTTTTAATTAAAGCAAAATATTTTCACTATTTCATGATTTTTATTTATGTATGACGACATTTCAACCTAAAAATTTAAGTTTTTATCGATTGGATAAACAACACAAAAATGGTTGTCGTTTAGATAACAACAACAGCTGACTTTAACAATAGCGAATATCATTTCAAAATTTTACTGATAATTTTGCAATTTTCTTTTTTTTTTACAATTCGACTATCATTAAAAGAAGTTACTGAATCGCGGTACTGAAAAGTTATTAATATCTCCTGAATGGCAATATTTTTTTTAAATGTAAACATTTTTAAATGTAAAGATATTTCTAAATTTAAAATTATTATTTCCGACGTTTTGATATGATTTTCTGAAACTCAATATTTTCTAATTTATAATTGGAAATTTTATTTTCAGTTTTTATTATAATTGATATTTTCTTAAATTTGAATGGAAAATTTAAAAAGTGAAATTTTGTATTTATGTGAATAATAATGCTTTATTAATTATAAACAATTTTTAAAAATTAGATGTAATCGCAATCAGATATTTTATAGGTAAAGCAGAATAATAATTCTATATTTTGTAAAGACAACAAAAAGTAAACCCCCCAATCTCACATCACACTGAAATTGTAAAATCGTTGTGTACGTATTATCAACGAAAAATTGTTCGAATTAGTCGAATCCATCGCCATTAAATTTTATGCTCAAACATCTGACTGCAATCTCATTTTTAAAATGTTGTCGAAGCGAAACTTGATAAAATTTGTATACTTCTCTATCTTATTTTATTTTAAGTAGAGTTACCAAGTTTATTATACAGGCACATGTTTGAGGGAAGAAAAATTTAAAAGTTTCCATTGTTTTGGCATCACTAAAAAAATATGTTAGATCATTTCTGTCATTGCCACAAGCCTGCCTGCAAAATTTCAGATCGATTGGGTCACGGGAAAAAGGTTAAAATCGATCCAAAATTTTTTCGACAAGCAGACACTACGAGTTAATATAAAGGGAGTAAAAATTCACCAACATCTAAAGCAAATAATGCTAAAATACCTAGTTGTTAATAAAAAAAACAATTGGGCAATTCACAATGGGTAATGTATCGTTGTATCTGTTGTATCGTGTATCACTTTACAATAGTGTAAAATTGTTGCTGGTAATTTTCACTGAAAAATCTGATACACGATCCAACTTCATTGGCTATGTTTAGTAAATGTTGTATATTGTATCATAACATATCAGTTCCAAGTGAATGCCAGTTTTTATGAAAAAGAATAAACAAATACATAGAATATTATCGGCATAAATAATTATAAAATAAAATATGGCAAATAATGCAAATAACGCAAATACATGGATAAGTTTATTTACATAAAAATTAATGTTTATATTTTTAGTATGTATTTTCTCTTTCAGTACCAACCAAAACATTTAACATTTTTTTTTTTTCATTATAAATTAAAATGCAAGAGGTACGTAACTAAAACTCCAGGGTATATCTTACGACCAAAAAGCAAACACTGACAAGTGTTTTCTCTTATACAAAATAGCAGAAGCGACGAAGCGATCTTTCCTCGTTGGATCGAAAATTACTAAAGAAAGCGTTTTACAATATGAAAATACAACTGAGTGTTCACAACAAATGATTGTATTGTGTATTTCAATACAACATACAATATACAACACCTGTTGTGAATTGCCCAAATGTAAATTTAGCAAAAAAATTTATGTATTAATTTATTTAAAGAGAAAAACACAAAAATAACGTTTGATGTTGTATTTTTTGTGTGTAATATTTAAATATACATACATACACATATTAAATAATACAAATAATGTACATATATTATATATATGTATGTATGTATATTCATAGTAACTGCATGTTAGAAATAAATCGGTTATTTTATTTACATAAAATTCTGCAGTATTTTGTTGTGGGGAAAATACATTTCTTTTGTATTAACAGAGTGTCACTTCATTTTGCTCAGCGTGACTATGCCACAGTAGATGCCGCCATAATTTTTGTTTGTTCTAATTAGCTTTGCAATAGTTATTTCTATTTTAACATGAATGTTAATATTTTCAACTAGATATCATACAGAACAATGTTAAGAGTATACACGGGTTGGTCTTTTATTTCATACGTTTTTTCATTATTCTTTTACAAATATGAACATAAGTTTGGCATATTACCCACCAATCTCACATCACACTGCAAGTTCGAAAAACTCAATACACTCACATTTTTTTTACTAATACACACACATTTTCCGCAGTGGTCACACTAATGGCACCAAATTTTTCGTGCGAGTAGTGGCAGACACTAACGATGATTAATGTTACCCTGTTATAAATTTAATGCAAATTTACTGGATTCTGTAAAATTGTAATTAAAGTTTTAACTTGTTAAATCTATTATAATGATTTATTTTTTGAAATGCGCATACAAAAACGCAAGTTTGTTAATTATAGAGCATAAATATTATTAACTATTATTAAAATAATACTAATAATAATAAATGTAAACATTTTCCCTCAAACATGTGCCTGTATAATAAACTTGGTAACTCTACTTAAAATAAAATAAGAGAGAGAAGTATATAAATTTTTTCAAGTTTACGCTTCGACAACATTTTAAAAATGAGATTGCAGTCAGATGTTTGAGCATAAAATTTAATGGCGATGGATTCGACTAATTCGAACAATTTTTCGTTGATAATACGTACACAACGATTTTACAATTTTAGTGTGATGTGAGATTGGGGGGTTAACTTTTTGTTGTCTTTACAAAATAGAGTTACCGAGTTCGTCAATGAGTTTTTTGCTTACAAAACAGTTCTACATAGTTATATAGAATTATTATTCTGCTTTACCTATAAAATATCTGATTGCGATTACATCTAATTTTTAAAAATTGTTTATAATTAATAAAGCATTATTATTCACATAAATACAAAATTTCACTTTTTAAATTTTCCATTCAAATTTAAGAAAATATCAATTATAATAAAAACTGAAAATAAAATTTCCAATTATAAATTAGAAAATATTAATTGAGTTTCAGAAAATCATATCAAAACGTCGGAAATAATAATTTTAAATTTAGAAATATCTTTACATTTAAAAATGTTTACATTTAAAAAAAATATTGCCATTCAGGAGATATTAATAACTTTTCAGTACCGCGATTCAATAACTTCTTTTAATGATAGTCGAATTGTAAAAAAAAAGAAAATTGCAAAATTATCAGTAAAATTTTTAAACGATATTCGCTATTGTTAAAGTCAGCTGTTGTTGTTATCTAAACGACAACCATTTTTGTGTTGTTTATCCAATCGATAAAAACTTAAATTTTTAGGTTGAAATGTCGTCATACATAAATAAAAATCATGAAATAGTGAAAATATTTTGCTTTAATTAAAAAACTTTTTTATATAAATAAAAAAATTAAATAGCATATTCAATTCATTATTTCATTTTCAAATAAATAAACAGAAATATTAGTAAAAAAAATAAAGATATTAAACATAAACATAAAATCATCCTGTCAAACACGAAGTAATTTGTTTTTTTCTATTCTTTGTGTTTTTCGCTTATTTTGACAGAGATGCCACTCCTTTACAATTTAAATAAATAGAAAAACAGATTTGTCGATATTAATTTAAATTCAATGAATTTAAGAAAACCTCAAATGATATTTAAGAATTGCTAACATAAAAATTGTTACATAAGTAAACGTAATTTTATGAGAATGTTATTTTTTATATTTAAATTTTCACAATTTTTTTTGGATGAAAATTTGAAGTTTTTCAGAAAATAAAGATAACATTAAATTATTTTATTTAAAATGTTTGGGACTTTTCGTTTTTTGCGTTTTTCATCCCTAATTTGATTATTTATTATTATAAATTTATTCTCTATGTTTTCAAAATATGGCAATATTTTAAAAAAAAGTTGAGAGAGCTTTTTTTTTTGGTTATTATTTTGTTACTCCATCCGACCTATATGGCCACAATGAAGAAATATTTGGCCAGTTAAAAGAAACTATACAGCCATCTCCAATTAGCACGATTTAATGCATATAGCCACTCTACACAACCATTACCTTTGCAATGGAGGTTAGGGCGAGCTATTTAATTAGCAAAAACTAAATTAAACGAGAAGTTATGTCATATAACCGGAAACGCATGCATATAGGTATATAACCAAAATGCATGCCGATCAGCAACCACGATGACCAAAAAGCAAACACCGAAATAAATCCGAAATAATAGAAAAGAAGAAAACCAACCCAAAGAATTTGCTGAAATAATTTGGTTTTAAGTTTAACAAATTGTTTACTTTTTCATTTACATTTATTATCAAGACTCAAACCGAGGTGGAGGGTATCAAAGATTCGGCACAGCCGAATTTAACACTCTTACTTGTTTTTTTTATGTTCATTAGTTCTCAAATGATGAGACCAAGAACCTTTTCTTATATTTAATTTACAAGTTTCACATCGTGTATAGCTGCATGATGGAGTTTCTTCAATATTTTCTACTTTAACAATTTTTTCACTTTTTAAATTTAATTTTGTTTTAGTTTTTTTTTGAGTTCATATGTTTATTATTTAAATGTCTCTTAAAATTAAATTTGGATACGAAAGACGTTCCACATATCTCACAGATATACATAATGCAACAACAGAAATGAAAGTAACGTTCTGAAAGTATTTGAAATTGAAGTTGAAATAAACATAAACTATAGATTTGTTGTTAATATCTATAACATTCCTGGACTTAGTGTAGATGTTTATATTTATATATATATATATATATATATATATATATGTGTATTTAAATATCTCGTAATTTCAATAATTTTTAAATTAAGTCAAATACCGTTTCCACTTTTTTATATAAATATAGTTAAATTAAATTATATAAAAATTATAATTTTGTGTTTTAAGAATACTTTTTTATTAGTTTTACAACCACTTATATCAGCTTTTAAAAAATGCTTTTTATTTTTGTGAACGATGTGTTTTCTCAGAATGATTGTGAGCGGTGTGTTTTCTCAGAATGACGAAATTCAATTGTTTCATTAAAACTCATTAACAAAGGTTCTTATATACATTTTGTATTCTTACTAAACTAAAACTTTATTAAAATTGTTGTGGTCAAGTTCAGAGATAATGTTAAAAAAAAACATTTTTTAATCACATTTTTAATTCAGTACATATTTCATACTATACTATTATTAGCATAATAACAGAATATTGTTCTTGTTTGTTTAACATACAGCTTTATCAATCACCTCTATTATGGGTGTGTTATATGATCTCAAGCCCGATGAATATATATCAAGTGCAAGTTTTTACGATCTAACAAAAATAATAACAAATATTTTTTTTTTTTTACTTAAAAAATTTTTTTATTTTTATTAATTTTTAAGTTTTATGCATTAGAAATGCAATATATCGATTAAACAAATAATTTCGGATAATAATTATTTTTTAATTTTAATATATAACATAAATAATAATTTAACAAATAATTTCGGCTTCTGTTTGTTGTCATCGTCAATGGCATTTAACAATCAAATTATTTGGTTGGTGTATCTTGTGCTAAAACGATAATAATTAATATTTAGATTTTTATAATAAATAAAAACTATTTACCTAAAATTACCTGTTGTTGCTGCCTGTATATTTAGTTCGTAATATACATCACTGCTTCCTTTTCTATTTTTTATAAGATAGTAGGTATTCCTATCAAATTCTGCAATACAGTCATCATCAAGGGTATCGTTAAATATACCGGGTAGGTATATGTATTTGCTGTTTTCCACCAAACAGCGAATTTTTCTTCCAAAGCGTGTCTGTACACGCTCTAGTTTTGTTATTTTATACTTATGATTAAAAACCATATCCTTTACGGAGAGAATGGTTTTGTCTTGACATTTTTTAAAAATTTTTTTTAAATGTGCATCCATTTCTGTTGATTTACTTGATTTGAATAACAATTAAAGAAAACTAGATATAGTTTTTATACAAAATTAAGAGATGTAATTTTATAGCTTTGCAATCTTTTCATTGTTTTTGTTTATAAACATGAAAAATTCCTAAAATGTGTGAGAAATTTTTTGCGATGTTTTTTTTTTTTTTTCTTATCGTTATATATGTTTTTAATTTTAAAAAGTTATCGTTGCGGTTTTTTCATTTTTATAAAGTTTCTAGTTCATCAAATGCATGAGAAATTTTAGTGCTTACAAAGTTTTTACTGATAAGTATATGTTTTAATTTTAAAAAGTTTCTGTTGCGGTTTTTCGTTTATAAAGTTTCTAGGTCATCAAATGCGTGAGAAATTTTAGTTCTTGTAGGGATTTTTACTGATAATATATTTTAATTTTAAAAAGTTTCTATTTAAAATGTGTTTTCTACTTCATTATAATGATCATCATCGTCATTTTCATCAGTACTGTCATGCAAGTTGTTATAGAATGCATATTGCTTCTTCTTTTTAATGATTAGAGTATATAATCCATTCACTTCTTTAACTTTTTTTAAAATGTGTGGAGTTGTGTTTAGATAATCCATCTGATTTTTAGTAATAATCAGAAATCGTTTAGGTAAATAAATATGATATTCTTTATTTACAAGACATCTTATACTTTCACCATATTTTGTATCTACTCGTTCTATCTTGTTGATTTCATATGCAGTATTTTCTTCCATATCCTTTAAAGGTAAGTATATAATATTAGGATTTTGAATCAATTTTCTTAAACTTGCTCTCATTATTTTGCTTTCAACTTTTCACCGTAAAACGAATTTTCAAACTGATTCTTTATATTCAATAATTGATATTATAAGGTGTTTTTAGATATTTTAATAACTTCTTATCAATTGCGGTTAAGCATAAATATTAAAAAAGTATACGTATGTATGTTTGTATGTTTGTATGTATGTATGTATGTAATATATATAAACAGCTGGTGTTTTAATCTTATTGTATTCAAGTTTATATATATATATATATACCTTATTTATAATGAGAGATTTAGTTGAATTAAAAACTTTGATAAATATGTATTGGGGTCAATTTTTAAAAACTGGTGATAAATATTGCACTTGTCATGCACAGTGGAAAACTTTTCAAATAATAAATGCAATAGTTTTGGATATTATAATGCAGGTGTTCCTAACCGCAGAAGGAGGGACAAGAACTCAAATTTTTTCTCTTAATAGAGGACAAGATATGCCAGCAAATATTCCAATATTTCAATTTAGTCACAATCAACATATAAAAATTGAGGTTATCGGTGGTATGATATCACTAGTTGGAACAGTCTATGAAGGTGGTTTTAAAGATATAAATGTATACTCATACAAACCATCGTGTGTTTATAGTGAAATAGAGGCTAAAGTTTTCAGAGGTACAAATAAACTATATAATGATAAGACTGGTATCCACTCATTGAATAAAAATCAACAAAAACCTCCCCTCCTTCAAAAAATGGTTAATGATAGTAAAGTTAAGAAGGGAGGTAGTGACGGTGGTGGTGATGACTCAGTTGATAACTCATTCGAAGACGACGATTATTAAATTAGTATATATAAATATGAGAAACAATTCTTATCATCTCATTTAAAAATATATCGCTAACTTAAGAACACGTCTATTAAAAAGAAAAACTAAAATGAAAAATATTTTTATCATATTTTTTTTCATATATCTATATCATACAAGTGTTTTCAGCTTCATTACCTATTGATTTGAGTGAAAATGAACTTAAAAATACAGAATTTGCTATAAAATTACCAAATAATGATACTGTGAGCATACAACTAAATTTCAAACTTTTAAAGTTTAGTAAATAAATGATTTAAATAAAAACATCGAGTCAACAACAAAAGCAGAATATAAATCAAACGAAGAACAAGAAGACTCCCCACCGCCTATAAGTCAATCTTTTACTGTTGAACAAGCTATTGAAACATTTAGGCAAGATTTAGTAAAACAAGAAAAAAATATTGCAGGAATAATTGAAAGTTCGGTTCCATTTTATAAACATTTTCAACTCCAATACAAAGATAATATAAAATTGAGAATCCGTTGTACATATGACAGCAATTACTTGAAACGTCGATTAAATATTTCATGCTTCGAATATCGTCAAGTTGAATACGAGAGAATTTTTAGTAATGGTGAAATTGAGGTGATTTCTGAAGATGATACTACATACCGATCCGATGTTACATTAATCAACATTCAAGATTATACACATGATTTGGATATGGAAATAATATAAATTAGCTGATATGATGAAATACATTTACTACTACTAGTTAATATAAACTTTGATGTTGATGTGTTAGGAAGTTTTATTTAACACAAATAAAAAAAAAATATATATATATATAAATAAGAAAAAGAATGAATAACGAGTTTTATTCTAAAATTTTACATGACTTCATGAAGGAAGAAACGCTTTTGTGGTATGAACATGAGATTATTTTGAAAAAATTAAAAGCTCAGTTCGATGAATATGCATTTTATAAGAAAAGTAAATCAAAATTTGGATATCATTATACCAATTGTGTGTGGTCCAACGATGAAACAACTTGTGGACCTGATACCTGTAAATGTTCACTTATCGATAAAAGTTGGAATCAAGCATTATATATAATGAATTTTTATAATAATTTAAAAGCACATACTTTATCAACAGTTCTATAGTCTCCGTTGTGACTTGATTAGTATTAAACAATGTCTGAGGAGAGAATATTAGTTGTAGACGTACAAGGTTTTTATCTCAACAATAAATTCATCGTAAAAGAACTGAGTATTTTAATTGACGATTCAAAACTTCAAACATTTATTATTAAACCACCTTTTCAATATTCATTGCTGACAACAAAAGAAAAAGATTCAATTAATTGGCTTTATAATCATCATCATGGCTTAAAATGGAAAGATGGCGATTCAACCTTAACAAATATTATGGAATATTATATTAAACATCTTAAAGATAACAATTTTATTTATTATGTTAAAGGATTAGAAAAAATTAAGTGGATTCAAAATATTTTTAAAGATGAATTTTTATAACCTAGATGATCTAAATTGTCCAAATTTGAAAACGTTATATCAAAATGATAAATCTATAAATGTTTGTTGTTATCATAGGAAATATTGTATATGTGCTGAAAAAATGTAATACTCTTAAGAAAGTTTATTAAATCAAATATTAATAAAAAAACTTAAAATTATAAAAACAAAAAAGCATTTTTTTAATATTATTATTTAACACTTAAATCGATTAAAATAAACATCAATCATCAGTTCATTCTGAATACTTGTAATGTCAATAACAATCTCTTTAACCGGAAACACTTCAACTTTGGTTGGAGAATATTTTCCTCCAATTGAACTGCCTACAAATTATGTTTGTGGACTTATTGATTTTGTAGTATTCAATTCCATACCCAATGTAGATGTTTACAACAATTTGTTTCATATAGGAAATTATACTATTACTGTTCCAGAGGGCTCATACGAACTTGAGGATATTGATTTTCACTTAAACTCATGCTTAAGAGATATCGATAAATCAATTAACCTAATAATTGAAGCTAACAATAACACCCTTAAAACTGAAATAACCTCATCTATGGATATAGATTTTTCACAACCAAACAGTATAGGAAAGTTGCTTGGATTTAGCAAAAGAAAATTAGAAGTAAATTCAACTGAATATTTTGAATCTGATTTACCTACACATATTACTAATGTTAACACAATACGCATTGAAAACAACTTAATAACCGGATCATTTATTAATAATACCTCAGATCATACTATTCATGAATTTCCTCTTGATGTTCCTCCAGGATATAAAATAAACGAAAAACCTCGAAATGTCATTTATTTACCAGTCAACTGCCGACAAATAAGCAACATAACGATTAGAATCTTAAATCAAGACGGTGAACTTATAAATTTTAGAGGAGAAAAAATCACTCTTAGACTCCACTTCAAACCAGAATAATGATCATTTACAATAAAAACGTAATGCAAAGAGGATTTCCGTTCAATTCTTCGTCAACTCACATTCGAGAAAGTATAAAAAATAAAAAACCGTTGTCATCATCTAATACAGAATACTTAAAATCATTGGGATTTATTCTTCAATCATGAATGAAATACTAAATGTTCTTCAAAAACCTATGTATGATGAGAGTATCGTAAAAAGGGAATATCATAGTTACTTTCCATATCTAAAATCATTCAACAACAATGATGAGATTCGTATACCAATTCAAAATCAAGATCTCTTCGTCTTACCAAGTGAGAGTATGATTTACATTCATGGTTTTATAGTAAAGAAGGAAGCAACCAAAGAGGTTCCAGCTATAGATGTGAAATTTAAAAACAACTTTGCTTCATATTTGTTTGATGAAATTCGTTATGAAATTAATGGTTTTGAAGTTGATCGTACACGCAAACTTGGAATTTCATCTACCATGAAAAATTTTGTATCGTTGAATAAGGCTGAAAGTGATACATTAAAAAACGCTGGTTGGTGTCCTAAAGAAACTTTTGTTTTGGAAAAAAGTCATTTTAGTTGTTGTATACTTCTGCAAATGTTGATGGGTTTTGCTGAAGATTATAACAAAATACTATTAAATTCAAAACATGAGCTCATCCTTCAACGTTCTACATCCGATGAGAGATCAAATTATTGTACAAATACAACTGATAAGTTGAAATTAATAATTCTGGATATAACATGGAAAATGCCGCACATTCAACTATCGGACTTTGCAAAATTGGAAATGTTTAAGATAATCAACAGCAAACATTCTATACCAATAGCGTTTCGAAGTTGGGACTGTCATGTAAATCCCGTGTTACCAAAGAGTACAAAGGTTTTATGGAATGTAAAGCTTTCTCCACAAAACGAAAGACCACGATTTCTTATAATTGGTTTACAAAAAGAGAAAAGTAAAGAACAAGAAAATAATTTTGACCATTGTAATATATCTAATTTAAAAGTATATCTAAACTCAGAGTCATATCCATATGATGATTTAAATAATCATTTCGAAATGGGTCAATATTCTGTTCTATATAATATGTATGCAAAATTTCAACAAAGCTTTTACATGCGAGAACCTGAACCATTGCTAGATGTTGATGAATACAAGTCTTATGCACCGCTTATTGTTGTTGATGTTTCACATCAAAATGCGACTGTTAAAATTGGACCTATTGATGTACGAATTGAATTTGATACTGAAGCAAACAAACCCATTCCAGATAATACATTAGCATACTGTTTAGTTATTCATGATCGCTTAATTGAATACTCACCTCTAACAAGCGAAATTAGAAAAATTATTTAATTATAACATTTCTCTTGAAATTTTTAATAAATGAAAAAAATATGTTTATTTATAAATAAAACAAGACCTTTTTAATTCTTAATCGTTGTATTTAATGAAAGCAATTATAATTTCTTCTTATTAGATTAGTTTCGAAAACAAAAATTTTAAACATAAATGACCACAGTTTATTGTATTAAAATTTTGATATCTATCATAATTATAACTAATGTTTTTTCCTAAATATTTTATTAAATGTTTCGGTGGTTGCAAGTTACCAAAGCTATCAAAATATTCAATTTGATTGTTGTTTTTCCAGTACGCTACCCAATGTGTGCCAGGTCCCTTTGAAGTATCCAGATTGATTATTCCACATTCTTTTTTAAATGGTGTACTTGGAAGAGTGTTGCACATAAACACCCCTCTAAAATTTGGAATATGTTTTGCATATTTTCTCAAGTCTACATCAGAAAGGGCTCTTTTAGGTAGCGTCATTAAAAATTCTGTTGATAAGGTTTTAAATATAATCCAAAACCTTTTTTATATGGTTTTAGGAACATGCCTTTTCCCATCGCGATGGCTTCCATTGTGCTATTGTGTCGTTTTGCTTCAGTCAACTGCTGCTTTCCATTTTTAACTACATTGATTGCTTTTGCAATACCAGATACACCACCAGCTAAACCACCAAGTGCGCCCAGTGCAGCAAATATAGGTGCAAGTGGAAGAAGACTTCCAGATTTGGGTAGCGGTATTATTCGAGGTGTTTTTATTAATGATTTTTTTTCCCCTTGAAAATATTGTTTACAACTTTTCGTGAAATCTTTATAGCATCTTTCAAGTTTTCAGTTTTCTTTATATTCTTTCTTGCACTTTTCAATGCATGTCTAAATAGTTGATGTTCATTTACTGGAGACGATCTTTTAGTTTTACTAATAACGTTACCCATTCCGAATTTTGTTTTTGCTTTCATTGCAGTAGTAACAAACCAAGCTTTTGATTTTTCGCCCAAACTACTATCACTTGCTTTAACCCTTTGCCAAGCCTTTTCAGCTAAGATTCTATCAGCAATATGTCTTTTCTCTAAATCTTTATTGTTTGAGTATGTTATATCGTGCTGTCTGCAAGCGGTATCCAACGGATTGATTCCTTGATCACCTCTATCTAAACGTTTCTTTAATTTTGTACCAGGTCCGCAAAATTGATAACCGGGTAAATGAAGTTCAATAGGAAGTTTATTAATTATTTTATTCAGAAACCCTTTACCAATGAAGGATGGATGACGACTGAATATCTTTTTATAAATGATAGTCATATCAATTGGTACTTTATCGATTAAAGATTGAAATTAAATTGATTGAAAACAAATAAAAGGGCCTGGTTTATATATTATGTTATCATTATACTTCAGAATGCGGTTTTTTAAACAACAGAAAAGCATTAATGTAAAGAATATTGAATCAAAGTTCGATTCATCAAATAAAATTCGTCATAGTTCATTACTACCGAATTCTATTCGAGTTCTTATTGTGGGTCCATCAAATTGTGGAAAAACAAATGTGATGATCAGTCTTATCGAAAGTCCCCATGGATTGAAATTTAAAAATATTTACTTATATTCAAAATCAACACAACAACCGAAATATAAGTACTTAGAAAATTTAATTAAACCTCTCAAGATGATAAATTTTTCATCATTTTCCAATAATGATGATGTTCTATCCCCAGACGAAGTTAAACCGAATTCAATATTTATATTCGATGATATAGCTTTTGAGAAACAAAATCATGTACGTTCTTACTTTTGTATGGGTCGTCATAAAGACATTGATAGTTTTTATTTATGTCAAACTTATACACGTATACCAAAACAGTTGATTCGCGATAATGCAAATATGATTATAATGTTTAAACAGGATGCAATGAATATTAAACATATTTACAATAATCATGTTGGTTCTGATATGACTTTAAAAACATTTTATAAGTTATGTGCCGAGTGTTGGAAAGAAAAATATGGTTTTCTAGTTATTAACAAAGATGATCCTATGAATAATGGTCGATATAGAAAAGGTTGCGATGTATTTATAAATCTATAAAAGAAATATTATGGATATTTTAAAATCAGTACACAATCAATTATTAAACTAATAACTTCTCAACTATAATCTGCTACTATCTAATAAATCGCTAACTGCTAATCTGATCTGTTTGTTTTGCTTCTATTTCAATCTATCAATATGAATACAAATCTAGTTAATAATCTTACTAAAACTCGAAATATTTTAAAAAAGAAATATAAAAATATTTTACTTGGGGAAATCGCAAATGATGAGATGTTAGAAAAGACATTTAAACCAATATCAAAACCATTAAAAGAAATAGCTCAATCAACTAATAATAATAATATAAAACATGAAAAGTATTTGGATAACTCTTTTAAACATGATCTTGAGAATAACAAAGAAAATCGAGAAAAGTTCAAATACGTTTAAATCATTTGATGGTGAAAATGATGCTGATGACTATGATGACGGTGTTGATAATAATGATAATAATAATATTAATAATGATGATGATGATGATGATGACACTACTGCAATACATCCCGATCAAAGTATTCAATATAATTTATCAAAAGTTAATTTAAATATATATGATAAAACCTATGGACCTCATAAGGACAAAAATCAAATCTGGAGACTGGGTAATGAACCCATCACTTTCAATTCAACCAATATTACTGTAGGTAATTCAAAATGGCCCTTTACATCAGGTTTATATGAATTGCTAGTTTATAAGAAACCAATCAGTTATAATAACACAGATTTAAATAATTATAAACAAATATTGGAGATGACTAATGCTTATAAACGAAATAACAGCATTAATGGTCAAATTAAAGGAAATCGGTCAATTAAATATACAACGATTATTAAAAACCTATTTAAACAACAGACAATTCATAAGGGAAAAGGTTTAATGAAGTTGAATACAAAAAAGGTCAATTATGTTTATTGGGATGATCCTAACGAATTGGTTGATAGATTACGTCTATTGATTTCATCCACAACAGCTGGTCACTCAAATCATAATAATGAAATTGTATCAATTATTGAGGAATTGAGAGAAGCAAAGATTATTATATAAATAGACTTAAAAATATTTAACAATTCATATACATAAAATGCCTATCGATAAGTTTGGACATTATATTGAACAATCTGCAAGATATCAAAATCCGCATTTCAAGATTCATTTGGATAGTGATCGTAATTTGAACTTTAACTTGCGGAGAATAAAAAATATTGCTAATCCTGTATTGGAAAACGATGCTGTGAACAAAATTTATATGAAAAGTTATTTTAGTGAAATAAAGAAACAACTGGATACAATATGTATGGAGAGAATTAAGGAAACGGAGAATCGTTTTAACGAAATAATACAACAACAAAACGTGTTGTGTACAGAAAAATTCGGGAATTTAGAAACAAGTTTAAGTAAATTAATACATGATCAAAGTATCTTACAAAATAATCTCGATCAATCACTAAAAGAAATGAGATCATTATTTAATTATAAAATTGATTCAGTTGAAGAACGTCTTAAGCTCATTACAAAACATTTAAACATTGAAATATAAATCGTTTTCAATTAAATCCTACATCAACAGCATTTAAATTGATGTAAGCTAAGATAGATGTTAGAAATGGAGCGACAAGAAGTGGTTCAGGAGCTTCATAAACAAGCACGCAGAAATTTCATTCGACGTCGAGTGGTACACAAGGGAATCGACGATCTTTGGCAAGCAGATCTTGTTGAAATGGGTGTTTATTCAAAATATAACAAAGGTTATAGATTTATTTTAACAGTTATAGATACATTTTCAAAGTTTTCTTGGGCTATGAAATCTATTTTTTCACCAAAGAGATTTCCAAAAAGCTTGCAAACTGATAATGGTAAAGAGTTCTATAATAAAATATTTCAAAACCTGATGAAAAAACATAATATCAACTACATATAGTATCATGAAAGCGTCTATTGTAGAATGATTTAATAGAACTCTAAAAGGAATGATGTGGAAAAAGTTTAGTCTACAAGGAAATTATCAATGGATACATATATGCAAGGATTTAATTAATCAATATAATAATAAAAAACATAGAACAATTGGAATGAAGCCAAATTCTGTTAACATAGAAAATTAAAGTTCTATATTAAAACAGGCCTATAATCATCCCAAAATATATAAATTTGGTAAACTAAAAGTTGGAGATCACGTTCGAATTAGCAAATATAAACATATTTTTGCAAAAGGATATACTCCAAACTGGACAACTGAAATTTTTAAAATTCGTACTTTACAGAACACAAACCCCATTACTTATTTATTAGAAGACTATCAAAAGAATCCGATTGTTGGCGGATTCTATGAAAATGAACTATTGAAGACACATTATCCAAATACATATTTGATTGAAAAAGTTATTAAAACTATGGGACAACAGATGTACGTTAAATGGTTGGGATTTTCCAATCAACATAATTCTTGGATCAACAAAGATGAACTTCAATAATATTATATATATATACTTAAATATGAGATTTATTTTTTATTACATTATAAAATTCTCCAAAAAAATTAATAAATAAAATGAATATAAATAGTATTGTTTTGATTTGTTTTTTAAACGATTAAATTTTATATCAACTTAGTTGACTAAGGTTAAGAACAAGCTTTTGTATTCAAACAACTTAATTTGATGTTTTCATACACTTTTTTCACACCGTCGCTGAATCTGATTACATACACACAATTTCAAAAAACTTATTGGTACATACCAACTGTTTCAAACACACATTCATACATACATATCAATCAAATACCACAACAGAACTTTTAACAACAGAACTTTTAACAAAACAGGGTTGATTTTCTTATCGTTGCTGTTAGTTTTCCCATACAAAATTAGTATAACATTTTTGCTCCCTGCTCTTGTTTCCAGAACTCTCTTCATTACACTACTACAGTAGTATGCCACGTTCGAAGACCGAAACGAAAACGGTTGCATCCGCGGTATTGTAAAGGAACAGTAAAGCATGGCGGGGAAACGTAATGATATGGACCTATTTTTCAGCGAGTTGTGTTGGCCATTTTGTTGAAATACAAACAAAAATGGATCGCTTTGTTTATAGGGACATTTTAGCCAATATGCTTCAATATACTGAATGGGAAATGCCACTTCGGTGGATGTTTCAGCATGAGAATGACCCCAAACATACATCAAAGTTAGTCAAAGATTGGTTGTCTGCTAATGGGATTCAAGTCTTGGATTGGCCAGCCCAATTTCCAGACTTGAATCCCATAGAGAACCTATTCGGCATATTAAAGCGCAGGGTCAGAACCCGCCGTTTTAGAATAAGCAGGAGCTGATGAATTGCTTAAAATCAGAGTGGCAATCAATAACAACGATAATATCAAATCTAATAGCATCTATGCCAAAACGATGTGCGGAGGTCATAAGAAACAAAGGGTATCATACGAAGTACTGAAAGTTGCTTAGGTTTCGAACAATAATAAATTGAGTTAATTTTGGTTTTGTTTATTTTTTTCTTGGAAGGAAATGCAATTAAATTTTTGATGTTATTATTAGAATGTAGGTATATAATATAATAAAAATTAAAAGTGTTATTTTGTATAACTCAATTTATAAAGAATGTGTAAGACTTTGATTACTTCATTAGGAGAAGTTGCTTAGTTTTTGAACAATACTGTATATAGATATTTTGACCAGTGTATTTTTGAACTTATACCAGCACTGGCAAAATTCATATCTTTATAGATATATAGTTGGAGTTTAAACGAAAAGCGTCACTCTGCTTTCGTTGTCTTTTTTGTGTGCTAACACTAACTTTTTGCCCTCATGGCTTTAGTTTTTAAGAAATCTTGTTCAGTTAAATTACTCACTCCACAGAGCAAAGAGCTCCAAATAAATTGAACATATTAAAAGAGCAACTTGGTTGAATTTTTTTTATTTCAAAAATCTAAATTTATTGGCAAGGGAGTTACCCGCGCCAACATAGGGTAATACTATAGTTTTTTGCAACGTTCTGTTACTGAATTTTTGTTTAATAACATCGACTTGGTTTTTTTTTTGTTTAGGAAACTACCGCGTATGTTTAAAAGAATGGTTACACTGGGTCGCAGCCATGAAACTGCATTGTTTTATGGTTCTTATTTTTTTTTCAGTAGTAGTATTATTTGTATTATTATTGTTGTTATTTTTAATTTTAAGATATTGCTATTTTATTGTTGTTATTGTTTTAATTTTTAAGATCTAGTTTTAATATAAGTATAAATAAAATGTGGGATACTAGGGCAGTGGTTTGAGAGACGAGCTCTGTGCTAGTTACCTAAGAAGGTATACAAACATAAACAGTTGTCTCTTAACCGTTTCTTTTCTTTCCAGGAACATAAGTGCCGTTTGGGCGCTGTTGTACGACACTTGCCAGCGTTACAAAAACAATAGGCAACCCGTGATTAGGGCCAGTTAGGGACTTAATAATAACTAGAGGAATGATAAATAGGAAAATATATAATGAAGATATAGTAAGGGCAAAAAATGGGACAACCAAGGATGAGTCTGATCAACTTATAGCCTGGAATTGTACATCAGTAAATGATATAAGGCGCGCGAGGAAATTGAAATTTATATTAGATAAGAGGTGCACTAGGGAAATAAAAATTCAGGACGATAATAGACTTAATGGAATGGCCGTAAGATTTAGCGACAATCCATATTATTTAGATAATATATTGGAGAAACTAATATCTACATTAGAGAGTTTGAATTATAGAAGTTAGGCTGGTGAGAAGAGTGATGACATATTCAATATAGTTACACATGAAAGATTGAAAGAAATCATAAATAGAGAAAGGAAAACTTACGTCAGAATAATGTTGTATAGAAATCCTCAAAGACTATAGAATGAAAATAGAAAAAGAGAATCAATTGAAAGTTATCATAATACACCATGCGGAGGACATTTTTGGGATAAGGACGACATTACTCTGATTAAAACAGAAATATATTTGGAAGAATATGAACAAAATGGTTAAAGAATTGATAAGAACATGTGATCTTTGTCAAAAGAATAAGGAAATAAGACACACTAAGGAACCATTCGAAATGACTGACACACCATGTGAAAGTTTTAAGATAGTTATTATAGATACAATAGGTCCACTAAGACCGTCAGAAAATCATAGATACCTATTAATGATGCAATGCGAGCTAACATAGTATGTAATAACTTGTCGGATGTATATAAAGGAAGCTAAATCGATAGCGAAAGCATTAGTAGAAAACGTTTTATTGACGCAGGGAATATTCAGGACATTGAAGTCAGACAAAGTTACTGAATTTACAAAATCAACTAATGGGAGAAATATGTGAATTGTTAAAAGTACAAAGAAATTCTTTACAACATATCATCACGAAACATTAGGAACTGTTGAGAGAAATCACAAAGGTTTTTATTTTTTATCCTTTGTGGAAGATGATAATTGGTGTTCTTGGATACCATATTATATATTTGCATATAATACTACTTCACATGTTGACAATAACTATTTACCATTTGAATTAATTTTTGGTAAATTACCCAGTTTACTTGGAGATAATATAATTAAGGACAACAATAAGGTATATGATTATGAGAATTATCTCAACGAGTTAAAGACTAGACTAATATATTCATTAAAGATTGCAAAAAGGATGACAGGAGAAGTGAAGTTAAAAAGAAAATTAAATTCCTATAGAATTAAAAATGGAAGATTTAGGTCAAGTTAAAATAGAAAATAGAAAAAGTAATGAGTCACGGTACCAATGATCGTAAAAAGTCATTGGTATTGAAGATTTGAATGTGACCATTAAAATTAACAATAAGACTAAAACTGTACTTAAGAATTTACTAAAGAAATATAATAAGAAATTGCAAACAAAACACCAAATATTTAATATGTAAATATATTTATTTTTTAACAAACATATAAACAAAAAAAATCATTTGAGTCCGATCACAGGAAGATGTATAAATATCTAGTAATTAAAGATTTTTTTATGTCCTTTTTTAAAATCAAACAGAAAGCGTCATCTATGTATCACTTATAGCAAAAACAGTTTCAGCTAATTCAACAACCCTTTGCTTTAAAACGTTAAAAATATCCCATATAAACGTATATAAGTGATACATAGATGACGCTTTTAAATAAGTGACATAAAAAAACAATGTTATATCATAATTTTTTCACCAATACAATCATGAGTCACAATCATAAGTCAGCTCTCACCTTTTACGTGTTACACTGTTTTTGTGATTGTATTGTGAAATAGAAATTTACCCCCTGCGCGTGTAGATGTTTACACATCAAAAAAATCTGGTAATGACTGGTAAGAATTTATGGTTGGTTTTTCTGGTCGATACGATTGCCCCGAAACCGCAGCTGCATTTTTAATTAATTTAAATAACCGACATAAGGACGGCAAGTGCTTATCCGCATATGCTGCAACTATGATAATATCTTTGATGGCTCATCGGAAAAACATGTCAACCGAGTAGATAGTGGTATCCACAGTGTTAGACAACATTTCTCAGTTTGAGCCTAGGGTGCATCGTCTTACATTTACCGCGGATATTGGTATGAGAAATCTGCTACAACAAGAACTGAAGACTATGTCGTTTTTAAAGAAGAAAGCTGTCATGCAGAATGTCATGAGTGATCCATCTACAAAAGGATACAAGGCATCAGCATCATCGTCAAGCACACAATACTTTAATTGTGGCAAGTCAGGACATAAGACATTACATTGCAGATTTAAGAACATCAGGTGAGAAAATTTATGCTTTTTATGATTCTGATTCTGAAATTTCACTTATTCAATAATCAATGGGTTGTAGATAAGATAGTAAACATATCTTTAATGTGGTGACAATGACAGGCATCGGACAAAGGAGCGCAAATTGTACCATTCAAATTGTAACGATTATTGAAGTTGATTATTAGAAATTTCGTTTCATACTGTTGTGCATATGGCGTCAGACAACTCATTTTTTAGTAGGGTGAATATTGTTTATAGATGTGAAGCAGCAGCGTCTAAGAATATAAATTTCAATTTAATAGATTCTTACATTTCCCACGATGCTCTTCCTGATGTTGTACACAAAGTCGAGTTACCAAATAGAGTCCCTTACAACCATCAGTAAACCTTGATGAGGCTCGAAATCAGGCCATTTGTAATATGGAAATAAATTCTTGCTGTGATAAAATGAGGTTTGTTAGTAGTAAAGCCTGATTAGACGAATTTGTGTTAGGTGTCTTGATTTTATTACAAAATGAAGAACGAAATCAAAAAATGCTAGAACCAAAGTATAAGGGTCCAGTTAAAGAGACGGAAGTTTTATATGGTGACTTATATGTAGTTAAATATTTAAATTATAATCGGATATACAAATATACATACGATCGTATGAGACAAATGCCTGGAGGTCAAGTCCCTATCGAAATTGATGATGACAATGAGGAAGAGTTAACTAATTGATTTCTTGTGACGATAAATGTAAAGTAAAAATGTAATGCGCATTGTTGTAGTTAGAAGTTATTGCATTGCTAGTTAGAAGCAATGGTGTAATATTGAAATCACCAGATAGAGGTGATAAGAGTTGTGTCGGATAGAGACAAGGTAACATCACTAGATAGAAGTGGTGATTGAGTTTAGTAACCGGCTAAAGGTTACTGGTCGCTGGATAGAAGTGATTTTTGATTTTTTTTGAAGTATGTAATTGAAAGAAATTACTGAACTGATCAGTGCGTATTATATTTGAAGTTGATTTTTGTAGCATTGTGTGGGACACGACATGGGACATTTGTATGGGACATTACGATACAAAATTGTAATAAAAATTAATTATTTTGTTTAATTATATATGAGATGGGAAACTAATAATTTTGTTCTGCTAATTTAAATTCGATTCTGGTCAGAATTGTCCTAGTGGTTGCACAATATACTGTATAGAACTTTGTATTTTTTTCAAAAGTCGCACGAGGACGTGCGAAATAACAGGATGGCCGTGTCGGAGTACTGATTATGTTCATAATATAAAATGGCAAGCGGCGACATATATGTATATCAAAGCTTGGGTAAAATCGACTGACACCACTGAATTAAAAAAAAAACAAGAACAAAAACGCTATACACTCCACACCTCAGTGGCAGAGGGCATATATAGGTTTGTCACTCCGTTTGTAACACATCGAAATAAATTGTGGAGACCCCAAAACCATATATTTTCTTGATCATTATAACAAGGGAAGTCGATTTAGCGATGACCGTGTGTCTGTGGAAATCACGATCACGCCGTCAATGTTTAAGCTAGATCGTTCGTTTTAGTATAAAATCGTTTACTGACATCCCAAAGGAGTTGCTGTTTAAAATCGTCAAAATCGGTCAAAGGGGTCACGAGTTATGAATGAAATTTTGAAAAAACTCTTGAAAAAATAAAATTTTTCAGTATGTTTGTTGTTTTTCTTTAGATATGTTGTATATGTTGTAATTCTTCGTATTGTTGAAGGCAGTACAGTTGTGTGTATATTAATACTACACGTGTCACAATGGCCTAACCAATTAAAAATTAATAGAAATTAAATATAAAAATTAAATATTAAAAATTAAAAACTAAAAAAGAAAAATGGAAAATGAAAAATGGAATATTAAAAATTAATACTAAAAAATGGAAAATGGAAAATGAAAAACTAAGAATGAAAAACGAAAAATTAAAAATGGAAAATGAAAAATGAAAAACGGAAAATGGAAAATGAAAAATGAAAATTGAAAAATAAAAATTAAAAATGGAAAATGAAAAATTAAAAATTGAAAATTAAAAATGAAAAAATGGACAATGGAAAATGGAAAATGAAAAACGGAAACTGAAAAATTGAAAAAAAAAAAAAATGAAAAATGGAAAATGAAATATGAAAAATGAAAAATGGAAAATGAAAAATGAGAGATGAAAATTGAAACATGAAAAATTAAAAATTGAAAAATAAAACTTAAAACTTAAAAATGAAAAATTAAAAATGGAAAATGGAAAATGAAAAATTAAAAATGGAAAATGAAAAAGGAAAAATGGAAAATGAAAAATAAAATTTGAAAAATCAAAAATGGAAAATGAAAAATGAAAACTTAAAATTGAAAATTAAAAATGAGAATTGAAAAGTGGAAAATGAAAAATGAAAAAGGAAAAATTAAAAACGAAAATTGAAAATTAAAAATTGAAAATGAATAATGAAAAATGGAAAATGAAAAATGAAAATTGAAGAATGAAAAATGGAAAATTAAAAATGAAAAATGAAAATGAAAAATGAATAATAAAAACTGAAAATTGAAAATTAAAAATAAAAATTGCAAATTAAAAATTAAAAATTAAAAATTAAAAATTAAAAATTAAAAATTAAAAATTAAAAATTAAAAATTAAAAATTAAAAATTAAAAATTAAAAATTAAAAATTAAAAATTAAAAATTAAAAATTAAAAATTAAAAATTAAAAACTAAAAATTAAAAATTAAAAATTAAAAATTAAAAATTAAAAATTAAAAATTAAAAATTAAAAATTAAAAATTATAAATTAAAAATTAAAAATTAAAAATTAAAAATTAAAAATTAAAAATTAAAAATTAAAAATTAAAAATTAAAAATTAAAAATTAAAAATTAAAAATTAAAAATTAAAAATTAAAAATTAAAAATTAAAAATTAAAAATTAAAAATTCAAAATTAAAAATTAAAAATTAAAAATTAAAAATTAAAAAATAAAAATTAAAAATTAAAAATTAAAAATTAAAAATTAAAAATTAAAAATTAAGAATTTAAAATTAAAAATTAAAAATTAAAAATTAAAAATTAAAAATTATAAATTAAAAATTAAAAATTAAAAATTAAAAATTAAAAATTAAAAATTAAAAATTAAAAATTAAAAATTAAAAATTAAAAATTAAAAATTAAAAATTAAAAATTAAAAATTAAAAATTAAAAATTAAAAATTAAAAATTAAAAATTAAAAATTAAAAATTAAAAATTAAAAATTAAAAATTAAAAATTAAAAATTAAAAATTAAAAATTAAAAATTAAAAATTAAAAATTAAAAATTAAAAATTAAAAATTAAAAATTAAAAATTAAAAATTAAAAATTAAAAATTAAAAATTAAAAATTAAAAATTAAAAATTAAAAGTTAAAAATTAAAACTTAAAAATTAAAAATTAAAAACTAAACATTAAACATTAAAAATTAAAAATTAAAAATTAAAAATTAAAAACTTAAAATGAAAAATTAAAAATTAAAAACTAAAAATTAAACATTAAAAATTAAAAATTAAAAATTAAAAATTAAAACTTAAAACTTAAAAATTAAAAATTAAAAATTAAAAATTAAAAATTAAATATTAAAAATTAAAAACTAAAAATTAAAAATTAAAAATTAAAGATTAAAAATTAAAGATTAAAAAATTAAAAAATTGCTAGCTAATTCAGATAAAAATATTTTAAAATTTGCTTTTTTTAATATTAACCCATTTACAGCCGCCGTGCCAATTTAGGAACACTTAGTTATCGAGGGTGTATAGAAAAAGTATTGATATTTATTAAAAAATGTATGCATTAATAATTACTAGGAAGAACTATGATTATAAAAAATGTAAGACGAATAAATTTGTTTTATTTTTAGTGCCATAATAATCTATCTCATTTGGTCAATAATATAGATGTGGAGGTAGGTTCTGGTTAACAATAATTAAAATTTTTGTGTATAGTTTAAAGTCAAAAATTCTTTTATTTGATCAAATTAAATACATAACGAATCACACAAAATGACTTTTAGTTTGATATTTTATTTATATCTGATTTTATAACGCATAAAATCGTGCTGTGCCAATTTGGGTACTGTTTAAGCACAAATTCTTTTATTTTGCTCATTAATTTAGTTTGCCCTTTTGCAAACCCTCACCCTCTTTAAGGGTTAATTACTAGTTAGAATCTAAGTTTTACTCCTTTTTGTAAACATCTTTGTAGGGAGTATTTACATAGATTCTAGCGAGTAAACCGTTAACGGTATCTAAAAACATTGCTTGTTGCCTCTTTCTATCCTAGTTAGATGTAACTTTTTTTTTAATCTTCGTTTGAATGCCAAGACGAATACATTGTCCACACGGATCTCCATCTACTCATATACAGTCCATTTTAAAGGTAATTTATTTGAAATAAAATATTGAGAATTTTCTCATTTTTAATAAATCAATAAAAATCTTGTTTCTTTTTATTTCCCCGCATTTACGGCAAACATTTGGTCATCCGAACCGGATCTTTTTTTCGAGCTTTAAAGTTGGGAATTAATATTTAATTTAATTTGCAGAAATTCAGCCATCTTGCTGCATCACAACACACTCTAACATCAGCTTTAATTTTTTTAAATCTTCAATTTTAAAAGGTGCATACATTATTTTTTAAATAGTGCAAGTGCTAATAAAAAATCGTGTTTATAAAATGAAAAGAAAAAGTGAAAATACATTTTTTTTATTAAGATTAATTGTTACCTATAATAAAAAAGTATTTGTTCTTTAATACTTTTTTATATTATTGTGATTGATCGCGTTACAACCCTTCGTCGTAATATTTTTTTAAATAGTACCTTTGTTTTGACAATTTGTCATTACACTTCTTTTGGATACTCTTTTTTTACAACAGTGCGTTTTGTTTACGTGGACGGACAAATTAATTTTTTTTTCGTGTTAAATTTCTTTAAAAATTTTTGTTCGTTTAATAAATAATATACGGAATTAAAAGTGTTTAATTATTTTTTAATAATAAATTTTAAAATCGGTTCCTTTATTTATTTGCAAAGTGCCGTCGTGTTTGCAATTAGTGATCTTGTGTTTTTACACACATATATTGGTTTATTATTTTATAAAACTAACCCTTAATACTGTTGACAGCTATATATACATACATGCATATATATTATCGAAGTGTTTTAATTTTCTTTTGTTTTATTCGCGTATACGATTTTTTTATATTTGAATATTTTACAAGCTGTGTTTGTTTACAACTTACACTAGCTTCATATCGACCTGCATACGTACCGTGTTGTTGTTGTTTTTTTCATTTACAACATATTGTCACCCTACTGTCCGGTATAGTCGCGACATATTTAGCTTGTGTTTTTTTTATTGAGATTTATTTTTTGTATTCTCAATTGGCATTTTTTAATAAAATTAATTTATAAATTCAAAATTTTAGTGCATTTATCGTGTTTTTTCGGAAATTTTCATTTTTATTAATTTTTTTTGAATAAAATTTTGACAAAATGCCTGAAACAGCCCTTGATGTTTTTATTAGAGATTCTGATGCTCTTATAAAATACGAAGCTAAATTTAACGACATTCGTGAGGAACTTCATTCGAGTTTTAATTTAGAAATACGCGGTAAGGAAATTAACTTGTTATGGGAACAAGCTAAATCTTCATACCGTACTTGTCTTAGTTATCTCGAAAATTCTGAAGACGCGGAACCCGAAGATGTTGACGCTGCTGAGTCAAAATACGAGGCTACATTTAACGCGTACGTTAATTGTTTAGCAATGATCAACGAGAAATTGCACAATTTCGAAACCAAGGCAAAATCGAAGGATCAGTCTTCGCCTGTAGACTTAAATTCTTCTGATAACTTCTGCCATAATTTGACTCTGCCGCCGTGTGATACAGATGTTTTCGAGGGTGACTATCTTTCTTGGCCCACTTTTAGGGATATTTTTACCGCGGTATACATAAATAATTCTCGCTTAAGCAATATTGAGCGTTTGTGCCATTTGGTTCGAAAAACGAGTGGTGGTTTTGATATAGCTTGGCGAAATTTGAGAGAAGCGTACGATAATCCACGTATGTTGGTTAACAACCAACTCAAAACGCTTTTCAGTCTTCCATTTTATGATAAGGAGACTAGTGCGAATTTAAAAGCTTTACAACGCGGTATAAACGGTTGCCTTACAGCCTTGTCTACTTATGACATTTCTACTCAAAGCTGGGATCCAATATTAGCTTTTATGTGCATTCAGCGGTTACCTGTAAGTACTGTTAATATTTGGGAACAGAGTGTAAAAGACAAATCGGCCTTGTCTCTCTGGAAAGATTTGGATCACTTTCTCACGGAAAGAACCCAAACTTTAGATTGTCTTCGTGACTTATGAAGTTCAGAATCTGCCAAAAAGGCTTCTGAACATAAAATAAAAGCGCATCATTCTAATGCAGCTTCTTCTTCTTCAAATGCCTCTTGCATTTTATGCAAAAATCAAGTCCACTTCTTACGATCTTGTCATCATTTTAAAACTTTATCGATTGCGGACAGATATTCTACCATTAAAAAGTTTCATTGTTGTGTCAATTGTCTTTCAAGAACACATGAAGCTAAAAATTGTAATAGCAGTTATAATTGTTCCATCTGCAATAAGCGTCATGCGTACGATGCTGCATCGGGAGTTGCCGAAATCTGATAGTTTAGTTAGGGAAACTCATAATTCTAATTCGGGTGCGAGTCCGGTTATAGCCTCTCGACTTACCAACTCCATACCCATGAATTCTTTCCCCTCTTCGTCAAATAGCAACAATGCCACAGCTCCTTTAAATCGACAGGTATTTCATACCTCACAAGATAGGACTGTGCTTTTGGGGACAGCAATTGTGAATATTATTCACCAGGGTACGACGTATCCAGCTCGGGCCCTTATTGACCCGGCTTCTGAAGCCTCGTTCATTTGTGAACGATTGCAAAATCGCTTGAAACTTTCGACGCATTCTACGAATGCTCAAATTTCAGGTGTTAATCAAGCTGTCTCTGCTACCTCTAGAAAACTTTGTTCTCTTCAAATTGGCTCTCCTATTGATTCATCCATTGCAGTGGAAACTAATGCTCTTGTTTTATCTAAAATATCGGCCAATTTGCCTTCATTTGTACTTCCTTCTCATCTTAGGAACAATTTGCCCAACCTTCGGTTAGCAGATAAAAACTTTTTCGATAGCAGACCTGTCGATCTTTTGCTTGGCGCTGATCTTTACCCTAAAATACTTTTAGGTGAAATTCATCGAGATATTTTGGGCTCCTTATTAGCTCAAAATACTATTTTCGGTTGGATTATTACTGGTCCAATTTGTCATTCCCAAGTTCAAGTCTATTCAACTAAAGTTGATTTTTCTGAAGAAGATTGCCTGAATAGAAATCTTCTCAGATTTTGGGAACTTGAGGAAAATCCGAAAAGGAAAATTTTTTCAACTTTCGATAAAATTTGTGAAGAAAATTATAGGAAGACTACACGTCGAGCTTCTGATGGTCGATACATTGTGACCCTTCCATTCAAACCTGAATTTCCTCAACACTTAAATCTGGGTTTATCTCGACCAAGTGTTCTCAAACAATATCATCGCACAGAATCCTCTCTTTTACGAAGACCGGAGATTAAGAAATTGTATGATAGCGTCGTTAGTGAATATTTGGACCTAGACCATATGAAACTTGTTTCTTCTCCTTCATCGGCAACAACTTTTGCTTGTTACTTGCCACATCATCCAGTCGTTAAACCTGAACGAAAAACCACAAAGTTAAGAGTCGTTTTCAATGCTTCTAATAAAACTTCGAACGGGAATAGTCTTAACGACTGCTTCTATGTTGGGCCTACGTTACAGTCTGACTTAGTCTTATTAATTTTAAGGTGGCGACTTTTTAAATTTGTTTTTAATTGTGACATTACACAAATGTACCGACAAAGAGTTGATGCAGCTCATACTCCATTTCAACGTATCTTATTTCGAGATTCTCCGACAGAGGACGTTAAGGACTATGTGTTGCAAACAGTGACTTTTGGCGTTAACTGCGCTCCTTATCTTGCCATTCGGACATTGTTACAATTAACAGACGATTCTGAAGCTGAGTACCCTTTAGCATCACACATTTTACGGAAGTGTATGTACGTTGACGACGTTTTGACAGGGACTCACGACATTTCAACTGCTTTGATCGCTCGTGATCAACTTATTGCAGCTTTGTCTTCTGCTAAATTTGAACTACCAAAATGGACATCTAACGAACGAACAATTTTGGACAGATTTCCTTCTGAACATTTAGTTGATGCTAAGGTTTTGACCTTTGTGGAATCAAGTAGCTCTAAAACTTTGGGTATTCAATGGAACGCTCAACTGGACTCTTTTTACTTTAGTGTAAATCCTATTGCACATAAGTCGAGTCACACTAAAAGAGAAGTTTTATCAACGATTGCAAAGTTGTTTGACCCTGTGGGTTGGCTAGGTCCAGTTGTTGTAGTCGCGAAAATGATTATGCAGAAGGTCTGGTTAGATAACATTAATTGGTATGATTCTCTACCACTTTCAACGGAAAACGAGTGGCAAAAGTTCGTTACTTGATATCATGAAGTCAGCAATATACGAATTCCACGCTGGGTTCATTACACCCCTGACTCGTCCGTCGAACTTCACGTCTTTTCTGATGCCTTGGAAAAGGCATACGCGGGGGTAATTTATATCCGCATCGAAACCCTCAAAGGCGATATATATACCCACTTATTATCTTGCAAAACTAAAGTGGCACCTATAAAATCAATTTCGATTCCGCGACTTGAACTTTGCGGAGCAGTTTTGGCCTCAGAACTTTTGAAGACAATACTGAGCGAAATCGATATACGACTTAACCAAGTTTATTGTTGGACTGACTCTACGATCGTCCTTGCTTGGTTGAAAAAGGATGCTTTTTCTTGGACCACATATGTTGCGAACAGGGTGTGCAGAATTCAGGAAAATGTCGGTCAGCATAATTGGTATCACGTAAGATCTGAGGATAATCCTGCCGATTTGGGCAGTCGTGGTATTTCTCCGTCGGAGCTGGCAGATAATGATCTATGGTGGCATGGACCAAAATGGCTACGCCAAGAAAAAACGCAATGGAATATCTCTGATATTTCTCGTCTTGACACTGATATTGAGTGCCATAAAGTTAAAACTCATGCTTCGTTCTTTACGAACACGCAAGGAGATGACGGTTTTATCGACGTTCTTGATAATTATTCGCGTCTTAGTAAAGCGCTTCGCGTCATTTCTTATATTTTGCGATTTTTCTATAATTGTCATCCTTTCCATAAATCAAACCGTAATTTGTATGAAGACACTATTCTTTCTAGTATCGAGATGAAAAGAACTAAATTACGTTTAGCCATGATCTCTCAAAAGTGTCATTTTGCAGATGAATATAAATGTCTTTTGGAGAGGAAACCTTTAAATTCGAAAAGTTTTTTGATTCCTTTGAATCCATTTCTGGACAAAGATGGTGTAATGAGACTAAATGGTCGTTTAGTAAAATCCCCATCTCTTTCTTATAGTGAACAGCATCCAATTATTTTACCTTATTCGAGTAGATTTACACTACTTTTAACGGAGTTTGTTCATTTGATTTCCATTCACGGTGGAAATCAGCTCATGTTGCGAATACTTCGTATTGAATATTGGGTCCCTCGCTTAAAATCTAAAATTCGTGGAGTCATCGATCGCTGCAAACGTTGTATTCTTGAAAGAAAACGTTCTTGTAGTCAAATTATGGCCGCTCTACCGCCTGAGAGGACTATACTTGATAGACCGTTTACTACAACTGGTGTTGATTTCGCAGGTCCTTTCGATATTAAAAGTTTCACTGGTAGGGCTTGTAAGATAAAAAAAAGGTTATGTTTGTGTGTTTGTATGCTTTTCTACAAAAGCTATACATCTGGAGGCAACTTCTGATTTGTCTACGGCTACCTTCTTAGCAGCATTTCAGAGATTTATATCATGCAGAGGTTTTCCAATTACAATATTTTCGGATAATGGTACAAACTTTGTAGGCGCGTCTCGTGAATTGGAGAAAGACTTTAAGACTTTTCTTAAAGAGAGTCAGAACACTACGTGTTCTACGTATGCAATTTAGGGTCTCACTTGGCGTTTTATCCCCGCAGGTGCTCCTCATATGGGTGGCCTATGGAAGCTGGTGTAAAGAGCTTCAAACTTCATTTTCGAAAAGAAGCTCAATCTTTTAAATTCACATTTGAGGAATTCACGACACTACTTGCGAGAATAGAGGCGTGCCTTAATTCGCGCCCTATTTGTCCTATGACAGAAAACCCTCAAGACCCGGTTGCTCTAACTCCTGGTCATTTTTTAATTGGCTCTCCAATTCTTGCTCCCCCTGAGCCTGAAATTAGTGAAATGCCTATAAGTTTAGTTAATCGATTTAGAAGAATGAAAGCTATTTCTCAACATTTTTGCCGACGGTGGAAAGGGGAATACTTAATTAATTTATACAAAAGATACAAATGGCAAAATCCGGCACGTGAAATTCAAGTAAATGATTTAGTTGTTATACGGCACGAACAATTACCTCCAACTTTGTGGAGATTAGGTCGCTTCGTTAAAACCTGCCCGGGTAGTGACGGTCACGTGAGAGTCGTCGATATACGCACTGTGAATGGGGTTGTACGACGACATCTCGCAAAACTGGTCATTCTGACTAGTATAATAAATTAAGTACACATGTTATTGTATTTTCGCTAATATCTGTTATATCCTAGCACTATGGACGCACTACCCACCTTTTTTGATGACGCCATCTTAGACGACTATGATAAGGCAATGGAAATAGTGGAACCCCTTTCTGCCGCAACCCCTTTGGCTGCACCAGTTGCTGATAAGGAGGAAATACCGGCTCCTGTTGGTGTACCCCCTCCGGCTGCTGACCCTCCAGCACCAATCATGTCTTCGATTTCCGCACCTTGCCGGAATCCAAAGGAACCTCGAGCTCGAATGGTAATCCTGAAATCGCGAATCGCCATTGTAGGGTATGTAGTGGTAGACATCCATTAAGGGCGTGCAAAAAATTTTCAAAATTGAGCCATGAGCGGAAGCTGCGAATGGTGATCCTTCACCGCTATTGTTCCCGCTGCTTAGCGCATTCGCACTCCGCAAAAGATTGCAAAGGCACATTTAAATGCGGTAAATGTAAAGGTGACCATAACACCCTCTTACATTACAACGCTGATTCGAAAAAGAAGCAATTACCTCGCACTCCGGCTTCTTTATCTAAAAAGCCTCCGTCTGGCCCCCTCGTACCACAGCCTACCACGTAGCGTCCGTCGTCCTCCGTTTCAAAGACTTGCCCCTTACCCGTTCGCCACATTGTCAATTTTTCCCCCACTTTGGTGATCAAATTAATATTACCGACTAATTCCATTCCGGTACGAGCAGCTTTGGATCTGCGAATCTTTGGTCCATCAACTTCGGCTGCCCGTATCTAAAATGGACAACATTGGATATTGTCGACTGACGGTCGGCTCTTCGTTTGATCCCACACAAAGGATATCGCTCACGGCTAAAGTGACAAAGATGCGTGGTGTTAAAACTCCTGCCGAGTCTGTTCCAGATGCAATACGGGAACATTTTGCTGGGTTCCAGTTGGCGGACCCACGTTTCAATATATCTGGTCGCGTAGTTTTGGTCTTAGGACCAGAAGTTACCCCACAAATTTTAAAGGGAAAAATATATTCGAGCCCGGGTCTTCCAATGGCACAATATACCATATTTGGTTGGGTCATTTCTGGCCAATCCCCTCTTTAGAGGCAGGTCCCCTTGGACCAATGATCCCTTTGGATCAACGACCCCCTTGGGTCAAACCCGATCCCCTTGGATCAACGCGGTCCCTTGACCGCTCGACGAAAATCCAGCCTGATCCCTTGATCAGCTGATCCCTTGATCAAAGAACCCAGTCCATACTGGTTTGGTCCCTTGACCATTAGTTTTAAGTGTTTTTTGAAAAAATGTAAAAAAAAAAAATATATGTATATACATATACATGAAATATTTAAAATTATGAAAAAACATTTATTATACTTTTACCTTTCCTTGCTTTTGTAACCTCTCTCGTTTACCTAGCTAAGACTTTGTTGCAACCTCCTCTAGTGTTGCAAGGTGACCGGCAATGTTTAAGCACAAATTCTTTTATTTTGCTCATTAATTTAGTTTGCCCTTTTGCAAACCCTCACCCTCTTTAAGGGTTAATTACTAGTTAGAATCTAAGTTTTACTCCTTTTTGTAAACATCTTTGTAAGGAGTATTTACATAGATTCTGGCGAGTAAACCGTTAACGGTATCTAAAAACATTGCTTGTTGCCTCTTTCTATCCTAGTTAGATGTAACTTTTTTTTTTATCTTCGTTTGAATGCCAAGACGAATACATTGTCCACACGGATCTCCATCTACTCATATACAGTCCATTTTAAAGTTAATTTATTTTAAATAAAATATTGAGAATTTTCTCATTTTTAATAAATCAATAAGAATCTTGTTTCTTTTTATTTCCCCGCATTTACGTCAAACAGGTACAATGGCTACAAGTAGAATATTCAAATATACGCAAACACATGAGTGAGTAAACGACTTGAAACCTACTTATTCTATCTGGATACCACAACTTTCCAAGCGAAAGCATGTAGTGGTCTTCAGATGAACATATAGGAGTAGAAGTTGTGTCATATTCTATGTACAGGAATAGGTTTAAAGAAATAAAGAGGAATTTGCACCTTTTCTATAATAGTGAAGCTTCAAACACCATTGATAAAATGTTCAAGTTACGCAAAATTCAGATGTTCTTATCAAAAAGTTCAACCAATTTGGCATTTTCCACGAAAATATTCCATCTATGAGTCTGTGGTTAAATATTATGGTCTTCATTCAGCAAAGCAGTTTATTAGCGACAAACCAGTTCGGTTTGGCTATAAAAATTGGGTCGCAGCAAGTTCCTCTGGATACTGCTACTCTTTTCATATTTACTATGGCAGTTCAAAAAACACTGCTTCTGAGCCACTGGGTACTAGAGTTGTCAAAATGGTGCTTGATAAATTACTGACGAACCCTACCAATCACAAAGTCCATTTTGATAACTTTTTTACAAGTTGTGAGTTGCTAAATGATTTACGTAATTTAGGTTATAGTGCTACAGGAGCAATAAGAGATAATCGCACTAAGAAATGTCCCCTGACAAATGTAAAGGAGGTGATGAAAAAACCAAGAGCAGAGTTTGATTTTAGGTTTGATAAAAATAACGAGATATTATTGGTCCGCTGGAAGGATAACAATATTTGCATAATGGCTACCAATCATGATTCTAATGAACCATAAGGATTTGTTAAAAGATGGTGTTCCCAAAAAAAGCAAAAAACTGATATGCGGATCCCATACATGTTTCAAAATTACAACAAGGGCATGGGCGAAGTTGATGAAATGGATCAATCCATATCATTATACAGAATCGGCATTCATGGCAAAAAATGGTGGTGGGGTTTATTTAACTACTTGATAGATATGGATATATCAAATGCTTGGCGCTTGCATGTATGTATGTAGTAAAGAAAACAGCATGGACCAGTTACCAGATTCGACGAACTATAGCTAGATTTTACCTAAAGCAATCACCAAAAAAACGCGCTATTGCTCGTCCTTCATTAAATATTGAAGGCTTACAGCTACACGGTGCCGATCACGTTCCCGAAAAGCTTCCAAATAGTGTACGTTGTGTCATCTGACACAAGAGAAGCCGTTGGAGTTGCAAAAAATGCAAGAAAACACTTCGCATTGACAAAGGGTGCTTTTCAAAATTTCACTCATAACTGGCCGCTGTGCCAATTTGGGTACACCCCTTTTATGTCCTGAAAAACAACAATTTTTAATTTTTTTTTGTTTTCCTGTTTTTTTGTACTCCTAAAGAATTTTTCAAAGTTTTCCTTGTCGTTTTGGTTTGGCTTTAAATGGGTTAATATCTGGAAAGTTTTAGCCAAGGATCAGTTTATTATTTATTTTTTTTAATTATCATGAATTATCTCAAAGCTTTCTTATTGGGATCAAACTTTGGGTGTTATAACGCTGGTTGCGTTATATAATGAATTTCATTAGGGGTTTTCTACTCTAGTAAGAGAAAAATAATGCCATTTTTCAAATAGTAACGAATTCTTCCTATAGAAGACACGATAACTGTTTTTTATAACAAGGAATTATAATAGAAACTGGCCAACAAGAGAAGCAATTACATTTAAGTTTAATTGGTATTCGAAATTTAAATTTCAGTACCGACAACAGTTTTGAAGTGACAGTGGAAATTCTTAAAATCCTAAAACTAAAGTGACAAAAAATCCTTGAATTGCGGAACTATTAAAATAAACAAATTTCGAGTGAAAATCTTAACCTTTTAAAGTGACTAAAAATCTTTGAATAACGGAACTGTCAAAATAAACAAATTTTATTTCGTAAACCTGAATCTCTAAAAGCGAACTTAGCGAGTCCTTTTATGCAAGAAAACGGACTCGAAAAGAATCACGCTGCTTAAACTTCTCAATGTGACACACCACCACCACAGCTGAGTAGATAACCAATTATTAAAAAGGATTCTACGGCCCGTCCAACAAGTATACCGATCTTCACACTGATGTAAGCAATAATAAAAATTTTCTCTATTATATTTATTGTATTTATTCTATAAAATGTATCAAAAGTTTAAATATTTTTTAAATAAAAAAAAAAATATATATAGAAAAATTTATGTTAAAAACATATTAAAGGTTTAACATTTTTCAACCATAACTAAATTAAATTAAAAAAAATATATATAGAAAAATTTATGTTAAAAATAAATATTTTTCAACTAAATTAAATTTAAAGAAAATTCTTTAAAAACATTAAAGGTTTTAAGTATTTTTCAACAATAAGTAAATCATAAAAAATATATAAAGAAATTTATCTCAAAATACATCAAAGATTTTAAATATTTTTCAATAAAAGGTATTTATGTTAAAACATAAATCAAAAAATAAAAAAAAAATTTTTTTTACTAAAAATTTTAATTGATAATTTTTTAAATGGTAGGATCTGCTCCTTTAAAGCGTCACCCAATTTGTTTTATTTGTAAATTTAAAATATTAACCGATCAGGAAGCTTTGATTATTCGCGTTTGTCGACACAAACACCTCGATGGTATAGAAGAACATTAAAAATTTCGCGCACGGTGTCTTGAGTGTGATCATCTAAAAATCAATTATTATTTTTAAATTACTTTTGCCAAGAAGAATAAGAACATAAACTCACAAATTAAAACACCTTTCTTGAGAAAAAATGGAACAAATAAAAGAAGCCATAACCCATCTCTAAACGCCCAAATCGAACAGGTTAAAATTCTTAACAGTAGAATGACCAACCTGGAAAAGACAATCCATCGTCCCCATTCTGAACAACTGACGCAATCCGTACCGCAAACGAAAACAGACCTACAAGAAATAAGGAAACTCCCACACTGTGTGAGGGATCTTCAAGTTTTTGATGGGAGCCTTGTACAGTATATTTCATGGATCCACAATGTGGATTCGATATTAAGGGATTACGAAAAGATTAGGGGCCCCGCAGACACAGCCTTAATTTCCTATAACATATTTGATGACAGTTGGGAAAAGATAAAAAATTGCTTGTCCTTATATAACGCTGGCAAAAGGGACATCCAAACATTAGAATACGAACTAAGTGCCTGGGTCAGAGGAACAAGACAACTGATGAATTCTATGCAAGAATAAACCACCAATTATCTCTTAGAATAAGTAAAATTAAGACGGATAAAGAGTGCTCTGGATGTTTTTATTCGGGGAATAAATGGAGATGTTTCACGAATGCTTGCAATTCAAAAACCTAGAACCTTGCCTGAGGCCTAATTTCAAAACTAATTTCTTGAATTTCAAAACTTAAATTTTAGAAATACTTTCATTCACCCACGTTATTCTAATACCATTACTTCACCACTTAATCAAATACATAAAATTAATAAACAAAATTTTCCAAAGAGAAATTTAAATTCAAATGAAAAAGTTCGTATTTATAATGCACCAGCCCAACAATATGCACCGAATTTACCACCACCTAGACCTACTCAGCGTAAACCACCCATTCCAATGTAGGTAGAGCCTTCCGTTAAGTCACGTCATATAAACTATATAAACAGATCCGAAAAATCTACCTTACCAAATTCAGCTTATTCCTTTAATATTTCACGAAAACAACAACGTCTTTTTAACACTGAAATTTTAGGATCTTACGAAGAGTGTCCTAATCAAGACGAAAATTGCGAAATATATTAAGAGGACGAAGACAACGCTGACCTGACAAATGATCATGAAGATTATGAAGGCGACCACTTAAATTTTATGAAAATTTCAAATAACTCTAAAACTGTTAATTCCGAAATTAAAATTCACTCACCAGCAGGTGAAATTCCTATCACTCGAAAAGTAACGGGCAAATTCTTTAGAAGTCTATGAATGGAAAACAATCTCGGTTTTTTGTAATTCCTGGACTAAAACCATTTGATGGAATTATAGGCGACGATACCCTCAAAGAGCTAGAAGCCATAATTGCTAAAAAAATCATGTTTAGCACCTACTCGACAATGTAAAAACTAACCTCAAGTTGAAGATTTCTAGACAGAGATAAGAACGTCAATTGACGAACCAATCTACACCAAATCATACCCATACCCAAGTCACCTTAGATCTGAAGTAGAAAAACAAATTTCAAAGATGATTGAAGATGGCATAATAAGGCCATAAAAAACTACCTATAACTCACCCTTGGATTTTGTAGAGAAAAAACCTAAATCCAATGGCGAAAAACAATACAGGATAGTTACAGATTTTAAAAGATTAAATGCAATTTCGGATGCGTATCCAATTCCCGACATTAACAGTACACTCTCTAACTTGGGGGGAAAGTAAGTTTTTTACCACTCTTGACTTGACCTCTGGATTCCATCAGATAAAAATGAGGGATAAAAACATAGAGAAAACCGCCTTCTCCACAAACAACGGGAAATTTGAATTTCTGAGACTGCCTTTTGGTCTAAAAAATGCACCTGCAATATTCCAGCGAATGATGAACGATGTACTTCACCCATTGTTGGGAAAAGCTTGCTATGTGTACATAGACGATATCATGGTTTTTGGTAAAAAAAAGAGAGGAACACATAAAAAATCTGAAGGAAGTTTTTTCTTTGCTTGGTAAGACTTATCTAAAAATAAGTCTCGAAAAATCTAAATTCTTAAGAACAAGTGTAGAATTTCTTGACCAACCCAATTCCGTTAAGATTATTGCAATACAACGTATTCCTCCGCCAGAAAACCTCAAGGATTTAAAAAGCTTTCTTGGACTAACATCTTGCTACAGAAGATTTATAAAAGATTTCGCTGAAGTAGCCAAACCTATAACGAACTTCTCGAGAGGATTAAATGCGCAAATTAAAGCCAACCAATCTAAAAGACTGCGATAACATTGGACAAGAAGGCCCTAAAATTATTTAATGACCTAAAGGAACAACAGTAGTTTTGACTTAACTGCCACTCCTTTAGCTGCCAATTTGAGATACCTGCCAAAAAACAAAATTTCACTCATTTCTTCAATTTCGTATGAAATGTACTTGTTTAAGGGCCAATTTCATGCGTGCCAATATAAGTTAGCTGCCACAAATATTTGAAATTGTTATCCCATATTCATTGATAATTTTTCATTTAACAGCCACAAAATTTTTTGCAACTGTTGCTAACGAAAACTATGTATGTATGTAGTTTGTTTTTGTTTGTATGTGAGTTCCTAGTATAAATCAAAACAAAGGGTGCTTTTTTTGTTTCCTTCAGCAGTTGCATTGTTTAGTTTACATTTGCAGGTTGATGTGAAACCATGTCAAAAAAAAGATAACATTACTTTCTTTAAAACAAAAATTGAATATTTTAAAAGATTGTGAAGAAAACGTAAAAAAGAAAGACATTTGTGTAAAACATAATTGTGAAATTTCAACATTGTACCGAATAATTAGAAACAAGGAGGAAATCAGACAGTCTGCCGTTAAATCGAAACATCTTCAACGAAAACGAAAAAGAAAGGGTTTATATGAGAACGTTGAAAATACGCTAGCAGTTTGGTATTTTGGCGAGCTTAATCTTAATAAATAAAGCCAAGGAGTTTGCTGTCCATCTAGGCATAAATTTGGAACCCGATTAAAATTGGCTATTTAGATGGAAGAAACGGCAAAATACAAAAGTAGGCCAAATTCACGGTGAAGCAAATTTCAACAGCAAAGAAAAAGCGGAGTCTTATTGTAAAACTATTTTGCCAAACCACATAGATAAATATCTTCCCGAAGATATAATGAATGCCGATGAAAGCTGTTTATTTTACAAAGCTTTACTTACCTTCAAGAACTTACTACCGTCCAGATTGTCAACCAACAGGCCACAAGAGCCAAAAAGCTAGAATAACATTGCTGCTTCCTTGTAATTCTACGGGTTCATTCTAAAATCCCACGGTGTTTGAAAAACGTAAGCCCTCCAATTCGATACATGTGGAATAAAAAAGCTTGGATGACAACTGACTTATGCAATCGCAAAATTATGAAATGATTTTGCGATCGCAAAATTATATTGTTTGTTGACAATGCCAGTTGTCACAAAACACCGCAATTAAAAAACATTGAAGTTCAGTATCTACCTCCAAATACTACTGCCATAATACAGCCCTTGGATCAAGGTATTATACATACCTTTAAAACTTACTATAGACAAATTACACTGTCCAACAGCATTTTTGGAACAGAATAGCGACCCTATAATTCTGAAAGGGTATGTTGAGTAGATCATTTTTGTTGAACAAACTTATGGTCCAGCACGTCTGAGTATTTTTTTTACAGTGGGTCAAAGTTTTCATTATTTGGTCGAAGGGAGCATTATACTTTATGAAAAAAATGCTGTAAGTTAATGTCTGAGAGAATTCTTATGGTTAGAGTTGTATTGTGGAATTGTATGAGGATTATTTTTGTGGAAGATCTTAACCCTCTAACTGGTCTCTTTATGGGTCAATTTGACCCTTTTTTCGAGAAAATCAAAAAATATCCTTTAAAAAAGGACATTTAAGGATTAAAATATTCTACGAAAATATTTGCCGAAAAATTTCAGTGGGGGTCACCAAAGACACCATTGTTGTAAATAAAGCTCTTTATGCTTACTTAGTAAAATTATACACCAACATATACAAAACAAGTAAAAACGGCGTCAAGTTCGGCCGGACCAAACACTGAGTTCTCGCGTCTAGTCAGCTGTGAGTTACAAATCGGGTGTGATATTTATTAAAATTAATAATAAAAAATAAAAGAAAAAATTCAAGCATAATTGAGCTACTAAGCAGTACATATCGGGTGTGATTTTTACTAAAATTAATATAAAAAAAGAAAAATTAAAGCTTAAATAAGCATGGCGGATTCTGTTTGCAAATTAAGAGATTGGTTTTGTTTTATTTTTGGACATTTTACGCACCATCAAAGCAGAAGAAAGATATTCCCTACAATTGAAGAACCATATTTTCTTTTCTTTGGAATACGATTTTTATCTGAAGCTTGGATACCAAAAACCGTATGTACTACTTGCGAAAGTGGTCTTTTGACCTGGTACAAAGGCGGTACTAAGGCGCTGCCATTTTCTGCGCCTATTACATGGATTGAACCTGAAGATCACAAATCAGATAAATGCTATTTCTGCGTAAATTACAAATTTGGTAGAAGCCAAAGACACTACGCGACAATAACATACGAAGCAACAAATAATGTCATTTTACCAGAAGTGCGCTGTGAAGGTGTTCCGGTGCCTCAACCGTCTA
The DNA here is from genome assembly GCA_963682025.1 of Cordilura impudica. Classification (NCBI taxonomy): domain Eukaryota; kingdom Metazoa; phylum Arthropoda; class Insecta; order Diptera; family Scathophagidae; genus Cordilura; species Cordilura impudica. Next base: position 210,464,965 of record OY821517.1, on the reverse strand, counting down.
CACATACATTTTCGGCCAATATGACAGTCGCCAATACAGAAATAATAGCGGCAGTTGAAAACATATCAGATATAAGTTACTTGCCTCTTGATGGTTTAAACATATGTCCTAATTTGGTAGATCAAGCTTATTTTGAAGATCTTGTAAGAGATTTAGGACTAACAAAAGAGAAAGTTGAAATATTATGTTCCAGATTGAAAAACAGGAATTTGATAAAAGCCGATGTAAAAGTTACATTTCCAAGAAAAAGACACGCCGATCTGGAAAGTTATTTTAAAAAATCAGAGGAACTTGTATACTGTTGCAGTATTGAAGAGGTTCTAAAATATCTAAAGCTTCCACTGGACTCCTCCGCTTGGCGACTATTTATAGATAGTTCAAAACACAGCTTAAAAGCAGTTTTACTGCACAATGGAAATCAGCATCCATCAATACCGGTTGCGTATTCCACAAAAAAGGAGGAAACATACGCAAATATTTCAAGTCTCTTAAATAAAATTGAATACTATAAATATAAATGGGAAGTATGCGCAGACTTCAAAATGATTGCAATATTGACTGGAATGCAAACAGGATACACAAAATATATGTGATTTCTTTGTAAATGGGATTCACGTGCTACCAGCAGCCATTATCATATTAAATATTTCGAAGAACGTAAAGAAAATATTATTGGTGACTTAAATGTAATCCATGAATCCTTTGTCCCAAAAGATAAGGTCATACTTCCACCGCTGCATATTAAGTTGGGCGTGGTGAAAAATTTTATTAAAAGCTTAAATACACAAGGATATGCTTTCAAACGCATTCAAACAATTTTCCCCAGATTATCTGCAGCAAAATTAAAAGAAGGTAACATACGGTTTTAAGAAATAATTTATTTCATTCAATGTAAATTACCTTTTCTAGGAATGCTCGTTGGACCCGATATAAGAAAATTATTACAAGATGAAGAATTTTATGGTCATCTGTCGGATATGCAAAAGACAGCATTTGACTTTATTCAGCTGGTTATATCAGAATTCCTTGGAAACTCAAAGCACAAAACTATGCAGAAAATATTGAAAGCATGCTAATCGGTTTTAACAATATTGGCGTTAAGATGTCACTAAAGCTGCATTTTCTGCACTCTCATCTCAATTTTTTTAAAGAAAACCTTGGAGCGGTTTCAGATGAACACGGTGAAAGGTTTCATCAGGATATAAAGGTATTGGAAGAAAGATTCAAAGGGAAATCCGTGTAATGCTTGCTGAATACGTATGGGGCTTGTACAGAAACCTTGACCCATCGGAACATTCACGTCAAGCTAAATACAGGAAAGCATATTAAGTTTAATCTTTAATCCATTGTCATAATACTGCTATTTCCCAATTCCCTTTTACTCGAAAATTTGAAGGATAAAAATAAATATGTATATACTATAACAAACCAGTATTAAAACAAAATTATAATTTTTTTATAGAAGTTGGCGTGTAATTTTGCCAATTAATCGTAAAGAGCTTTATTTACAACAATGGTGTCTTTGGTGACCCCCACTGAAATTATTCGGCAAACATTTTCGTAGAATATTTTAATCCTTAAATGTCCTTTTTAAAGATATTTTTTGATTTTCTCGAAAAAAGGGTCAAATTGACTCATAAAGAGACCAGTTAGAGGGTCAAGATCTTCCACAAAAATAATCCTCATACAATTCCACAATACAACTCTGACCATAAGAATTCTCTCAGACATTAACTTACAGCATTTTTTTCATAAAGTATAATGCTCCCTTCGACCAAAAAATGAAAATTTTGACCCACTGTAAAAAAATACTCAGACGTGCTGGACCATAAGTTTGTTCTACAAAAATGATCTACCCAACATACCCTTTCAGAATTATGGGGTCGCTATTCTGTTCCATTCAAAAAGTCTTAATTTGTTGGACAGTGTTATTGTTAAAAAGCAAATATCTGCTTTGGAGAGAGAAGTTTCTATTCACGACTTCTATAAATCTATCACGCTTTTGGACGTTCTCTTCTTTGTAAAACGGTCATGGTGGCTGGTAAATCCAGGTACTATTTCAAATTGTTTCAGAAAGTTAAACGAGTATTAATTAAAATTGTGCATCAAAAAATTAAAAAATTTCTTTTTTTTAAGGCTGGATTTGATAAAGCTCCTGAGAGCGACCTTATCATTCAAGATACAGACTTTCTAGAACTGATACCAAATTATTCAGACTATATTAACTGTGACGCCGATGTGGATTGTTACGGAGAGTTATCGGATAACGAAATTCTCGAGTCTATTAAAGAAACTACTCCTATTGAGGATGAAGGCATTGAAGATGAAGGAGATAATGAAGAAGATAATGTTCCATTCAAAATTCCATCGACTAAGGAGGCATTATAAGGAGGCATTAGAAACTTTGAATGTCCTCCAAAAATATTGTATGCACCACGAGATTGATGTCATTCCAGAAACTATATAGGATCATATCCTAAAAGGGTCTATAAAAGCTTTTAAGCAAACTTCGATCACAGAATATTTTTCTCAAATGTTACTTTTTAATTACCTTTTACTTAAAAAATGTATTTGCAAAGACTGAAATAATTTGTTCCTTTTAATTTATATTATTTTTCCTGAAGTAGCTTTATGTTGTTTTATTAATAAATAATAAATGAAAAGAATATTTTTTTTAAGGTTTGGTTGTAAAAATAGAGAATTGTGTGAATCGCACATATGGGCCACTTCTGTGGCAGGTAAACGAATCAGATAACTGCCAATTTTTGGCAGTTAAAAAATTTAACTTAAGTGGCATTTTGACTTACCTGCCACAAAATGCGTGCAAAAAACGGTGTGGCAGTTAAGTCAAAAGAACTGTACTTGTTTCATATGGGATTTTAATCTTTCTAGATTCTGGGAAGCCTTTCATTCTCACGACCGCAATAAGAGCCGTCCTGTCCCAATGGGAGTTGGGTAAAAATCGACCTATAATTTATCTTTCAAGATCCCTTAACAAAACAGAAGAAAATTATTCCACCATCGAAAAATAAATTTTGGCTATAGTATGCTGTCTTGACAAGCTTCGTTCCTACCTTTATGGAACTAAGGAAATAAAAACAGCAATTTTTAGTTATCCAAAATGTGCACAAACGAGCTCATAGAAATTATGAGGAAAATAAAATTCAAATGTTGGAAAAATATTACTTTCCAAAAATGGGAAAACTAATCAGGACATTCACTAAATCTTGTGAAGTTTGCAACAAAAACAAATATGATAGACATTCTCCAAACCCCGGGTTACAACCAACTCCAATTCCATCATACCCTACGGAAATATTGCATATTGAGATAATGAAAATGCAAGGGGAAAAATTTATTACATGTATTGTTGTGAAACGGGGTTTCACATGTGTAGTTATAATAGGAAAATAGGATGTAATACAAAATTAGTTCAAATTGTTTGACAATGTACTATGATTTTATATAAAGTAATATGTGCTCTAACTATTTTAGTTCTGTTTTTTTGTGCCCATTTAATTTGTGTATGCTATATCGTTTTTTTTGTCTTGTATGAACGCTTGGGTAATTAGAGTAACTTGATTGTGTTTTTGTTTATAGCGTTCTGTTTTTTATACCCTCCACTCCAGTGTGCAGAGGGTATATATAAGTTTGTCATTCCGTTTGTAATAATTAGAAAAAAATTTTGGACCCCATAAAATATGTATATTTATTTTTGATCCTTATAACAACCGGAGTTGATATAGCGATGTCCGTCTGTCCGTCTGTGGAAATCACGATGGCGGCATCAATCGGGCAGCTAGGGTGCTCGTTGACATAAAAGATGATTCACTAATATCCTGAGAAGTTCGGTGTTTAAAAGCGTCCTAATCGGTCGATTAGGGCCCGAGATTTGAATGAAGAACTAAAAAAAGTCTTGAAAAAATATAATTTTCTATGTTGTTCTTGTCACGATCACGTCCTCAATAGGACAGCTAGGGTGATCGTTTTTAGTGAGAATGATTCACCAAATTCATAGGAAGATTTTTATTTCAAAAATCATTAAAATCGGTGGAACAGGTCCAGGGAAATCTCTGAAAAATTAAACAAAAAATGAAAAACATGATGTTTCTATATTGTTCTTGTTGTTATTCTAAATGTTGCATTGTTGTCTTAGCTGGACTTGTTGTTTTTGTGGTCGTTGTGGTAATAATATAGTAAAAACAAACCCTTTGTACATTTTTTTATCAACTCTGGTAGAAAAATTAAAAAGTTTCCATTGTTTTGGCATCAGTAAAAAAATTTGTTAGATCATTTCATCGCCACGAGCCTGCCTGCAAAATTTCAGATCGATTGGGTCACGGGAAAGTGGTTAAAGTCGATCCAGAATTTGTTCGACAAGCAGACACTACGAGTTAATATAAAGGGAGTAAAAATTCACCAACATCTAAAGCAAATAATGCTAAAATACCTAGTTGTTAATAAAAAAACATTGTAAATTTAGCAAAAAAAAAAATTGTGTATTAATTTATTTAAAGAGAAAAACACAAAAATAACGTTTGATGTTGTATTTTTTGTGTGTGATATTTACTTATACATACATACACATATTAAATAATAACGGGTGATTTTTTTGAGGTTAGGATTTTCATGCATTAGTATTTGACAGATCACGTGGGATTTCAGACATGGTGTCAAAGAGAAAGATGCTCAGTATGCTTTGACATTTCATCATGAATAGACTTACTAACGAGCAACGCTTGCAAATCATTGAATTTTATTACCAAAATCAGTGTTCGGTTCGAAATGTGTTTCGCGCTTTACGTCCGATTTATGGTCTACATAATCGACCAAGTGAGCAAACAATTAATGCGATTGTGACCAAGTTTCGCACTCAGTTTACTTTATTGGACATTAAACCAACCACACGAATGGGTACAGTGCGTACAGAAGAGAATATTGCGTCTGTTTCTGAGAGTGTTACTGAAGACCGTGAAATGTCGATTCGTCGCCGTTCGCAGCAATTGGGTTTGTGTTATTCGACCACATGGAAGATTTTACGCAAAGATCTTGGTGTAAAACCGTATAAAATACAGCTCGTGCAAGAACTGAAGCCGAACGATCTGCCACAACGTCTAATTTTCAGTGAATGGGCCCTAGAAAAGTTGGCAGAAAATCCGCTTTTTTATCGACAAATTTTGTTCAGCGATGAGGCTCATTTCTGGTTGAATGGCTTCGTAAATAAGCAAAATTGCCGTATTTGGAGTGAAGAGCAACCAGAAGCCGTTCAAGAACTGCCCATGCATCCCGAAAAATGCACTGTTTGGTGTGGTTTGTACGCTGGTGGAATCATTGGACCGTATTTTTTCAAAGATGCTGTTGGACGCAACGTTACGGTGAATGGCGATAGCTATCGTTCGATGCTAACAAACTTTTTGTTGCCAAAAATGGAAGAACTGAACTTGGTTGACATGTGGTTTCAACAAGATGGCGCTACATGCCACACAGCTCGCGATTCTATGGCCATTTTGAGGGAAAACTTCGGAGAACAATTCATCTCAAGAAATGGACCGGTAAGTTGGCCACCAAGATCATGCGATTTGACGCCTTTAGACTATTTTTTGTGGGGCTACGTCAAGTCTAAAGTCTACAGAAATAAGCCAGCAACTATTCCAGCTTTGGAAGACAACATTTCCGAAGAAATTCGGGCTATTCCGGCCGAAATGCTCGAAAAAGTTGCCCAAAATTGGACTTTCCGAATGGACCACCTAAGACGCAGCCGCGGTCAACATTTAAATGAAATTATCTTCAAAAAGTAAATGTCATGGACCAATCTAACGTTTCAAATAAAGAACCGATGAGATTTTGCAAATTTTATGCGTTTTTTTTTAAAAAAAAGTTATCAAGCTCTTAAAAAATCACCCGTTACAAATAATATACATATATTCTATATATATATTCTATATATGTATGTATATCCATAATAACTGCATGTTAGAAATAAATCGGTATATTATTTTATTTACATAAAATTCTGCAATATTTTGTTGTGGGGAAAATACATTTCTTTTGCATTAACAGAGTGTCACTTCATTTTGCTCAGCGTGAATATGCCACAGTAGATGGCGCCACAATTTTTGTTCTAATTAGCTTTGCAATAGTTATTTCTATTTTAACATGAATGTCAATATTTTCAAATAGATATCATACAGAACAATGTTAAGAGTATACACGGGCTGGTCTTTTATTTCATACGTTTTTTCTTTATTCTTTTACAAATATGAACATAAGTTTGGCATGTTAACTTTTTGTTGTCTTTATAAAATAGAGTTACCGAGTTCATCAATGAGTTTTTTGCTTTCAAAACAGATCTACATTGTTATATAGAACTATTATTCTGTTTTAAAATATCTGATTGCGATTACATCTAATTTTTAAAAATTGTTTATAATTACTAAAGCATTATTATTCACATAAATACAAAAGCACTTTTTAAATTTTCCATTCAAATTTAAGAAAATATCAATTCTAAAAACTGGAATTAAAATTTCCAATTATAAATTAGAAAATATTAATTTATTTTCAGAAAATCATATCAAAACGTCGGAAATAATAATTCTAAATTTAGAAGACATCAATTGCATCTTTAATGTATAAATTTTATTCGTTAAACACAAATTGAAATTCCAAAAAAAAAAAACACCAAATATGTTTACATTTAAAAATGTTTACATTAAAAAAAAAATATTGCTATTCAGGAGAAATTAATAACTTTTCAGTACCGCGATTCAGTAACTTCTTTTAACGATAATCGAATCGTTAAAAAAAGAAAATTGCAAAGTTATCAGTAAAATTTTTAAACGATATTCGCTATTGTTAAAGTCAGCTGTTGTTGTTATCTAAACGACAACCATGTTTGTGTTGTTTATTCAATCGATAAAAACTTAAATTTTTAGGTTGAAATGTCGTGATACATAAATAAAAATCATAAAATAGTGAAAAAATTTTGCTTTTATTAAAAAACTTTTTTATATCAATAAAAAAATTATATAGCATATTCAGTTTATTATTTCATTTTCAAATAAATAAACAGAAATATTAGTAAACAAAATAAAGATATTCAACATAAACATAAAATCATCCGGCCAAACACGAAGTAATTTGTTTTTTTTCTATTCTTTGTGTTTTTCGCTTATTTTGACAGAGATGCCACTCGTTTAAAATTTAAATAAATAGAAAAATAGATTTGTCGACTGTCGATAAAATGTATGTACTTAGTGAATCACTTAATCCTTAGTGCAAACAACAATAGCTGTCGATATATTTTGCGATTGTCGGATCGTTGAAATTTACAGAATCGCACTACAGGAAACATTAATTTAAATTCAATGAATTTTAGAAAACCTCAAATAATATTTAAAAATTGCTAACATAAAAATTATTACATAAATAAACGCAATTTGATGAGAATGTTATTTATATATAAATTTTCACAATTTTCTTTGGATAAAAATTGGAAGTTTTTCAGAAAATAAAGATAACAAATTATTTTATTTAAAATGTTTGGGACATTTGGTTTTTTGCGTTTGGCATCCCTAATTGGATTATTTATTATTATAAACTTATTCTCTATGTTTTCAAAATATGGCAATATTTTAATAAAAAAGTTGAGAGAGCTTTTTTTTTTTTGGTTATTATTTTGTTACTCCATCCGACCTATATGGCCACAATGAAGAAATATTTGGCCAATTAAAAGAAACTATACAGCCATCTCCAATTAGCACGATATAATGCATATAGCCACCCTACACAACCATTACCTTTGCAATGGAGGTTAGGGCGAGCTATTTAATTAGCAAAAACTATATTAAACGAGAAGTTATGTCATATAACCGGAAACGCTTGCATATAAGTATATAACCTAAATGCATGGCGATCAGCCACCACGATGACCAAAAAGCAAACACCGAAATAAATCCGAAATAATAGAAAAGACGAAAACCAATCCAAAGAATTTTCTGAAATAATTTGGTATTAAGTTTAACAAATTGTTTACTTTTTCCAATATTTTGTTTACATTTATTATCAATACTCAAACCGAGGTGGAGGGTATCAAAGATTCGGCACAGCCGAATTTAACACTCTTAATTGTTTTATAATGCATTGACTTAGTTCTGATGATTCTTTTCTTTTATCAAGTTCCGGGTATGATGTCAAGCACTTGTAAACTAGATGGTTAAATGTAGGTAGCGGCCGTAAAAATACGCTGACATGTTCATGTTTTTTATTTTTTGCTGCTATTATTTAAGTTAACCGTTTAAGTATGTCATGGCCATGAACACTTGCATTGTGGTATGTTTTTTTTTTCTTGAGTAATAGTGTTACTTGTATTATTATTATTTATGTTTTTATACCCTATACCACTATGTGGTTTTATACCCTATACCACTATGTGGTTTGGGTATAATGATTTTGTGCTGCTGTTTGTAACTACCAAAAATATTTGACCTAGACCCATCTTTTATTATACCGATCGAATCAGAATCACTAACTGATTCGATTTAACGATGTCCGTCCGTCCGTCCGTCCGTCTGTGTGTCCATGTAAACCTTTTAATCAAACTGCAGGTCGCAAATATGAATATGTTTTGACTAAATTGGGTATATAAGCTTGTATCGGCCATAGAATGAACTGTATTGAAATTGGTGAGAATCGGTCCATGTTCAGACCTAGCCCCCATACAAATGACCCCTATGAAATCGACATAAATTGCCATAAAATCCAAATTGTCATATAGATCTTACTCAAATTGGGTTTGCATGCGTTTATTACATCCATTAATGAGTAGTCCAAAAATGATCCCTGTGGGACAACTCTTAGTCATAGGCCCCATATAGAGCTGCTTCCCGATCTTCACTTAAATCTATCAAAAAACAAAAATATTGCACTGATTCTTCTCAAATTTTGTTTGCATATATTTTTCCAAAATACAAGAGACTCTACCAAACATAGTCAGGATCGGTCCATTTTTGGGCCTAGTCTCCATATAGATATAGCATCCAATATGAACTTTTTCATATCTTCAGCCAAAAAAATTAATAAAAATCCCACTCAAATTTGGTTTATGCTTATTTTCTATGTCCAGTTAGTTGGGCCTATAGATAGGGTCTCTAAACGCATGGTATAGGGTATCATATTGCCGGTCTAGACCGACTATAATTTTCTTACTTGTTTTTTTATTAATTTAATTTAATTTAATTTAATTTCCGTATTATTATTGTTGTTGTTGTTTAGTTTTATTAGTTTTAAGATTTAGTATAAATAAAGGGGTAAAAGCTAGAACAGTAGCAGATGAAGACAACAGATCACGCTGTTCTAACTTAAACCGTTGGTACGCTATCTTCTTGTTTTGCTCTTTTTTATTTTCAGCTACATAAGTGCCGTTTGGACGCTGATGGACAGCGCTTGCCAGCGCTAAAACATAATAGGCAAACCTAAAACATAATAGGCAGGGACACAACATTAGTAACAGAATATAACAGACGACTGTTAGGGTATTAGGGAATTTAGACTAGTCCTTGGTCTTTTGGGATTTAGGGACGCAACATTAATGTTATATAGGATAACACATTATACCTTCAACACTCGGGGTTATAGCGACGGAATTCAAACCGTTAGGATATAGCCCCAACAGTGTCGATAAGTTCTCCAAATACGCCAAATTCTTTCTTATAAAAAATAAATCTGTTTTACACATTCGGGATAAGATGAATAAGTTACTTCACTTCTTTTCTGCGCAAAAAATACTTGTTATGGATAGCGAAGGTAGTTTCATTAGCCCCATAGTACAAAACTATATAGGGGTATTAGGAACCAAAACTTATTTCGTACCCCCACAAAAATGTGAAGTAAACGGTTCTATTGAAAGGGTTCATTCCACAGTTATCAAAATGTTAAGATGTCTCCATGAAGAGTATCCAGATTCCAACCTAAATGAATTAACTAATGTTACGGTAGATATATACAACAACACAAACTTTAAAGATATAGTTAATAATGATCTAAAGAATGAAATTGCTAGGAATCAGAATATTCAGCTCTACAGACAGAATGCTAAAAAGAAGAAACCAAAAAATACAATTCCGGAGATATGGTTCTCAAAATAAAAAAAACAAACAGATTAAGGCAAAAGACAACCCTTTATTCGTAAAACCACTGACAACAAAAGAATTCCCAAATTCCATTTCAAGATATAAACCTTATTTTTCAGATTCATAATATACGGGATAAACGCAACCGTAGATGTCTATGAGTACAACAACTCACTAGTAACAATAAAACGAGGTATCGGGAAAACCAGCATTTGGAATTACAGAGTAATACACCCTACCAACCTGGAGGAATATCTAAAAATCGTCACAGACATTAAAGCAATAGCTCGCTATCAGATAGGAGACACAGGAACATTGAGCCTACAGATAGATCAACAGATTACTAAAATAGATAACCTCCAACACTCCAGCGTAATCTGACAGAAAAGGAAATCAAATTAGACTTACAATATCTTCATCATCTTCACTTGAAAAACATTAAACATTTAGAGCCATTATTACAACTTGCCAATAGCTAAAGTTAGGATGTTATCGGGCAGATTATTAGTTTTTCGTTATTACAACTCTACTTTAAGCTAAAAGTGACCGATAAGCTAAAGGCAAGATATTGTTGCCTTTAACTTTTAACGTGAGGTGTATGTATTTAATGTTGCCACATTTTCTTATCTATGAGAAGAAATTCACACCAATTTAGTTTTGTAAATAAATTTATTACCATATACTTAATTATATGCTTGTATTTTTTTTAAAAAGTTTTATTACACATTTACAGCAATTATGCAACTTATAATAAAGGTTTTTAGTTTTTATTCTATTGTTTGCTTGCGAACAAATAAAGGAACGTTGCCACCACGTATTTTATAAAGCAATTCATTTGGTTAAAAGTAATCGGTGTTTCCTTTGGTGTTGCCAGAATATCAAAAATATTAATTTTATTTTACTGGGAAGTTGTAATAACGAAAAGAAGTTAAAGGTTACTTTATTGCTCACTTTAGCTAAAGTTACCATTAACTAACATTTACTTTAAAGGTAAGTTGTAATAATGGCCCTTAGACTATCTTTCATATAAGGGCATAATTTCCATAACTTCCAATTTTGCATTGCTTTTTTTTGGATTCTCAGTAATATTAACAATTAAGTTGTATTCCAAATATAAGAACCATAAACAGACAATACGGTTCCCAAATTCAATAAACTTCCCTGAAATCAAAGTAAACTATCCATAAATTTTTTTCCTGCTCAATCAGAGGAACGCTGACGCTTAAAGGGGGGGGGGGGGGAATTATTATATTGTGAAAATAAATCAATAAATTATAATATCCAATGTAAGCAAAATCAAATACTGTGAACTAAATAATGTAAAAGCAATATAAAGCAAATTATTGTTAATAAATTATAAATCCAATTTAAGCAAAATCAAATATTATGAACTAAATAATGTAAAAGCAATTTAAAGCAAATTATTTGTGAAATCACTTAAATTAAATGTATGCAAAATTAACTACTGTAAAAAATATAAACCATAAGCAAAGCGCATTGTAAACTAGGTTAAGAATTAAGAAATTATTTGTAATCATAAACAAAAATTATAATCAAAAATTATATAAAAAGAAAGAAGAAATAAACAGAAGTAATAGTTAAAGTAACAGCAGCGAACCGTGTATTTCTTTCGTATATAAAAACCCCATAACTTCTACGTGTCATGCTTGTGTAACGATTAAACATAAGTTGTGCACATGGAGAGTTAGTAGTATGTATATGTACCTTCTAATTCCCTTTTTCAGTACAAGCGTGGCTCCATGCACAGTGCATGTCAAAAGTGTTCGTACACCTAAAAGTGTGCGTGTGTGTGTGAGAGGGAGAGTGGCGTGTGTTTGCGTGTGTGTGTGTGTGTGAGAGGGAGAGGGGCGTGTGTGTGTATGTGTGTGTGAGGGAGAGTGGTGTGTGTGTGTGTTTTTTTTTTGTGTCCGGGAGGTGGAAATCTTGCATAAGATTCCCGAGCAATCCAAATTGGGATATGTCGGATTCTTACCGACTAAAACCACCCCCCTCTTCATCCTTTTTCCCTGCGGGACTGCCTGTTAAGGCATTACGTCGCAGGGCAGGATAGCCTAAGCTAATCACCACATTGGCTTCCCTCATTTCTTTTCGTTTAAGCTCCTCTGCCCTCAATATGTCATGCAGAACTTTTATGTAGTCAGTCAATCTGCTCCAATTTTCCTCGGATCTTAATAAAGTCTCTAGAATATTCTCCTTTCTCATCTGACTGCCTATATCTTGCTCCAATTGCACACGCTCATTGCGGAATCTTGGCCATGTAAATATTATATGTTCCACGTCCTCTATCTTCCCTGGACACCCAGGGCACATTGGGGAATCATCGTGTGCAAATCTGTTCAGGTACCTTCTGTAACAGCCATGGCCGCTTAAAAACTGGGTAAGGTGGTAGTTCGCTCCTCCATGACGTCTATTTATCCATCTTTGTATGTTCGGTATTATTTGGAATGTCCAACGGCCGTTAAGGCTCTGCTCCCATCTCGTCTGCCATTGACGCATTGTTATTTCGCGCTCTGCCCTATGTATTTCGGGTTTTGAAACAATTGTATTATTCCCTTTCGAGTCATACAGTCTCCGAGCTTCACATGCCAGTAAATCAACCGGAATCGTTCCCGCTATTACACATGCCGCATCATCTGATGTAGTTCGGTATGCACTACTAACTCGAAGAGCACTCAGCCTAAACACCGACGTCATTAGTTTACGAGAGCTGGTACTTAGTGTAGGCGACCACACAGGTGCTGCATACAGCAGAATTGACTAAATAACACTTGATATTAAGAACCTTTTACTCTGCCTTGGCCCTCCAACATTTCGCATCATTCGTGCTAGTGCCGCCCTCACTCTTGATGCTTTTTCGCAAGCGTACTTTAAATGTGCATTGAATTTTAGTCGGGTATCAATCATCACTCCAAAGTACTTCAGCTCTCCTCTGGACGTTACCTCGTGATGTCCAACCTTAATCTTGATAGATTCCGTTTTCCTATACCCGCTTATTAAAGCCACTTCAGTCTCTTGCTCAGCCAACTGGAGTCCCGCGTTATTCAGCCACAGCCTGATAGAATTCGCTGCCTCATTTGCATAGATTTCCACTTCAACGATATATCTGGCAGTTACAACTACGGCAATATCGTTCGCGAAGCCGACCACCGGCGTGCCATCTGGCACTTTAACATTAGGTTCCATTGAAGTGGGCCCAGTACTGACCCCTGTGGTACTCCAGCAGTGATCTTATAACTTTTCTCTCCGTCTTCAGTATTATAGCATAGCGGCCTGTTAGAAAAATAGCTAGAGATTATCCTAACTAGGTATCTTGGCACACCTAGCCCATCTAACGTGATCATTGTGTGGTTCCAATTTTCACAATTAAACGCGTTTTTGACATCCAATGCAATTATTGCACAATATTTTCTCCCGGCTCCCTTTGCTTGTATGGAGGTTTTAGCTATATCAGTTACCATCATGATAGCATCAACCGTCGACCTTGCTCTTCTAAAACCGAACTGTCTCTCGGATAGACCCTCTGAGCTCTCTGCCACAGGCAGAAGTCTGTTATATATGACTTTTTCCAGCATCTTGCCCATGGTGTCAAGTAAGTAGATGGGCCGATACGACGATGGGTCACCTGGGCGTTTATCAGGTTTCGGGAGTAGCAACAGAGTCTGTTTTTTCCATGGTTCAGGAAAAGAACCTTCAATGAGGCATCGGCTGAAAACTTCAACAAATATATTGGTTCTCTTCCTCACTGCGAGCTTCAGGTCTTTATTTGGTATACCGTCTGACCCCGGTGTTTTATGGTCTCCGATTTTCTTGATAATTCCAAGGACTTTGTCCGATGTTACGGGTGGAAAGTCGTTAACTTGGTCACTGTTGGAAATGTGGAATGGGATTTCCTCATGTTGTGGAAACAATGATGACACAATATGGTGCAGTAGGACGGGGCATGTAAGTTGTGGGGACTTACCCCCTTCAACCGAGCGCTAACTACCCTATATGCCCTTCCCCATGGGTCTGTATCCGCTTTTAAACATATTTGTTTAAAACACTTCCGTTTACTTTTCCGTATTGCCTGTTTAAGTTCTGCTCTTGCTCTTTGTTATTCTAGTTGCCTCTCTTCAAAGTCAGGCCTACCCCTACCGCGTTGACTTCTCCTCCTGGCTCTTAAGCACTCTGATCTCCCTTCCCTTATCTCTTCGTTCCACCAGTAGTTTGGCGGGTGATTTGGAGATAATCTTCTACGTGGCATGGATGCGTCACAAGCTCGTGTAATTCTCCCAACGATCTCGGTTGCCCTTTCAGTTGCATTACCCTGGGGGTCTTGCCCTAGAGCGAAAGCTTCATCTACTTTCTTTGATGCCCATCCTCTAGAAACCCCGTTCCCTCGTCCGCTCGTATTTGTGCTCTTCTTCTCGGGTTTAGCCGTTATAACGATTGCCTGATGATCGCTGTGTGTGTAGTGCTCACTTACTCGCCATAATAGGTTCTTTTTTAAAGTGCTACTTACAAAAGTAAGATCTACTATCGATCCTGTTCCTCGTGCTCTAAATGTATGTATACATCCCTCGTTTGCCAGTACCAGCTCGATATTCGAAAAAGCCTTGAGTAATATTCGACCCCTTTTATTCGTCCTTAGGCTACCCCACTCTATTGCCCATGAATTGAAGTCACCAGCTATGATCTTTGGGCTTCGAGCCCTGGCATCCCTGACCAGACTGTGCAGCATGTGTTCGAATTCGACCGTGCTTGCACTAGGAGGGGCGTAACAGCTATAAATATGTATGCCATTAATTTTTGCCCTTATATATCCTGAGCCGCTTGAAGTATCCATTATAGCGCTGCTACCACATGCCCATATTGCCGATTTGCCCATGCTATCTGATGCCCACACATTTCCAGGGAGGTTTTTGTAATAGTCGCATATTACTGCGACATCAACCTTTTCCTCCAGCACCGTCTGTGAAGCAGGTCTTGTGCAGCCTCGCTATGATTGAAGTTGATTTGAATTAATTTCATTAACGGCAATTGTTCAGCGCCCTTTTAAACACTGGGCACCTACCACTGCCTGCTATGTGGTTGGTGTTTCGTTCCCCAGTATCCTTGCAAAACATGCATTCGGGGGTTTTTCGCATCTTTGGGCCACATAGCCATTCTCGCCGCACTTCCTACATGTCTTAGATCTGTCATGCTGGCTTTTGCATATTTGTGCTATGTAACCGAACTCCAAGCACCTATAGCATCTTCAAGAGATGCTTGTTCTCTCAGTCGACATACCACCCACCCAATTTTAATTTTTCCCATTTTTACAACTTAACTCGCCTTTTCCGCCGGCAGGCGAATTATTGCCACCTGGGTTCCACCGTAGCCCATCCGTAAGGATACTATTGATGACTCAGTTATCCTCCTTTGTGGTAACTTCGTCAATGTCCCTACATTCAATTCTTATTTCGTGCCACTTAGCTATTACGTCAGCTTTCTGACCTAGACTTTTCTCTACCTCGTCTTGGTATCTTGCCAGAGTATCGTGTTCATTCGACCTTATCTCCAGTAGTAGATCTCCTTTCTGTGTTCTTCTAATTCGGGACACACTTTCGCCTAGGTCTTTTAATCCGGGATCCGCCTTGATCTGACGCAATATGTCAGCGTACGTAGTTTCTCCTTTGGCCGAGATAATAATTGCATCTGGGCGATTCTTTCTTGATTTGGTTTTTCGCCTTTCCTTTACAGTTTTCCACGAGTCTCTGCTGTTCCTTTCAGGAACTAAACTATCTGCCGCATATTTCTGTGTAGTTGGCCGCTCGCTTCTATAGTTCCCTTCACGAACTAAAGAGTCACTCTTGAGCACCTGAGGAGACTCTGGTCTTCCATACTCTAGTACACGCTTCTCCTTTTGATTTGCTGCTTTCCTTCTTTGTGGCGCCCGAGTTCTAGGGGATTCAAGAATGTGGACCGAGTTCGGGGATTCCACTGATTCTCTTGTTCTCTTGCCGACTTCCTTTACTCCTGTACTGGGTCCTGGTGTTGTCTGAGTCTCTCGTTCCTTCCTTTGTTTTGGCAACTTCGAAGTCATTTCTTCATTCGCCTTGTTGTAGGTTGCCCTTATCGTGCGTACTTGTTCTTTAATGGCATGATGCACATTATTCTTTTCTTTCATGAAATCCATTAGCTTAATAATAAGATCTCCCAGTTGCGTAAATGAATCTACAATTTCCTCCGCGCCCTGTATTGAGGCGTCACTAACAGCCAAAGGAGTGGTTTCTGTTGGGCGTGTTCTCTTTATCGTCGTGCTCCTGATAAAGGGACTTTGCTCCTTTTGATCATTGCTTGAAGTATTTTGTGTTACCCTAGCCAAGCCTAGCGGGGTAACATTGCAGTCGCTGGATATCGACGACTGGTAGCCTGCTCGCGCACTACCGAAAGCCGCCGGCACTGGGGTATTTACTCCCTGCACCGTAACTATCTTTCTTCCTGTAAACTTATCCATGGTTGTTTTGTTTTCCGGGATCCTACCCGTAGCGTTTTTAACCTAGCCGCCAGGATTTACGTCTTACAGCCGTCCCTAACATGGGAAACAGACGCCGACCAGCTAGCCGCCCAATATGGGTCAGACGCTTCTGGGTTTAATTTGACTGGAGGATCCACGGAGGCGTCACTCTCCCAATTGCACCTCTCTTGCGGGCACCTCCTGTGGTGGGATACCTAGTTAATGGCGGCATCCATTCGCCATATCACAATGTCTTTTTCGGCACTTGTACCTTTTCATGGTACGCCATCAGACCCTGCCGCTCCTGGTCGGGGGCTGCTTATCAATCGCAGCGAACCTACATATCTGTAGGCCATCCAGCTATCCGCCACCTGCTAAACCCCATAGTAGCCTGAGCTCAGCCCTATGTGTGTGTGTGTGTGTGGGGATTGGCATGTGTGTGAGAGAGAGTCATGGAACTATATAACTGATAAGAAGGTTACAACTAAGAAAAATTTACGTAACTGTACCTAATATTTTAACAATTAGTCATATAAGATAAGAAATATATAAATGATAAGAATTACATGACTTCTGCGGTTATGATCTAATTTAATAAATATAGATTTGATAAGAAGTACATAACTGATAATAATGTCATAAAGGTCAACACTGATAAGAAGATGTGTGTATATGGGATTGGGGGAATACAAAGCTATAATTGGGGGGGATACAAACCTTTGAGTTGGATAGAAAACCTGTAAGCTTATATAAATGAAAAAGATTTTTTGTTGGTTTTTAATTTAAAATATAAATTTTTATTGGTTTTTAATTTAAATTATAGTTTATTAACTTAAATTAAATTATAAATAAAACTAATATTAAATATTTGTTTTTAGTTTTTAGCTATTTCATTATTTTTTATTAACTTTGACTTTTATTAACTTATTAACTTTATTAACCCATTTTCGGCCGCTGGTCGATTTTTCGACCAGCAACTTTGAAGCGATGTAACTCAAACGTTAGATATGTTTTGTTTAAACCGTTGATGGATAAGACAATTTTGATCTTTTGTTAACGCATTGATTTTAGCTTTTCGTAAAAAAATAAAAGTTTGCAGATTTTCGTGAAAGGAAGAAGAAAGGACTTTTTTTGGACCAATTTTCAAAATTCAGTAAAAAGTCTTAAAACTAAAATTACCTATTTTATTTTTGCATGTTGAGGAAGCGGAAAGACCAAATAACAATAATCAATTGATATCCGCAACAATATTGAAAGTTTTCTACTTCCCAGAAGAGCGTTATTTTTGGTGGTCGAAAAATCGACCACTGGCCAGAAGTCGTCAAGTAGATATTTAATTGAATTTGACATTTTGCTAGTAGGCTGTGAAAAATTCTGCGACTTTTTTTTATTTTCGCTGTTGCTCTGTCATAATTGTTATTTTTTTCTGCAGAGCAGACGTGTGTGTGGCAAATAAAAGTGAGATAATTGCATTTTGGTGTGGTTTTGTATAAACAAAATGTCTTTTCGGAAAGTGTTAACCATGGTAGAAATCATGGCTGCTTTGAACGAGCCGTGTTCGGATGACGAGGAAGATCAAGCCATTATGAGTTCAAAAGATGTTGATGTCGTGTATATTCCACCTAAAGTAGACTATGTGACTGATGAAGAAGATATAGACGATAATCAAATTGCTCTAAATGATGGCTATGATGATTGTGCGAATGAAATTACTGGGGAAGTGGAGTTACAGTACGTTCGAGACAATGACTTAATACCTAATGATACTGAAGAGCCGCAACCATCAACATCGAAAGCCGCAAAAAGACGTGGAAGACCTAAAAAACCTGTTAATCCATCCTTATTCAAAGAAAAGGCAGATTTTGGAGTTCCTGATTGGCAGAAACCTGGGGATTTTACTTACACCAGAGCACCAATCAAAGTGGATATTTGAAAAAGGAAGAAATTTGCGCAAAAATTGGTAAGTGAACAATTTTTTTTAATATCATTTAGGCCCGATTGTTCAATAGACAAACAAACCTCAGATTTCTAGCGAATAAATTTGTAAAATTTGTATTGAATTTGAGAGAATTTAAAAAATTTATTCGATAGATAGCTTATTCATGAGTTGTTTGACTATTGAACAACCGGGCCTTAGTCGTTTTAGAGTCTTAATTTTTAGTTTTTGACTTTGTGTAGGTGGTATGTCACCGTATGACATATTTTCATTGTATTTTGATGGAACATTGATTGAGGATATTACTCACTTCACGAATTTATATGCCACTCAAAATAATGCAACCATTGATGTGACACCAAATGAAATGCGGCGCTTCATTGGTATATTGTACCTATCAGGGTATCACACGCTGCCACACATCGATAATTATTGGTCAGTTCAGCAGGACATGGGAGTACCTATGGTGAAGCAAACGATGAGCCGAAATCGATTCAAAGTCATAAAAAGATTTCTCCACCTCTCGGATAACAACAATCTGAACGTAGCAGATCGCTTTGCGAAAGTCCGACCGATTATTGATGCTCTCAATGAAAAATTTATGCAGTTCGGAGTTTTCAGCCACATCTCATCTATAGATGAACAGATGATACCCTATTTTGGAAGACACTCGTGCAAGATGTTTATTCGCGGAAAACCGATTCGGTTCGGATTCAAATCATGGTGCTTGTGTTCAGAGCAAGGATATCTATTCTTTTCCATACCATACGGTGACTCGGCAACTCCCCATGATAAAAATATCGGTCTTGGCGCACAAACGGTTTTGAATTTGCTTGAAAATGTATCTGATCACGATTGTCATATTATTTTCTTTGACAACTTTTTTCCTCCTATCATCTTATGTGTCTACTGAATGAACGCCATTTCTTTGCAACTGGCACAATACGTGAAAACAGAATGGCGAAAATTCCATTAGCTAATTTAAAAATGCTGAACGTGGCGAATTTGACCAATTATTCGATGCTAAGCAAGAAATATTGGTCATCCGTTGGAACGACAATGCAGTTGTGAATGTCATTACTAATAATTCTGCAGTCGAGCCATTGTTCAATGCTCGAAGATATTGTCGTACGCAAAGGAAGACAGTTGCGATTCCCCAACCTAAAGTGATTCGTGAATATAACCAAGGTCACGACAACGCAGTGGCCAACTATCGAATATGAATACTAGGAAGGAAGTGGTGGTGGCCACTATGGACCAACGCTCTCGGCAATGCAATGGTCAATGCTTGGAAGATGCATTGCATGTTGGCAAAGTATGAAAACACAAAGCCATTTACTCAATTAGAGTTTCGTTCTGCTGTTACTACCAAGCTACTGACTTCCAATATGATGAACGAAGACATGGAAGATAACGCTGCTGATGTTGATAAAAAAGAATGCCCTCCTGGTTTTCCACGGATCGACGAAAAAACCATATTGTGGTAAAAAGCCCTCAAAAACAAATATTGTCGCTGCAAAGTATGCAAAAAAGTTAAATATTCGTGAAAAAATTCCAATTTTACACAAAAAAAGCGTAATATTTATTTGCATACCAAGTGTTTTGATGAATATATCCAAACTATCTAACTTTTTTTGCGTTAATTATTCATATCTTATCAACTTAAAACGAATAAATTGAATTAAAGCTTAATATACGTAAAAAAAAACGCATTTCTTTATTTATATATGTAGATGTTGACTTCTGGCCAATGGTCGACTTTTCGACCACTTCATATCTAGAGAACAACAATTAAAAAAAAATTTTTTTTTTAAATTTTTCTAAATTGAGCTCCTAAAAGTAAGTATTTAAAAGGAATTCAAAAAATTCTTGCGATTTCTGGTAGCGGCCGATAATGAGTTAACTTTGACTTTTTTAGAGCTGACAGCATTTTTTTCATTCACAAAACCCATTTTTAGGTTTAGTTGAGAAAATATTCTTTTATTCAAGTCTATATGTTTCTTTCTATTGAATTATTCGAAATATATTTTTTTTTGCTTATTATTAAGTAAAATTATAACCAATTTTAATGTTAGTATCGCAATTTAAATATCAATTTTCAGACATTAATATTTATTTACTAAATTTGTTATTACATCAGACCAAATCTTTATTTTTTTCAAATATTAAAGATTTTCAAACAATTTCTTTATATTTGGTTTTCAATTTTTAATTCAAGTTTTTAGTTTTTCAATTTTTAATTCCAGTTTTTAGTTTTTTGTTTCTATAGTTGTTTTTCAATAATATTTTAGATATTTTATTCTTTTTTTATTAACTTTGAATATTCAAGTGTCTTTCAGTTAGTTCCTACAGTTGTTCTTCATTAATATTTTAGATATTTCATTCCTTTTTATTATTGTTTTATCACATGCACATGTGAAAGTATTCTGCATACAAAATATTTACACAATTATATTTATGAAATTCATTATTAAAATATTTAACGGAGAACTAACATCATTAAACATTCTTAATTCACTTGTCGTTTTTAGAATTAACTGTATATGATTCTTATCAATACAACAACTATAAAAATGTATTATGTTTTCCAATTCATTAAACCATTTTTTAAATTATCTATAATGTTAATAGACTAGGTCAGTGGTCTTCAACCTTTCGCGGTCTATGGAGCCCTTCCAGCAGATAATGTTTTTCGCGGAACCCTATTTTTTTAAACTTTTAGTGAAGGGAAATGGTGTTTGATTTAATTTCATTTATTAATTAAAAACATTGTGTAACAAAAAATTCTGACTTAATGACTAGGTTGGGCCTGTTTTTCATTACAAATCTCATCGAAATTCGGGATAATTGTTGTAATTTGCAAGCGCATGTCATCTTCTGCATCCAATCTATTCCTGTATTTTGTTTTTGTGGCAATATATAATGAGAAAGATTTTTCACACATATACGTTGTAACAAACGGCATTAGATGATTAATTGCTCGTTTCGAAAGTTCGGGGTATTGGTTATAAAGTTTAAGCCAAAAATTTAGAATGTCACCAGCAGTAAATATTGATTTCAATCCGAAGTCAGTTGAAAATTCAATATGCTCTTCTCTTTCTTTCATTTGTAATTGAAAGGTATCACTATATTCAATAAATGGATTTAGAATCCAATCAAAATTTTCTGACTGAGCAGGAAAATAATCCAAAAAAGTTTTTTGCAAATCTGATAAATGCTGCACCAAATATTTTTTAACAATTTCATTGAGCTCAGCATTGTTGATTTCAAGAATATCATGCAAATTATAAAAGCATTCTGTATTTCTTTTCAAAATGCAATCAGCCCAAAATTGCAATTTCTTTATAGTAGCATTTATCTTATATTTCACTTTAAAACTATTTGTATTTGGTCCTTGAAGTGAAATGCGTACCTCATTAAAATATGAAAATATATCTGAAAGATAAGCCGTTTGTTGGAGTCATTTTAAATCATTAAGTTTTTCTGATAATTCGTGTGAATGTTCAATTAAAAAAAGTCTGATTTCATCTCTTAATTCAAAAAATCTTGTTAACACTTTACCACGAGACAACCAGCGGACTTCCGTGTGAAGCAATAATGTTTTGTGGAAACTTCCCATATCTTCACATAGCAAGGTGAATAACCTGGAATTTAACGGCCTTGATTTTATAAAATTTACAATTTTCACACAATCATTAAGCACCGCTTTCAGTTCTGGTGGCATTTTTTTGACTGCAAGAGCGTATCGATGAAGACAGCAGTGGTTATTCTTAACGTTGGGATTTTTTTGTTTAATACGTGCAACTAACCCTTTCAAGCTGCCAAGCATTGCCTTTACCCCATCTGTGCATACATGATGACATAAATCCCACGATAGATGGTGTTTTTCGAAATACAAATCAATTAATTTAAAAATTTCTTCACCAGTTGTTTTACTAGGTAGAGCTTTACAAATAAGCATATCTTCTTGTGCAGTCATTTCTTCCGTAGAATATCGTATAAAAACCAATAAGATTGCTAATCCAGCAACATCTGTAGATTCATCCACCTGAAGGGAAAAACCATGGATACTATTTTTTACACGTTTTATTAATTCCATTTCACAGTATTTTGCCATATCCTGAATACGCCTTGAAACTGTACTATCTGAAAGTGGTACGTAATCGACTATTTTATTGTGTTTTTCTCCTATCATACAAGTAATAATATCTTTGGCACATGGTTTCACTAATTTTTCAGCTATAGTGTAAGCTTCACCTTGTTGAGCAACTCGATAACTCACCAAATAAGATGCTTTCAGTGCATTTTTATTATCATTACATATAAATTTAGTAAATTGTTCTTTTTTCTGCTTGAGCTCAATACACTTTTGCTTGAAATAATCAATATTTTATCTTTTAAATTCTGGTGATTGGTATCAAAATGACGTTTCAATTTTGCAGGATTCAAACTACTGTTATTCGTCACTTTTTCACACTCAACGCATAATCCGTTTGGTTCTTGTTCATTACCAATCCAGGTAAAACCAAATTTTAAATATTCCTCATCGTATTTACGTCTTTTAAAACTCAATTTATCGGAATTGGATACTTTTTTTTTAGTATGGAGGTCTTTAAATGGTGTTTCTGTTTCACACGAAGCAGGCGTAGTTGTTTCACGACTAGAACTAGCTTCATTGGTTTTAGCAGGAAGCTTTCCGGTTTTTAGCCAAATATCCATTGTAACAATCGTATCGTATCCTAATTTAAAATTGACAAAATCTTAAAATTGTTAGAATATAGTAAAAAAGGGTTATAAATATTTATACCTTTTTCCTAATTAATTATAAGATGAAATAAAATCAAAGTTATTCAATTTATACACCCGTAGATACCAATATATTTATATATTTGCATATTATATTTGTACGTTATAAAAGTATTAGCTTATTGAAAACAATTTTAATATTTTTTACATATATAGATTTATATTAAACAACAGTTAATTTTTTAGCTCTTTATTTATTAATAAAACTAAGTAATAGTAAAGCAAAATTTCTTGCTTTTCTTTATTTAATAATATTAAAAAAATAGGTACACACTTTTTGATAAACTGTCATAACAAAATATTTAATGCCACACAGAAATTAACTCATACCAATCTTTTTATACAATGAATACATGTAGACTCAAATTTCAAATATGCATCGAAAATAGTTTTTTTTTTATAAAAAACGGAATTACCCGCTTTTGTGATTTTGTCAATATATTTTTTTATGAAAGTGCTTTTTTCTCATTATTATAGCATTATACTCAGAGCCGACGCTACACGTGATTTATGTTTTTAAAACTTTTATTGACATTAAAATTTGCATTTTTAAATTTTCTCGCGGAACCCCTAAAATTTTTCACGGAACCCAAAGGTTCCGCGGAACACAGGTTGAAGAACGATGGACTAGGTGATTTCTTGTTACCGATGTTTTGTCCTATCGTTTTATCCCCGATTTTGACCAAGCGCATATTATTCGAAAGGTATTTCTTTTTAGCTGTTCACCAGATTTACATATTTTTTAATTTTTTCTTTATTTTGAGTAAATTGCATTTAAAATCTGCTACTAACACATACATAAAATTATACATATGCTACGTGTTTATTAAATTTGTTAATGTTTTTGTTTAATGAGTTTGTTTTCTTCATTCACAATAATAATAAACCAAAATTTGTGAATTGGCTAAGTTGAAAAAAAATAAAGTTGCCTAGAAATTGCACCCGAATTTCGAGCGCTGGAATCTGCTAATCAATATAAATAGGTTTATTATACTCAAGTCACAACTAAGAAAAATGTAGGTAACTGAACCAAATATTCATTAATGAGTTGTACAAGATAAGAAGAACATAACTGATAAGAAGTACATAAGTGAATAGAAGTACTATACTTCTGCGGTTATGAGTGAATTAAATAAATATAGATATGATAAGAAGGGTACAACCTAAAAAAATGTACGTAACTGTACCTAATATTTTGACAATGAGTTATGAATCTAAATATAGTTAAGATTATGATTGTGAATGAGTACAACTATTTAGGCGTAACTTTCACCCCGTGTGTATAGAACTTATAGTATAAAAGGGTTTCACACTTATAGACTAATCTCATTCGTCGATCATATACTTAATAGTGAAGTGAATATAAAAAATTAGCAAAGTTATTAATTTTTAAAAACAAGAGATATATAAAAAATCAATTTTATTGATAAAGGACATCAATTTTACCAATAAAGGACATACATTTTTTTTATCAATGCAGGACTCATACATAAAAGAAAATCATAAAACAGGGAACAGATGAACATTTTATTGGAATTGGAATCACATATAATATTCATACCGGAAAAGTGAAACATCATTGATAATATAACAGTTGTTGATTTTGGACCAGGAGAGGAAACTATTTAGAAACGACAATAATTATAATATATCTTTTTGAATTGATCAAAAATAAACAGAAAATAAAAAATAAAATGGCTGATTTCTTATATGAATTTTGCCCAAAAACATATAAACATGCTAATTCGTTAAGAAAGCATCAAGTGACATGTACAACATGTGATATAATGTTTGATAACAGAAAAGATTTTTTGCATCATAATCATCTCATACACCATTCTAAAAAAACAGAAGAAGAAGCAAGTGAATATTGCAGTTTTTGTAAGATGTATGTTTTAAAATCATTATGGTCATATCATTTGCGAACAAACCAGCATAAAAAAAAATTACGACGGACAAATGAATAACAACATCAAATGTATTTCATCGGCATTCTGGAATCGTATTGAAACATATGTTTTAGAAAATATTAATAAAAAAAATCTTATACTAGAAAACTTTCTAAGTATAATAAGAGATGATGTAATTAAAGTGATACAGCGTGTTCTGCAACAGCATAGAAACGTAAAATTTAATTGCGAATTATTTTGCAAGTATATGCTGATAAAAGAAGAATCACTATTTTGTGAAATAGATCTAAAATCACATCAAACAAAAATGGTTATAGTGAGTGAAAGTATGGCAACAGATGACCTTTTGCAACTATATTCAAAGCAATGCAGTATATTAAAAAAAAAATGAGTGAATTTCAGGAGAGAGATAGCGGATGGATGTTAATTGAAATATCGCATATTGAAATTAATATTATTCAATATAAATGTATAAAAGGATCGCAATACTTACGCTTACCGCCAACTATTGCAAAAAAACATGGATGCGTTAATGTGCGAAATAATGATGAATTTTGCTTTAAATGGGCTTTAATTTCGGTATTTTACCCAGTGTCCAATCATACAGAAAGATGATCATCATACAAAATTGCAGACATTACAGATGATCTCATAATCTTGGAAAACGATCTGGTCCAAAAGTTTAAAAACTTATACTTTCCGCTACCAGTCAACCAAATTAAAGTCTTTTAGCTAAATAATCCGGATATAAGTATAAATGTCTCTGGCTTGGAGAATAATCAAATGATAGGACCATACTATTTTACTGCCTGTTAATGTGTGTTGAAACTATTAGTATAAGTTAAACCAAACACTTAAATTTGGTCTGTACTAATTTGGTTGTTTCTTAAGAATTGTTTGGTCTTCAAGCACTTGTAACTTGAAGATCAGTGTTCAGTAATTAAAACCAAATAAATTCTTTTAACTACTGACTTTATTGAAATTTGTTTGAGGTATTTATACAAAAATTATGCATCAAAAAATGCTGACTTAACTAAATGTTATTGAATTAAAATTTATGGTATATTGGCCAATAACAAAACAGACTGTATAAAAGGTATAAATGTAATTTGATCTATTAATAAACAAAATTTACGTTAAATTGGCCAATAAAAAGAGAGACAATATTAACTATATAACATTCAATGCATTCACTAATTATTGTAATATATTAGGGGAATTCTACATTAATTGAATTTAAATATATTGAATCTTAACATTCTCCCCCGCGTTGAACGGATGTTCAACAATGTTGTGGTGATCTTATGTTGCCTAGACCCTTATGATGAAATTCCTTGGTATTGGTGTAGGTGTTTCCAATTCATGTGATTGAAGTTCGGTGTTTTCTGCATTATTTTCTATAGACGATATTGTGTGTGGTTTTCGCCTGGTTGTACACTTTTTACATCTGGACAGTATTATCAATATTGTTACCAAACTAATTGATAGTGCCAGATATCCAATTGCATGATTGTGTTGCTGGTGGGACTTCAATGTGTTCGGAAGGTCCATCATGTTTTGTTCTTTCAAAGATTTTTGTAAAATTGATAGCTCTTTGAGATTTTTGGCATATATGCTCTCCAAGATTGTCGAGTTCGACTGATTATGGCTTATGGAATCTGTAATGTTTGTTTGTGGTGATAAAGCTGAAACTGTACCAAGACTAGTGTATGATGATCTGATCGTACTAGAGACAGTTTGTCTTCCGTTCATGGTGACGAATTCATGCTTCAGCATGCATTCTGGATCCAGGGTCAGTTGCCCGGATCCCCGTAAGGAGAAATGAGTAATGTCTTTATTGCATACAGCCGTGGCTCTTGAAGATGATAAGGTGGCATATATCCATTGATTTCGATTATTGAGGGGTATCCATTTTGTGTTGGATTTCTCCAGAGTGCACGTTGGTGTTGTTTTGTTGTTGTACAAATTGATTTCACACATGCACGTTTCTGAACCATAATCGTAGCGAATTTGAACGTTGGAACACAGAAACATATCTTGTTTTATTCTGTCACAATTGCTGAGTTCCGAATTTGTAAGAATGATGTATTGTTTATGGGATGCTGTTATGCCCATGAAATCAGTACATGGTTTGATGGCTACCATGGTGTTGTTTAGTATGTTGGGTACAGGAATCAAGTGGAACATCTTAAATTGTTCATTTTCAGCCAAGGGTATCGTTATTTTGGAAACTGCATGTTGGTGCGTAAGTCTACCTTGAACATTCATAAGTTTGAATATCTGCAGTAATTCATCTTTTCCGGCTACAGGAAGAGTCACTGAAGTTGGTGCATGGAGTTTAATTTGATAAACTTCAGCTTGTAACTGTTGCGGAGTCAGTAACAATGGGCTAATTTTCCCATGATGCGTGTCTATGAGAGTGTCCAGAATAGATGACTGTATTTTTCGTATGTTATTTAAAATTAGGTTTAATTCTAAGACCCCATTATTGAATAGTTGGGTAAGATGTATCTGGATTAACACATTGTTGATGTCCTGCATTGCTGTAATTTTTAACTTCTTGTTCCAATTATTCAAATCTTGCCTTAGCTGCCAATTGAGTTTTTTGTATGACACTGATTGTTGAATCAACAATCGATGTTTGGTTCTTCAGTAAATTTAATAGATATGATTCATTCTCCTGTACTTGTTGTATTGTATCTGACATATAATCAGCGTATTCAGAATCCAATATGCCAAACAATGAATGAGCAACATTCCCAATTATATTAAATGCTCCTCTTTTACTTCGTACTAGTTGATTCTCAAGTTGTAGATCGCTTTCCATGTGTTTAAAATGGTAAATAATGCTGAGACACGATTCGTTTAGTTTTATCATTCTGCACAGATTCTGTAGGGTTTTCGTGCCATTGACCAAGGTTGATGTTTCAGACCAATAGGCCCCCAGGTCGTAATATACAAAAAGTTCCATTCAGTGGTTGAAATGGCTGTTGTCCCGATTTATTCGAAATGAGTACCTAATTTTGTTCCAAATCTTTTGTTTTTGACTGGATTTCCAAGTGCCATAGGTAACAGCAAAAGTATCGTAAGTAGTGCTAAGCTGAGATGAGTTGATAGCCCCTTTTTCCTTTTGGCCTTAGGTTCCTCAGTTGAATCTGAGATGCTGTTGTTGATGGCTGCAGTGTTGTCATCGGACAAGATGAGCTCTTCTGAGTCTGGTTCGATGGGTAACAGAGCGAGCCGATGTATTGGGCGTTTGAGCAGTCCATTTGCTGTTTTGACTTCCACGACTCTGATTATATTATCAGTACCAGAGTGAGTTTTGATAACTCTCACTAAGGGCCATTTCATGACTGGTAGGTTATCTTCCTTTATTATTACCAGATCGCCAATCTTGATATTGGGAAATTGTTTATTCCACTTATGACGTTGTTGCAATTGGTTTAAATATTCGGTGGACCATCTTTTCCAAAATTCCTGTTTGAGATGAGCCACGAGTTTCCAGTGAGCGAGTCCTGATGCTTTTATTGGTGTTGAACTACTATCTATTTGTGATACGAGCGCTTCACTAATAAGAAAGTGACCAGGAGTCAAAGCCTCAAGATTGTTAGGATCACTTGACATAGGCGTTAGTGGGCGAGAGTTGAGTATTGCCTCAATTTCCACTACGATGGTTTCCAGTTCTTCTTGAGTTAACAATGCCGTCGAAACACTGCGTAACAATAGATGTTTGGCAGATTTCACTGCTGATTCCCATAATCCCCCAAAGTGTAGTGCACGCGGTGGGATAAAGTGGAAATGTATTCCTTTTGAGCTATCAGTTGAGATGATTGATTCCTGCCCCTTCTCGGAATAGATACTTTCAGCTAATTCCGCTAACTGGTTTCTTGCTCCTATGAAATTGGTAGCATTGTCTGAATATATGTTTTGACAACGCCCTCGACGGCTGATAAATCGTTTTAAGACACCGATAAACGCTTCAGTTGATAGATCAGTGACCAGTTCAAGATGGGTGGCCTTTGTGGCAAAGCAACAAAAAACAGCTATATATGCCTTTGTTGGTCTTTTTCCTCTGACCTTATAATGAATCCAAAATGGTCCGCAATAATCTACACCAACGTTGATAAAAGGTCGGGCTGGAGTAACTCTTGCTTGCGGAAGGTTGCCCATAATTTGCCTACATAATTGTGGTTGTGCTCTAGTGCACCTTATACATTTTTGGACTGTTGATCGTGCCGTTATTTTTCCTCTTATTGGCCAAAAACGCTGTCTGATTAAATTTAGTAGTGCTTGTGGGCCACAATGTTTATTTTCTTCGTGAATCATTGTGAATAAAAGCTTTATGATGGGATCATTGTATGGAATCACCATTGGATGTTTTGCATCGTATGATAGTGATGAAGACTCCAATCGTCCGCCAACTCGTAGGATGCTTGTCTCGTCGAGGAATGGGGACAAACTGATGATGGAGCTCTTTTTATCGATTTCTTTGTTTTTCTGACAATTATTGATTTCCTGCGAAAATTCTGAAGCCTGTATGGTTTTTATAATTATGTGCAATGAACCATCTAGTTCGGCAGGCGTTAATGATTGATGCGAGGGGCGCTGATATTTTTTGATCTTTGAATTTTTGATGAATCTAATTATATACCCCAATATTCTTTGCAATGTTTTGAACGAGTTTTTATGTGGAATTTTATAAATAAAGTTGTCGTCAGTTTCGGTAACTGTTGAGATTACACTTGTCCCTTTTCTCTCGAGTTCACTGAGGATTTGGAGTTGTTGGGAGAATTTAGGTGGCCACAGCTCTTCTTGTCCATGTAGAAACAGTGGTCCATACAACCATAAATTACATTGAGCAAGTTGAACTGCTGGTAAACCTCTGGATAGTATATCAGCAGGGTTGTCTCTTGATCGGATGTGGCGCCACTGGTCGGGTAACGTCAATGATTGAATTTCGGATATTCTATTAGCTACGAACGTATGGTACATGGAGGATTGAGAGTTTATCCAGGATAGTACTATTTGTGAATCAGTCCATAAAATTTCAGTTTGATTTTTGATTTGAAGATCTGTTTTAATCCTGTGTGTAAGTTGGGCCGCCATAACTGCAGCACATAATTCTAGGCGCGGTAATGTCTGTTGTTTTAATGGAGCAACCCGTGTCTTGGCACAAAGAAGTTGTACAATTACTCGTTTATCCTTAAGAATTGCTCGGATGTAAGCAACTGCACCAAAAGCCTTTTCTGAAGCGTCTGAAAATATATGCAGCTTTGTTTTTACTGGTAGTTCTCCTTTAAAAATGTGTCGAGGAATTTTAAAATTGTTTAGACCGTCTAAATCATTTCTGAATTTAGCCCAGGTTGTGTGAAGATCTGCAGGCAATGGCTCATCCCAGTCTAGCTTGAATTGCCATAGCTGCTGAGTAAACACCTTTGCCTTGACAACTACAAGTGCTAATAGTCCAAGGGGGTCAAATAACCTTGCGAGATCTGACGTTGCCGTGCGTTTTGTGACAGCCTGTTGATGATTCACTTTCACCTTGATGCCAAAATGGTCAGTTTTAGGCAGCCATGATAATTCCAAAGTTTTTACCGTGCTTGTGTTGTCACTGTTGAAATCTAAATCCACCTCCTGATCACCGAGTGGAATGTTTTTAGCAGTTGTGGGTGATTTGCACACCATTTTTTCAAATTGAAACCATGCCGTTTTAGAATCGTGATGCATCTCAATTGTAATGTTAAGGCTGTCTGACCCTCCAATTCCATCATCCATGTAGAAATTATCCTTTAACATTTGAGCTCCAAATGGATAATTTATAGCATTTTCGTCGGCGATTTTTTGTAGACATCTTGTGGCAAGGAACGGTGCTGTCCGTGTCCCATATGTAACTGTGTTAAGTCTATAGTAATTGACAGGTGCTGATGGATTTTCTCTCCAAATTATTAATTGGTAGTGCAGATCGGTTGGTTGAAGTAAAATTTGTCTATACATTTTTTCGATATCAGTAGTGAAGACAAATCTCGGTAATCGGAAACGCAGCAAAATTGAAAATAATTCATTTTGGACAGTAGGACCCGTATACATCAAATCGTTGAGTGAGTAGCCTGATGAAGTCTTTGCTGATGCGCCGAACACTACTCTAAGTTTTGTTGTCGAGCTGTCTGGTTTCAAAACGCAGTGGTAAGGAATTATGTATTTTGGATCTAATACGGTATCGATATCGACCTTTTCCATATGTCCCAGGTGTTCATACTCCCGCATGAATTTGATGTATTGAAGTCGGAGTTCTTCGTTTTTTAGAAGTCGGCGTTCTAGGCCCAAAAATCTGTTGTATGCCATCGCGTGGGAGTCCCCTAAGGCTGTTGGGTTCTCACGAAATGGAAGACTGATAATGAAACGGCCATCTGTATTGGTGTGAACATGTTGGGTGAAATGTGATTCACATTGTTGTTCTGATGGTGACAGGCCCCTTTTGTTGGTTTCAATCTCGTCAAATTTCCAAAGATGTTCTATGGCTTCTTCCAATGATGTAGTGTCTCCAAATATTGCACATGTGGGCACATATAATGG
Organism: Cordilura impudica; assembly: GCA_963682025.1. Taxonomy (NCBI): domain Eukaryota; kingdom Metazoa; phylum Arthropoda; class Insecta; order Diptera; family Scathophagidae; genus Cordilura; species Cordilura impudica. Next base: position 210,433,111 of record OY821517.1, on the reverse strand, counting down.
GTTAGGCGATGGATTTGTCCCATTGCACCTCCCACAATGCAGCCGAGTTCAGTGTTTTGGAGTGTTAAAAGATCATCACCTAGATGTATAGTTCCATTTTTAGTTAATTTGAAATAAAACTCTGCTCCAAGTAGCAAATCTATTTTTTCTTGCGGAGTGAATGTTGTTGGGAATATACCAAGTTGAAATGTCAAACTGTTGACTTGGTTGTGCGGGAATTATACTTGGGAGTACATAAGCTTCCACGTTTGCTGAGAACTTGAGGTCCCTGGACTTCATAGCGATATTTAGGCGATATTTAGATTTTTTCTGAGTTTCTCCAACACCGTCAAGGCATAGAGAAGCTTCTAATGGTGAAATTGCCAATTTTTGGCAAAGGCGTTTAGATACAACATTCACTTGCGAACCTGAATCTAATACTGCCCTAAATTCATTGGATGCACCGTTTGAAGCTGTAATGATAACCTTCGCTGTTGCTAGAAAGACATAGCCCTGGCGACCCGCACCGATGTTTGCTGCTGCTGATATAACTGATATATTTGATGTAGTCATTTTTGCTGGTGTATTTGGATGTGAACTTCTTTGTTTTGAGCTCGAATTTGATGATATTTTTTCTTTTTGTGTATTATCCCTTTTATTTAAATGAAGCAACGTATTGTGCTTTTTTGTACATTTTCTGCAGCTACTAAAATTGCAGGATTTCGAAGCGTGGTCACTTCTGAAGCAATTGACACATAGATTTTGTCGTTGTACCCATCGTAACCGTTCTGCTTCTGATAATTGCAGAAATCTGCTGCAGTGGTATAATTTATGACCACTATTATTGCAAAATTTGCATGTGCTAATATTGTTTCCCGTGGATGTTATTATTGTTGACACCGCCTTATATGTCGGTTTTTCCTTTTGAGTTATTGCCTCCATAGATTGGAACTGAAATTCCAAAAATGACAGAAATTCAGATACAGTTGGCACATCTCTTGGGTTTGCTAATGATTGCATGTATCTGATATGGGTATTCTTATCCAGTTTTTTAATCAATAACTGTATTAGTATCGCATCCCAGAAAGATGTAATACCTAAGTTATTTAAGGCAAGCAAGCATTCCTTGGTGGTATCATGTAGAGCCTTAAGTGATGGTGCTGATGACGCTACTGGCTGTTGGTGAATTATTTTGTCCACTAAGTTAGCTACCAGGAGCCTTTTGTTGTTATAGCGTTCTTGCAACGTTTTCCATGCAGTACTATAATTTTGCTCCGTTAATGTGAATTGGCTTATCAGATGTTCTGCCTCTCCAGTTAGGTTAGTCTTTAAATACCACATTTTCTGGACTGCTGGGATGTGTTGTTTATCTACCATCTCTGTAAATAGATCATTGAATTGACTCCATTTTAGGTTATCTCCATCAAATTTTGGAATCATTACTTTTGGTAAAGGTAATGGATTTTGTATCATCGACGTTGATGAAGACGTATTATTGGATATATTGTTGTTTTTATTGATGTAATTGCCACCGCCAGATTACCCAAATGATTTTGAACTTTTTCATTTAGTGCGAAGAAGTCATCCATAATAAAACCAGCACCTGATGGATCTTCAATTTCTTCGCAAATATTGTCGCATAAAATTTGTATCTGGTTCCAGAGATCGTTGATATTCTTGATTCTAAGCTCATAATATTGGGGCGGTTGAATATCTGTGATAGAAGCTAATCCATTTAATAGCCGATGTAATGCTGTCATTCTATTTTTAGTTTTCCGGATCAGGCTTTGATGATTTTCGGACGCATATTGAGTGGTCTGAAGAGCCAATGATTGGGCACCATTATTTTCAATCACAGATGGCCTTTGTTTGGTTTCGGATGAAGCGCTTAGTCGGCTAGCCTCGGTAGTAAATATTTGTATATAGGAGGTTGTTAATTCATTGATTTTGGAATAATAATCATCCGTGAAGTATGCATGCTCAGTTCTCAAGCTTTGAGCATCGTCGAACTGGCGTAATTTTGAGTCCTGGGCTTCAAATTGATCCCAGGCCTCTTGTAATCGTCGTCTACGATCTTCATAGTATCCTGCAGTTGTTTTTCTGTCTGCAGAATCTTTTTTAAAGTTTCGTATTATTGCTTCAATAGATTCACCTGTCTTCGATAGAGCATCTAATAATTGCTTTGAGGTTTCCATCGTGTATGTGACTGCAAAATTGTATGTGGATTACAAAATATATCTGTTTTTGTAGCTAAATCTGATGAACAATGATACTTGTGGATGACCGATGTCCTTATGACTTGCGTACCAGGATTTGCTGAACAAGAACGCTTGTGGACAATTGATGTCCTGATGAGTTGTGCACCAGGTTTTTCTGAACAAGGACGCTTGTGGACAATTGATGTCCTGATGTGTTGAGTACCAGGATTTGCTGAACCAGGACTCTTGTGGACAATTGATGTCCTGATGAATTGTGTACCAGGATTTTGCTGAACAAGGACGCTTGTGGACAATTGATGCTTGTGGACAATTGATGTCCTGATGAATTGCGTACCAGGATTTTCTGAACAAGGACGCTTGTGGACAATTGATGTCCTGATGAGTTGCGCACCAGGTTTTGCTGAACAAGGACGCTTGTGGACGATTGATGTCCTGATGAATTGCGTACCAGGTTTTGCTGAACAAGGACGCTTGTTGACAATTGATGTCCTGATGTGTTGAGTACCAGGATTTACTGAACCAGGACTCTTGTGGACAATTGATGTCCTGATGAATTGCGTACCAGGATTTTGCTGAACAAGGACGCTTGTGGACAATTGATGTCCTGATGTGTTGCGTACCAGGATTTGCTGAACCAGGATGCTTGTGGACAATTGATGTCCTGATGAATTGCGTACCAGGTTTTGCTGAACAAGGACGCTTGTGGACAATTGATGTCCTGATGTGTTGCGTACCAGGATTTGCTGAACCAGGATGCTTGTGGACAATTGATGTCCTGATGAATTGCGTACCAGGATTTTCTGAACAAGGACGCTTGTGGACAATTGATGTCCTGATGAGTTGCACACCAGGTTTTGCTGAACAAGGACGCTTGTGGACAACTGATGTCCTGATGAATTGCGTACCAGGTTTTGTTGAACAAGGACGCTTGTGGACAATTGATGTCCTGATGTGTTGAGTACCAGGATTTGCTGAACCAGGACTCTTGTGGACAATTGATGTCCTGATGAATTGCGTACCAGGATTTTGCTGAACAAGGACGCTTGTGGACAATTGATGTCCTGATGTGTTGCGTACCAGGATTTGCTGAACCAGGATGCTTGTGCACAATTGATGTCCTGATGAATTGCGTACCAGGATTTTCTGAACAAGGACGCTTGTGGACAATTGATGTCCTGATGAGTTGCGCACCAGGTTTTGCTGAACAAGGACGCTTGTGGACAATTGATGTCCTGATGAATTGCGTACCAGGTTTTGCTGAACAAGGACGCTTGTGGACAATTGATGTCCTGATGAGTTGCGCACCAGGTTTTGCTGAACAAGGACGCTTGTGGACAATTGATGTCCTGATGAAACGCTGCAGGGCGTGTTTAATCCACTCGTGAGTGTTTCAAGTTCCTTACCACTGGTGGGGGAAAACTTGAATTTCAAGAGTGTTCTGGGGTCACCAAAATGTTAATGTGTGTTGAAACTATTAGCATAAGTCAAACCAAACACTTAAATTTGGTCTGTACTAATTTGGTTGTTTCTTAAAAATTGTTTGGTCTTCAAGCACTTGTAACTTGAAGATCAGTGTTCAGTAATTAAAACAAAATAAATTCTTTTAACTACTGACTTTATTGAAGTTTTGTTTGAGGTATTTATACAAAAATTATGCATCAAAAAATGCTGACTTAACTAAATGTTATTGAGTTAAAATTTATGCTATATTGGCCAATATCAAAACAGACTGTATAAAAGGTATAAATGTAATTTGATCTATTAATAAACAAAATTTACGTTAAATTGGCCAATAAAAAGAAAGACAATATTAACTATATAACATTCAATGCATTCACTAATTATTGTAATATATTAGGGGAATTCTACATTAATTGAATTTAAATATATTGAATCTTAACACTGCCATTGAAAAATCTCATCATATTAATTTATTATTGGTTGAAGATGAAGACAAGTTTCACTATGTATGGATTAAAGACATTTCAAGGTAAGCTAATTGAAATAAATTTATAACGAAAAAAACATTTTTAAAACGTCTTGTAAAATATGAATACTACAGAAAACAATTTTTTGCTTTGTATAATTTTAGGTTGATTAAAAGCCAATTAAAACAACATCGAAGAAAAATACATATGTGCAACAGCTGCCTGTTGTATTTCTATAATGAACCAGCCCTGCAAAAACATCGCGGAGAATGCAATAATCTGGTAACAAGTACGCCTAACATAGATAAAAAAATTATTAACTTTAAGAACTATAAGAATCAAATGGTAGTACCGTTTTTCGTATACGCTGATTTTGAATGTCTTCTGGAAACAGTTGATATTCAAAATTCAGCTAATGTAAAGACGGTACAAAAACATGTACCTTTTGCCTATAGTTATTATATAAAGTGTAGTTTTGATGTAAGTTTAGACATATTTAAGATATACATATAATGGAATAGATGCAGCATCTAATTTTTTTTAAAAAATTTAGTTAAAGATGTTTTGTATATAGATAGTAATTATTTAAGTGTAATCAAACCTATGAGTTCCTTAACATTAGATCAAGAAAAAAGATCACTGTCATTTACCGGGTGACTATAGAGGTCCAGCACATAATAAATGTAAAATATTAAATTGCGAAATTTGTACCCATCTTTTTCCATAACCTTTCGGCATACGATTGCCATTTATTTGTAAAAGAACTCTCACCTATAGAAGGTGATATAAATATTATTCCCATAAATAAGGAATTATATGTATCTATATCTAAAAGAATTGCGGTAAATGATAAAGATACCATTGAACTTCGTTTTCTAGATTCTTTTAGATTTATGCCTTCAAGTTTACAAAAACTATTCGATTACTTAGCTGATACTGATTTAAATACTATAAAATCAATTTACCCCAACGATGATGACTTTAAATTAGTGAAACGTAAAGGTGTCTTTCCGTATGATTATCTAGACTCGGTGTATCGTGTCGAGGAAACCCAATTACCACCTCAATCATTATTCTTCAATAAATTAACTAATGAGTCGTGTAGTGATGATGACTATGAACATGCTCAAAAAGTATGGAATACTTTCAAATGCAATACTTTATTAGATTATTTATTATTTTATTTGAAAACAGATGTCTTGTTGCTATGCGAAGTTTTTGAAAATTGTAGAAAAGTATGTGTAAATATTTACAATTTAGATCCATGTCAATACCACTCCTGGTTTGTCTTGAGATGCCATGTTGAAAACTACAGAAATAAATTTAGAATTGATAACTGATATTAATATATATAATTTTATTGTTCGTGGTATTAGAGGTGGTATTGTTTAATGCAGTAAACGGTATTCAATTGCTAATAATAAATATTTGGATGATTATAATTCTGGTATAGAATCAAATTATCTAATTTATTTAGATGTTAATAATTTATATGTTTATGCAATGTCTCAATATCTCCCCTATAATAACTTTGAATGGGTGGAAAATTTTGAAAATTTCAACTTAAATGAAGTGAAAGATGATTTGCCAATTGGATACATATTAGAAGTAGATCTAGAATACCCATCTTCGTTACATGACTATCACGACCTACCATTTTGCGCTCAAAATAAAAAAAAACAAGTAAGAAAATTATAGTCGCTCTAGACCGACTATATGATACCCTATACCAGGCGTTTAGAGACCCTATCTCATAGGCCCAACTAACTGGACATAGAAAATAAGCATAAACCAAATTTGAGTGGGATTTTTATAAATTTTTTTTGGCTGCAGATATGGAAATGTTCATATCGGATGCTATATCTATATCGGGAGTAGGCCCAAAAATGGACCGATCCTGACTATGTTTGGTAAAGTCTCTTGTATTTTGCAAAAATATATACAAACAAAATTTGAGAAGAATCAGTGCAATATTTTTGTTTTTTGATAGATTTAAGTGAAGATCGGGAAGCAGCTCTATATGGGTCCTATGACTAAGAGTTGTCCCATAGGGATCATTTTTGGACTACTCATTAATGGATGTAATAAACGCATACAAACCCAATTTGAGTAAGATCTATATGACAATTTGGATCTTATGGCAATTTATGTCGATTTCATAGGGGTCATTTGTATGGGGCAAGGTCTGAACATGGACCGATTCCCACCAATTTCAACAGCGTTCAGCCTACGGCCGATGAAAGCTTATATACCAAATTTCGTCAAAATATATTCATATTTGCGACCTGCAGTTTGATTACTAGGTTTACATGGACACACAGACGGACGGACGGACATCGTTAAATCGAATCAGTTAGTGATTCTGATTCGATTGGTATAATAAAGGATGGGTCTAGGTCAAATATTTTTGGTAGTTACAAACAGCAGCAAAAAGTCATTATACCCAAACCACATAGTGGTGTAGGGTATAATGAGAGTATGAAACAGACTAAACTAATCACAGACTTGAACAGCAAAACAAATTATATTATACATTATCGAACTCTTCAACAGTGCATTCAACATGGTCTTATTTTAAAGAAAGTATACAGAATTCTTAAATTTAATTAATCGAATTGGCTGAAAAAATATATTGATTTGAACAACTACCATAGAACATTAGCAAAAAATTCGTTTGAACAAAATTTTGGGGCGGTTGAATATCTGTGATAGAAGCTAATCCATTTAATAGCCGATGTAATGCTGTCATTCTATTTTTAGTTTTCCGGATCAGGCTTTGATGATTTTCGGACGCATATTGAGTGGTCTGAAGAGCCAATGATTGGGCACCATTATTTTCAATCACAGATGGCCTTTGTTTGGTTTCGGATGAAGCGCTTAGTCGGCTAGCCTCGGTAGTAAATATTTGTATATAGGAGGTTGTTAATTCATTGATTTTGGAATAATAATCATCCGTGAAGTATGCATGCTCAGTTCTCAAGCTTTGAGCATCGTTGAACTGGTGTAATTTTGAGTCCTGGGCTTCAAATTGATCCCAGGCCTCTTGTAATCGTCGTCTACGATCTTCATAGTATCCTGCAGTTGTTTTTCTGTCTGCAGAATCTTTTTTAAAGTTTCGTATTATTGCTTGAATAGATTCACCTGTCTTCGATAGAGCATCTAATAATTGTTTTGAGGTTTCCATCGTGTATGTGACTGCAAAATTGTATGTGGATTACAAAATATATCTGTTTTTGTAGCTAAATCTGATGAACAATGATACTTGTGGATGACCGATGTCCTTATGACTTGCGTACCAGGATTTGCTGAACAAGAACGCTTGTGGACAATTGATGTCCTGATGAGTTGTGCACCAGGTTTTTCTGAACAAGGACGCTTGTGGACAATTGATGTCCTGATGTGTTGCGTACCAGGATTTGCTGAACCAGGACTCTTGTGGACGATTGATGTCCTGATGAATTGTGTACCAGGATTTTGCTGAACAAGGACGCTTGTGGACAATTGATGCTTGTGGACAATTGATGTCCTGATGAATTGCGTACCAGGATTTTCTGAACAAGGACGCTTGTGGACAATTGATGTCCTGATGAGTTGCGCACCAGGTTTTGCTGAACAAGGACGCTTGTGGACAATTGATGTCCTGATGAATTGCGTACCAGGTTTTGCTGAACAAGGACGCTTGTGGACAATTGATGTCCTGATGTGTTGCGTACCAGGATTTGCTGAACCAGGATGCTTGTGGACAATTGATGTCCTGATGAATTGCGTACCAGGATTTTCTGAACAAGGACGCTTGTGGACAATTGATGTCCTGATGAGTTGCGCACCAGGTTTTGCTGAACAAGGACGCTTGTGGACAATTGATGTCCTGATGAATTGCGTACCAGGTTTTGCTGAACAAGGACGCTTGTGGACAATTGATGTCCTGATGTGTTGAGTACCAGGATTTACTGAACCAGGACTCTTGTGGACAATTGATGTCCTGATGAATTGCGTACCAGGATTTTGCTGAACAAGGACGCTTGTGGACAATTGATGTCCTGATGTGTTGCGTACCAGGATTTGCTGAACCAGGATGCTTGTGGACAATTGATGTCCTGATGAATTGCGTACCAGGTTTTGCTGAACAAGGACGCTTGTGGACAATTGATGTCCTGATGTGTTGCGTACCAGGATTTGCTGAACCAGGATGCTTGTGGACAATTGATGTCCTGATGAATTGCGTACCAGGATTTTCTGAACAAGGACGCTTGTGGACAATTGATGTCCTGATGAGTTGCACACCAGGTTTTGCTGAACAAGGACGCTTGTGGACAATTGATGTCCTGATGAATTGCGTACCAGGTTTTGCTGAACAAGGACGCTTGTGGACAACTGATGTCCTGATGTGTTGAGTACCAGGATTTACTGAACCAGGACTCTTGTGGACAATTGATGTCCTGATGAATTGCGTACCAGGATTTTGCTGAACAAGGACGCTTGTGGACAATTGATGTCCTGATGTGTTGCGTACCAGGATTTGCTGAACCAGGATGCTTGTGGACAATTGATGTCCTGATGAATTGCGTACCAGGTTTTGCTGAACAAGGACGCTTGTGGACAATTGATGTCCTGATGTGTTGCGTACCAGGATTTGCTGAACCAGGATGCTTGTGGACAATTGATGTCCTGATGAATTGCGTACCAGGATTTTCTGAACAAGGACGCTTGTGGACAATTGATGTCCTGATGAGTTGCACACCAGGTTTTGCTGAACAAGGACGCTTGTGGACAATTGATGTCCTGATGAATTGCGTACCAGGTTTTGTTGAACAAGGACGCTTGTGGACAATTGATGTCCTGATGTGTTGAGTACCAGGATTTGCTGAACCAGGACTCTTGTGGACAATTGATGTCCTGATGAATTGCGTACCAGGATTTTGCTGAACAAGGACGCTTGTGGACAATTGATGTCCTGATGTGTTGCGTACCAGGATTTGCTGAACCAGGATGCTTGTGCACAATTGATGTCCTGATGAATTGCGTACCAGGATTTTCTGAACAAGGACGCTTGTGGACAATTGATGTCCTGATGAGTTGCGCACCAGGTTTTGCTGAACAAGGACGCTTGTGGACAATTGATGTCCTGATGAATTGCGTACCAGGTTTTGCTGAACAAGGACGCTTGTGGACAATTGATGTCCTGATGAGTTGCGCACCAGGTTTTGCTGAACAAGGACGCTTGTGGACAATTGATGTCCTGATGAAACGCTGCAGGGCGTGTTTAATCCACTCGTGAGCGTTTCAAGTTCCTTACCACTGGTGGGGGAAAACTTGAATTTCAAGAGTGTTTTGGGGTCACCAAAATGTTAATGTGTGTTGAAACTATTAGTATAAGTCAAACCAAACACTTAAATTTGGTCTGTACTAATTTGGTTGTTTCTTAAAAATTGTTTGGTCTTCAAGCACTTATAACTTGAAGATCAGTGTTCAGTAATTAAAACAAAATAAATTCTTTTAACTACTGACTTTATTGAAGTTTTGTTTGAGGTATTTATACAAAAACAAGTAAGAGTGTTAAATTCGGCTGTGCCGAATCTTTGATACCCTCCACCTCGGTTTGAGTATTTATAATAAATGTAAACAAAATATTGGAAAAAGTAAACAATTTGTTAAACTTAATACCAAATTATTTCAGAAAATTCTTTGGGTTGGTTTTCGTCTTTTCTATTATTTCGGATTTATTTCGGTGTTTGCTTTTTGCTCATCGTAGTTGCTGATCGGCATGCATTTAGGTTATATACCTATATGCATGCGTTTCCGGTTATATGACATAACTTCTCGTTTAATTTAGTTTTTGCTAATTAAATAGCTCGCCCTAACCTCCATTGCAAAGGTAATGGTTATGTAGAGTGGCTATATGCATTAAATCGTGCTAATTGGAGATGGCTGTATAGTTTCTTTTAACTGGCCAAATATTTCTTTATTGTGGCCATATAGGTTGGATGGAGTAAAAATATAAACCAAAAAAAAAAAAGCTCTCTCAACTTTTTTTTAAAATATTGCCATATTTTGAAAACATAGAGAATAAATTTATAATAATAAATAATCAAATTAGGGATGAAAAACGCAAAAAACGAAAAGTCGCAAACATTTTAAATAAAATAATTTAATGTTATCTTTATTTTCTGAAAAACTTCAAATTTTCATCAAAAAAAAATTGTGAAAATTTATATATAAAAAATAACATTCTCATAAAATTACGTTTACTTATGTAACAATTTTTATGTTAGCAATTCTTAAATATCATTTGAGGTTTTCTTAAATTCATTGAATTTAAATTAATATCGACAAATCTGTTTTTCTATTTATTTAAATTGTAAAGGAGTGACACCTCCGTCAAAATAAGCGAAAAACACAAAGAATAGAAAAAAACAAATTACTTCGTGTTTGACAGGATGATTTTATGTTTATGTTTAATATCTTTATTTTTTTTACTAATATTTCTGTTTATTTATTTGAAAATGAAATATTGAATTGAATATGCTATTTAATTTATTTATTTATATAAAAAAGTTTTTTAATTAAAGCAAAATATTTTCACTATTTCATGATTTTTTTTTTATGTATGACGACATTTCAACCTAAAAATTTAAGTTTTTATCGATTGAATAAACAACACAAAAATGGTTGTCGTTTAGATAACAACAACAGCTGACTTTAACAATAGCGAATATCGTTTAAAAATTTTACTGATAATTTTGCAATTTTCTTTTTTTTTTACGATTCGACTATCGTTAAAAGAAGTTACTGAATCGCGGTACTGAAAAGTTATTAATATCTCCTGAATGGCAATATTTTTTTTAAATGTACACATTTTTAAATGTAAACATATTTCTAAATTTAAAATTATTATTTCCGACGTTTTGATATGATTTTCTGAAATTCAATTAATATTTTCTAATTTATAATTGGAATTTTTATTTTCAGTTTTTATTATAATTGATATTTTCTTAAATTTGAATGGAAAATTTAAAAAGTGAAATTTTGTATTTATGTGAATAATAATGCTTTATTAATTATAAACAATTTTTAAAAATTAGATGTAATCGAAATCAGATATTTTATAGGTAAAGCAGAATAATAATTCTATATAACTATGTAGAACTGTTTTGTAAGCAAAAAACTCATTGACGAACTCGGTAACTCTATTTTGTAAAGACAACAAAAAGTTAATATGCCAAACTTATGTTCATATTTGTAAAAGAATAATGAAAAAACGTATGAAATAAAAGACCAGCCCGTGTATACTCTTAACATTGTTCTGTATGATATCTAGTTGAAAATATTAACATTCATGTTAAAATAGAAATAACTATTGCAAAGCTAATTAGAACAAACAAAAATTATGGCGCCATCTACTGTGGCATAGTCACGCTGAGCAAAATGAAGTGACACTCTGTTAATGCAAAAGAAATGTATTTTCCCCACAACAAAATACTGCAGAATTTTATGTAAATAACATAACCTATTTATTTCTAACATGCAGTTACTATGAATATACATACATACATACATATATATAATATATGTACATTATTTGTATTATTTAATATGTGTATGTATGTATATTTAAATATTACACACAAAAAATACAACATCAAACGTTATTTTTGTGTTTTTCTCTTTAAATAAATTAATACATAAATTTTTTTGCTAAATTTACATTTGGGCAATTCACAGCAGGTGTTGTATATTGTATGTTGTATTGAAATACACAATACAATCATTTGTTGTGAACACTCAGTTGTATTTTCATATTGTAATACGCTTTCTTTAGTAATTTTCGATCCAACGAGGAAAGATCGCTTCGTCGCTTCTGCTATTTTGTATAAGAGAAAACACTTGTCAGTGTTTGCTTTTTGGTCGTGAGATATACCCTGGAGTTTTAGTTACGTACCTCTTGCATTTTAATTTATAATGAAAAAAAAAAAATGTTAAATGTTTTGGTTGGTACTGAAAGAGAAAATACATACTAAAAATATAAACATTACTTTTATATAAATAAACTTATCGATGTATTTGCGTTATTTGCATTATTTGCCATATTTTTTATTTTATAATTATTTATGCTGATAAAATTCTATGTATTTGTTTTTTCTTTTTCATAAAAACTGGTATTCACTTGGAACTGATATGTTATGATACAATATACAACATTTACTAAACATAGCAAATGAAGTTGGATCGTGTATCAGATTTTTCAGTGAAAATTAGCAACAACAATTTTACACTATTGTAAAGTGATACACGATACAACAGATACAACGATACATTACCATTGTGAATTGCACAATTGTTTTTTTTTATTAACAACTAGGTATTTAAGCATTATTTGCTTTAGATGTTGGTGAATTTTTACTCCCTTTATATTAACTCGTAGTGTCTGCTTGCCGAAAAAATTTTGGATCGCTTTTAACCACTTTCCCGTGACCCAATCGATCTGAAATTTTGCAGGCAGGCTCGTGGCAATGACAGAAATTATCTAACATATTTTTTTACTGATGCCAGAACAATGGAAACTTTTAAATTTTTCTACCAGAGTTGATAAAAAAATGTACAAAGGGTTTGTTTTTGTTATATTATTACCACAACGACCACAAAAACAACAAGTCCAACTATGAAAAAAATGCAACATTTAGAATAACAACAAGAACAATATAGATATATCATGTTTTTCATTTTTTTTTACCTTTTCAGAGATTTACCTGGACCTGTTCCACCGATTTTAATGATTTTTGAAGTAGAAATCTTCCAATGAATTTGGTGAATCATTCTCACTAAAAATGATCACTCTAGCTGCACTATTGAGGGCGTGATCGTGACAAGAACAATATAGAAAATTATTTTTTTTCAAGACTTTTTTTAGTTCTTCATTCAAATCTCGGGCCCTAATTGACCGATTTGGACGATTTTAAATAGCAAACTTTTCAGGATGTTAGTGAATCATTTTTTATGCCAACGATCACCCTAGCTGCCCAATTGATGCCGTCATCGTGATTTCCACAGACGGACAGACGGACAGACGGACATCGCTATATCAACTCCGGTTGTTATAAGGATCACAAATATATAAATTTTATGGGGTCCAAAATTTTTTTTTCTAATTATTACAAACGGAATGACAAACTTATATATACCCTCTGCACACTGGAGTGGAGGGTATAATTATGCATCAAAAAATGCTGACTTAACTAAATGTTATTGAGTTAAAATTTATGCTATATTGGCCAATATCAAAACAGACTGTATAAAAGGTATAAATGTAATTTGATCTATTAATAAACAAAATTTACGTTAAATTGGCCAATAAAAAGAAAGACAATATTAACTATATAACATTCAATGCATTCACTAATTATTGTAATATATTAGGGGAATTCTACATTAATTGAATTTAAATATATTGAATCTTAACACTGCCATTGAAAAATCTCATCATATTAATTTATTATTGGTTGAAGATGAAGACAAGTTTCACTATGTATGGATTAAAGACATTTCAAGGTAAGCTAATTGAAATAAATTTATAACGAAAAAAACATTTTTAAAACGTCTTGTAAAATATGAATACTACAGAAAACAATTTTTTGCTTTGTATAATTTTAGGTTGATTAAAAGCCAATTAAAACAACATCGAAGAAAAATACATATGTGCAACAGCTGCCTGTTGTATTTCTATAATGAACCAGCCCTGCAAAAACATCGCGGAGAATGCAATAATCTGGTAACAAGTACGCCTAACATAGATAAAAAAATTATTAACTTTAAGAACTATAAGAATCAAATGGTAGTACCGTTTGTCGTATACGCTGATTTTGAATGTCTTCTGGAAACAGTTGATATTCAAAATTCAGCTAATGTAAAGACGGTACAAAAACATGTACCTTTTGCCTATAGTTATTATATAAAGTGTAGTTTTGATGTAAGTTTAGACATATTTAAGATATACATATAATGGAATAGATGCAGCATCTAATTTTTTTAAAAAATTTAGTTAAAGATGTTTTGTATATATATAGTAATTATTTAAGTGTAATCAAACCTATGACTTCCTTAACATTAGCTCAAGAAAAAAAGATCACTGTCATTTACCGGGTGACTATAGAGGTCCAGCACATAATAAATGTAAAATATTAAATTGCGAAATTTGTACCCATCTTTTTCCATAACCTTTCGGCATACGATTGCCATTTATTTGTAAAAGAACTCTCACCTATAGAAGGTGATATAAATATTATTCCCATATCTAAAAGAATTGCGGTAAATGATAAAGATACCATTGAACTTCGTTTTCTAGATTCTTTTAGATTTATGCCTTCAAGTTTACAAAAACTATCCGATTACTTAGCTGATACTGATTTAAATACTATAAAATCAATTTACCCCAACGATGATGAGTTTAAATTAGTGAAACGTAAAGGTGTCTTTCCGTATGATTATCTAGACTCGGTGTATCGTGTCGAGGAAACCCAATTACCATCTCAATCATTATTCTTCAATAAATTAACTAATGAGTCGTGTAGTGATGATGACTATGAACATGCTCAAAAAGTATGGAATACTTTCAAATGCAATACTTTATTAGATTATTTATTATTTTATTTGAAAACAGATGTCTTGTTGCTATGCGAAGTTTTTGAAAATTGTAGAAAAGTATGTGTAAATATTTACAATTTAGATCCATGTCAATGCCACTCCTGGTTTGTCTTGAGATGCCATGTTAAAAACTACAGAAATAAATTTAGAATTGATAACTGATATTAATATATATAATTTTATTGTTCGTGGTATTAGAGGTGGTATTGTTTAATGCAGTAAACGGTATTCAATTGCTAATAATAAATATTTGGATGATTATAATTCTGGTATAGAATCAAATTATCTAATTTATTTAGATGTTAATAATTTATATGTTTATGCAATGTCAATATCTCCCCTATAATAACTTTGAATGGGTGGAAAATTTTGAAAATTTCAACTTAAATGAAGTGAAAGATGATTCGCCAATTGGATACATATTAGAAGTAGATCTAGAATACCCATCTTCGTTACATGACTATCACGACCTACCATTTTGCGCTCAAAATAAAAAAAAAAAACAAGTAAGAAAATTATAGTCGCTCTAGACCGACTATATGATACCCTATACTAGGCGTTTAGAGACCCTATCTCATAGGCCCAACTAACTGGACATAGAAAATAAGCATAAACCAAATTTGAGTGGGATTTTTATAAATTTTTTTGGCTGCAGATATGGAAATGTTCATATCGGATGCTATATCTATATCGGGAGTAGGCCCAAAAATGGACCGATCCCGACTATGTTTGGTAAAGTCTCTTGTATTTTGCAAAAATATATACAAACAAAATTTGAGAAGAATCAGTGCAATATTTTTGTTTTTTGATAGATTTAAGTGAAGATCGGGAAGCAGCTCTATATGGGTCCTATGACTAAGAGTTGTCCCATAGGGATCATTTTTGGACTACTCATTAATGGATGTAATAAACGCATACAAACCCAATTTGAGTAAGATCTATATGACAATTTGGATCTTATGGCAATTTATGTCGATTTCATAGGGGTCATTTGTATGGGGCAAGGTCTGAACATGGACCGATTCCCACCAATTTCAACAGCGTTCAGCCTACGGCCGATGAAAGCTTATATACCAAATTTCGTCAAAATATATTCATATTTGCGACCTGCAGTTTGATTACTAGGTTTACATGGACACACAGACGGACGGACGGACATCGTTAAATCGAATCAGTTAGTGATTCTGATTCGATTGGTATAATAAAGGATGGGTCTAGGTCAAATATTTTTGGTAGTTACAAACAGCAGCAAAAAGTCATTATACCCAAACCACATAGTGGTGTAGGGTATAATGAGAGTATGAAACAGACTAAACTAATCACAGACTTGAACAGCAAAACAAATTATATTATACATTATCGAACTCTTCAACAGTGCATTCAACATGGTCTTATTTTAAAGAAAGTACACAGAATTCTTAAATTTAATTAATCGAATTGGCTGAAAAAATATATTGATTTGAACAACTACCATAGAACATCAGCAAAAAATTCGTTTGAACAAAATTTTCTCAAATTGTTAAACAATGCTGTTTATGATAAGACCATGGAAAATGTCGACAAGAGGAGATATATTAAAATAGTATGTGACTGGGAGAGCAAAGGTAGGTGATTGGGGGCTAGGGCTCTTATAGCTAAAAATAAATTTCATAGTTTACTTAAGATCTGCGATGAAATGATTATAATTCAAATGAAAAGAGCTCATACGGTTTATAATAAACCAATTTACGTTGATTTTTCCGTTTTAGAGTTATCTAAATGGAAAATGTACGATTTTCATTATGATTACATTAAACCTAAGTATCGGGAAGATATAAGTCTGAACTATATGGATACAGATTCGTTTGTGTATGATATTCGAACAAATGACTTCTATAATGACATCAGAAATGACATTAGCACATATTTCGATACGTCTGGTTATGAAATGGCAAATGTTTTCAATTTCCCATTGCTAAATAAAAAAGTCTTAGGCATGATGAAGGATGAATGCAATGGGAAAATAATGAAGGAATTCATAGGTTTGAGAGCAAAAATGTATTCCATTAAAATTGATAAAGAAGAAAAAGAAATCAAAAAAATAAAAGGTGTAAAACAATGTGTTACACAAAAAACGATTTTAGAAAATGTTTATTTGATAAGAAATTATATTATGATTCTATGCATATTTTTGATCTAAGATACATGAAGTGTATACCCAACATATATCTAAGCTAATTTTAAGTAATTTAGACATAAATGACCACAATTGTAAGTATTAAATTTTTGTTTTAATCAGATTATCAGATACGAAGCTGATCGCTGCTAACGATTGCTGATCGCTGCTTACAATTGTGGTCATTTATGTTTAAAATTTCTTTTTAATAAATAAAAACAAAATTGATTTTGTGTGTTGTTTTTTCATATTGCTTTTATTTTATAATGACCCCATACATAGGTGTCAACACCATTTTCTCTTATATATCGCTTATCATCTAATTACTTAAAGTTAGCTTAGATATATCGTCCCCTCAATATAACAATAGAGTATAATATTTTTGGGTTTTGAGAAAATCGAGTTTATAGTTTTTTCAAATCGGATGTCTATTAAAACCTCAATATCGCCGTAAATAAAAATTCTTCATAGTGGATTTTTCGACGAATACATAATACCGTTTCCTATCTTCAAATTGACCAAGTTTTTTTTACTCTACGCATCCTTTAAGACCATAATTATGTCGTTCAAATCGCAAGTCCTCCATATAGGCTATTTTATTTTTTAAGGAATTCGTATGATGTATCTGATACACTATTTTATTTTGTATGGTATACGCTGTTTTATTCAATAATTTTACGGTATTTCTATTAAAATATTTGATCTCAAAAATATCAATTTGTAACATTATAAACCAGTGATTAATTCATAGTTTTGTTAATTCAGTGGCACATATTCATTACTTTCCAATTTGGGTATTATAAACAAAAAACTATGACAAATTAAGGTATACATTGCGTAAATCAAAAATAACTAGAAATTTATTCGTCTTCTTTCTCTTCCTCTGCTACATCTGGCTCATCTAAACAATTTTGCTTCTTTCCACCTTGTAAGTTAAAAAAAATGACTGCGAGCCACGAGGAATTACATTCTTTTTGCACAAATTTTGGAGATCATCCAGCTTTCGATTACAAATTGGCAGCTCTTTATTGTATTTGCCAGTAAACGAAAAGTTGATCACCTCTTTTGTGATTCGTGTTCCTTCAATATCAATTACTTTCAAGTTCCATCCCATTCCTCCTTGTATAATAATTGTTTCCGTTGATTTTTGTTCGCTTGGAGGAACTTAAGAATAAGCCAATTAACCGAGTCATTTTTTATATTTTTCTTAAGGCTATGGCCTAACCTAGAAAACATGGCTTTGAGATCAATCGTATGACTGTATTGAAGTCTCTCTACAGCATAGGGGTTTTTCCGTCTTGCCAGTCTCATTACAGTTGGCCATTCTTCCGGCGAATAGACGCATATACTCCTCTTTGCACGTTATATTGCAAAGTGCATCGAATCTGCCTCCATTTGTGTATGTCCGCTTTGGAGATACTTAATTGTTATCGAATTTAGCTTCAAAGTATTGTTGATATAAATCAATAGTGTAGCAATGAACCTGTTTCTGTTCTGTCCCCCACAGCAGACTGAGTAGAGAATAACATCGATTACCGATTCGTCTAACGAGTTCATCCATATTGTGGTCTCAATTTCGTTCGATCCTCGTTGACCCTGATTTTCATCCCATAGAAAACAGTAACCTTCTCCACGTGCAATGTCGTAAAATGTGTTATTGTACGTCGCGAACTTTCGACTGTAATACATCATGCTTACGTTGCTACAAGGAGTCGTTAACACTGACTGGAGGTCAAAAGTAAACACTTTTAAATTACTGTTAGTTTTAGCTGATTCCTTGTCAGTTTGCTTGTTAGTTCTTGCCTTTGTCTTATTTAAGATGTGTTCATCATAGGATTTCTGAATGGAGTCTTTGTCCTCAGCGTTTTTGTACCTCCCGCATGTTAAGCAGGTGTCCTTTTTTGGACGGTGGAAAGAATAATGATAATTATTGCAAAATAAACGGCGGTAAACGTTTTCTTTAATGATAGCGTCCGGGTGGAGTTCTTTGAATAAATCGTACATTTTTGATATTGTTAAGTCGGAGGCAAGATAAAGTCGTTGACTTTTTGCTCGAGTGTAATGGCTTTTGACGGCTGGAAATGACTAGATGTGTTTTTTGATAAGCGCAACTGTCTCTTCGTCTCATTTTCTCTGGTGGCCATGTTGACCCCTCTTATCAGTAATTTTTGGCATTTTGGCACATCTTCTTGGCTGACACAGATTTTGCGCCGTCTGACAAGTTCAAAATATTTAAAAAAAACTTCTTGCATACCTGTGTGAAGGATATTGTTTTATGTATCCTTACTCGTTGTTTGTAAAAGTTAATTTTTCCTATAGCCCTTAATTATATTTATCCAGCTGAAAGGGTTTTAGCTTATTAATAGGCGTTCAAAAGAACTGCTAAAAGATTTTGGGAATATTACTACAAATAAAGACAAGTGCCATTCAGTTGTTAATAATAGTCTAATTTTATTTAATAATTGTTCTGTCTTATATACTACTTATGAGAATGAACTTAGTTGTTTAGTATTGAGTGATTTCCCAAATCACTGATTTCCCAAATCACTCAATATTTTATTAAGAATAACAAAAAAAGTAAATTAAATTATAGGTGTCAGTTTAGGTTACATGTTGTCATATATTAATGCAAACGGTTAATATTCTTGTAACCCACTTCGACATTTGTAACATGACAACTTTAACATGTGTTGTTAATTTGTCATGCTACACAGTTGAAGTTGGTGATATTCGCTGTGCCTATGGTATGACAACATGGTTATTCTACACCTGTTTCGCTTTGAGAGTATAATTAAATGTGTTCGCCCGCCGTGATCCGATTGTCAACCTCTTTTGCACTTCTCAATTTTCACGCAATTGGCAAGGAACAGTCGCTGCTTCGAATAGTCACCTAAATTCCAATAATCTGCATTGATATCCATGCGCTCTTCTTCTGAGAAGTTTTCTGGGCAATTATGGCGGCACTTACAGTCAATGGGTTTCGGAACAAATTCTTCAACTCTTTTGCCACTCTTAGTGACATACGGGTTCCCTTTGTTGCGATGATACTTCCTTTTTTCTGCACCCATTTCTGACTTTCAATCTATTGATCGGAAATAATTCAGAGTTAGACGTGGCTAGACCCAAACAATATTTCTCAAAAGCTATTTGCTGTACTCACCTTTCTCCTTCGCGTAAGTATATTTCTACCATTTTCATTTTTGTTATTGATATAAGTATCACCACAGTCTGCGATTTCTTCTAAAACTATATCTGCTGTCTTTATCACTGAATTATCTAATTCATCTGCCATAGCCTGTGCATCATCATCCGAATCGGGGACATACTCGCCCGACGATCCTGCAGAGAAGTCTGTACCATTCTCATCATATGTTTCAGGTATCTCTATGTCCGACGATCCCATAGCAAAATCAGACTCATCAGTCTTTTGAGCAATTTCCACAACTACTGGTGGTTTCGTGTCACAGCCTGTTGATATTTACCTTACTCACTTCACTTACATTATAATATAGAAGATACTCACTCAGACGTTTCAAATCCATATTTTTAATGAACAAACTTTCTCTGCAAACAGAATTTGTAAACTGAAATTTCAAATGACTACAATATTTCCTTGGCATTCATGTAGTCAAAACAACGTAAACATCGCATAGCCTACTATTCTTGTCAATTGTTGATAAAAATTCGAATTTGGATTGAAAATAAAACAGCTTATGTGGGGTATAGAAATGGTCGGAATAAAACTATATCTCAAACAATAGTGTATATTATTATAAGCTATTTTATGAGTTAAAGTTTTAATAAATTGTATTTATTTCTACAGGCTAAAATGGAGTATAATGCGTATACACTATTATTCTTTTAACAGCTTTGGAGGGGCAATTTCAAGTAAAATAACGCATATGAGCTTACACACTTATTGAAGGAAATTTTTGAACAAGAAATTATACACTATTTATTCCAATGGTATTTTGACCCACTTTGTGGAAGTAGAATTTGACGAAATTTTGACCAGACATAGAATCAATTATGGGGATTCTAAATATGCAATAATGGCATATGAGCACATACGCTATTGTTATATTGAGGGGACGATATGTTGGGTATACACTTCATGTATCTTAGATCTAAAAATATACATAGAATCATAATATAATTTCCTATCAAATAAACATTTTCTAAAATCGCTTTTTGTGTAACACATTGTTTTACACCTTTTATTTCTTGGATTTCTTTTTCTTCTTTATCAATTTTAATAGAATACATTTTTGCTCTCAAACCTATGAATTCCTTCATTATTTACCCATTGCATTCATCCTTCATCATGGCTAAGACTTTTTTATTTAGCAATGGGAAATTGAAAACATTTGCCATTTCATAACCAGACGTATCGAAATATGTTCTAATGTCATTTCTGATGTCATTATAGAAGTCATTGGTTCGAATATCATAAACAAACGAATCTGCATCCATATAGTTCAGACTTATATCTTCCCGATACTAAGGTTTAATGTAATCATAATGAAAATCGTACATTTTTCACTTAGATAAATCTAAAATGGAAAAACCAACGTAAATTGGTTTATTATAAGCCATATGAGCTCTTTTCATTTGAATTATAATCATTTCATCGCAGATCTTAAGTGAACTATGAAAGTTGTTTTTAGCCCTAGCCCCCAATCTCCTTCCTTTGCTCTCCCAGTCACATACTTTTTTAATATCATTCCTCTTGTCGACATTTTCCATGGTCTTACCATAAAGAGCACTGTTTAACACTTTGAAAAAATTTTGTTCAAACGAATTTTTTGCTAATGTTCTATGGTAGTTGTTCAAATCAATATATTTTTTCAGCCAATTCGATTGATTAAGTTTAAGAAATTTGTGTACTTTCTTTAAAATAAGACTATGCACTGTTGAAGAGTTCGATAATGTATAATATAATTTGTTTTGCTGTTCAAGTCTGTGATTAGTTTAGTCTGTTTCATATTCTCATTTCTTTTATTTTGAGTCATGTCATGTAACGAAGATGGGTATTCCAGATCTACTTCTAATATGTATCCAATTGGCGAATTATCTTTCACTTCATTTAAGTTCAAATTTTCAAAATTTTCCACCCATTCAAAGTTATTATAGGGGAGATATTGAGACATTGCATAACCATATAAATTATTAACATCTAAATGAATTAGATAATTTGATTCTTTACCAGAATTATAATCATCCAAATATTTATTATTAGCAATTGAATACCGTTTACTGCATTGAACAATACCACCTCTAATACCACGAACAATAAAATTATATATATTAATATCAGTTATCAATTCTAAATTTATTTCTGTAGTTTTCAACATGGCATCCCAAGACAAACCAGATGTGGTATAATATTGACATGGATCTAAATTGTAAATATTTACACATACTTTTCTAAAATTTTCAAAAACGTCGCATAGTAACAAGACATCTGTTTTCAAATACAATAATAATTTATTAATTCTTTATTTAATAGCAAAATTTACAAATTTCTTACATATTAGGAAAACTAATTGCACAGATTTGGCTTTGCCTTATATCTAAAGTATTATTGTAAATTTTAAAGAAAAGTGAAAGGTATAAATAAAAGATTTAAAGCCGAAGGAAAACTATTAACAACAAGTATTAGTGTTAAATTCGGCTGTGCCGAATCTTTGATACCCTCCACCTCGGTTTGAGTATTGATAATAAATGTAAACAAAATATTGGAAAAATATGCATGCGTTTCCTATATGCATGCGTTTCCGGATATATGACATAACTTCTCGTTTAATTAAGTTTTTGCTGATTAAATAGCTCGCCTTAACCTCCATTGCAAAGGTAATGGTTGTGTAGGGTGCTAAATGCATTAAATCGTGCTAATTGGAGATGGCTGTATAGTTTCTTTTAACTGGCGAAATATTTTTTCATTGCGGCCATATAGGTCGGATGGAGTAACAAAATAATAAACAAAAAGAAAAAAAAACTCTCTCAAATTTTTTTTTAAATATTGCCATATTTGGAAAACAGAGAATAAATTTATAATAATAAATAATTAAATTAGGGATGCCAAACGCAAAAAAAAAACAAATGTCCCAAACATTTTAAATAAAATAATTTGTTATCTTTATTTTCTGAAAAACTTCAAATATTCATCCAAAAAAAAATTGTGAAAAATAATATATGTATAAATAACATTCTCATCAAATTGCGTTTATTTATGTAACAATTTTTATGTTCGCAATTCTTAAATATCATTTGAGGTTTTCTAAAATTCATTGAATTTAAATTAATGTTTTCTGTAGTGCGAATTCAACGATCCGACAGAATTTCAACGATCCGACAATCGCAAAATATATCGACAGCTATTGCTGTTTGCACTGAGGATTAAGTGATTCACTAAGTACACACATCTTAACGACAGTCGACAAATCTATTTTTCTATTTATTTAAATTGTAAACGAGTGGCATCTCTGTTAAAATAAGAGAAAAACACAAAGAAGAATAGAAAAAAACAAATTACTTCGTGTTTGACAGGATGATTTTATGTTTATGTTTAATATTTCTATTTTTTTTTACTAATATTTCTGTTTATTATTTGAAATTGAAATAATGAATTGAATATCGTCGGCTTAACCTGCAAACCTGCTTACTCCCTTTCAGCATATTTTACAGGAGAGACAAAAAACTTCTTATATCTCATATTTGTAGCTTGAGAGGAAAACCAAAAATATAGTTGGTTTATTTTATTGTATTCTTCATGTATGACTACAATGTAAAAAAAAAAATTGTATTTATTTAGTTATAAACGATTTTGTAACTTAGCAGGTTTTCTCACATCAATTTATGTTATTACCAAGGGAGATAGTAGGTTTTCTTTCTAGTTTCACAAGTACTTTTTATTTAAAAAAAGCATGTAATTACAAAAATATCTTATTATATTAAATAAATACAAATAATCATTCAATGAAAGTATATAAGTGGAATACAACAAAAAAAAAAATTTCCAAGAAAACAAAATGATGTCAAAATAACTAACTAATACTAATAGTGTAATAACTAATCTAAATAACTTATTGCTTTGTGTTTTTAAATTTACTCATGGGGTAAATTATCATAGAAGGAACGGTAATCTTCGGGAAGTGAACTTTTTAAATATTGTAAGTCTTCAAACTTTTTGGCTGTGATCTTCCTTCTGTTTTCGTAAAGGCAAGGAAGCTGACAAAAGGTTTTGGAAATAATTGCGGTCGATTTTGTTTGGGGCAATTTTTGCCATTCATCAGAAAATCTCAATTTATAAAGTATTTCACCACTTGGGTTATATTGTAATGCACGTATGTCTGTGACTTTTGCGTCGCCTTTGTTGCGACCAGGTCGAATGCTTTTGAAGAACTGAACAGTATCAAATTTTTTAAAAAACGTATAGCTGATGTAATTTACCTCGTATGGTTTTGGCTTTTTTCTAGCTGATTTACAAACTTTGACATAGTCTGCAGGCACATTGATGTCTTTGTTCTTAAGTGCGTGTTCGATAGTGGAATGAATGCAGTCAGCTTCCATTTGAGTGTGGCCCACTTCAAGAAACTTTTGTTCAATAATAATGTTGTGATTTATGGACGTAGAAATCAAAGCATTAGACATTACACAATTTCTATTCTGATAATTGCATCCGTCACTGTAAAAAATTATTTTACAAATATATGTACAAATACTATATGTCAAATTTCAAATTTGCAATAATTGATACATTTTTGAAAGAAAATTGTATAATATGAAATGTCTTCAATTTATTTCATAGAAAAAAATGTTTTGAGGTGCGTGGATTTTCCATATATACGGTTTTACTATTTTCGTAATGAGGTTAAATGGGTTAAAAAGAATTTAAAATTTTTGAAAATATTAGGTGAGGATACTCAAGATGTAATATACGATCGGTCTAAAACTTTTCACTTAGAGCCACAGTTAAATTCGAAACAACAAAAACCCATATATTTTGTGCGTAAAGTTTAACATTAAATGTGCTTTTCTTTAATGTCTATATATTTTTTCTCATTCATTTCTGACCATCTTCAATGTAAATTTACCAAAGTTTTTTTTATTGCAATATGTATATAAAACTTAAAAATTTAATATTTTTTATTGTGTATTAACTTATTATTCTGCGATTTTCATTACATCACAAAATGTTACAAATTAGCACTACTTTTTCAAAAACAGAAAACTTCTAAATCAGTTTGAAAACAGTTGATCTGTAAAACTGTGTGTGAAATTGTGTCAAATAAAATTACAAATATTAATAAATATAATAATACATATATATATATATATTTTATTAATTTTGTTAAGAATTAGCACAAAATTGATTTTCCATTTTGCATTTCATTTATAAAGAATTCTGCCATATTTTGTTAAAGGGAAAATCCATTTTTGTTATATTAAAAAAAACAGACTTGCATTTATTTTTTCCGTGACTGCCTCAATAATTGCATAGATGCCACCACAATATTTTTTCTAATTAAATATTAGCCAATATCTAACTAGAATTATGATTTATTCTGACTAAAAAGTTTCAATTAAAAGTTATTCAGCCCAATTATGAATATTCTCAAGGAATTTCTTTCTCACGGAAAATACATTTCTCGAGAAAAAAATTCCTCCAATTATAAATTCCGCGTGAACAAAAAATGATTAACTGGCATCATCGTATTTCGAAGCCACTTGCTTTGCTTATTGACAATTAATTTTCTATTTTTTGTGTGTGTGCAAACGACCCTACAATAAATGACCCAATAAACATTTTTGTTTGCTATCAACTTGAGGTGCATTTGAGATCAAATACATTTCTCAAATCTCCAACGTTAATTCTCAAATGCACCTCAATAGTCCGATTATAGTCTTCTCAACTTAAAAGGCACATTTTTTATATGGCGATTTTCATAGTTATCAAATTGAGAAATTTGTGATTTTCAACTTGATAGCAAAGAAATATCTCCAATCGGTATCAAATGGAAGGTACGGAATTGCCATATTAAAAAAAATTATACTAATTTTAGAAATGAAAACACTGAACTTTTTTTAATGTTTCAATTTAATTTCATTATATATTTAACACTATTATGTACATATTTAACATTAAATGTACATTAGACCGTATCGAAAAAAAAAGTTCACCGTACACCAGCGAATATAAAATATTGTTCCAAGGACATTTGAAAAAAAAATTTATTTTTTTTTTTTGCCGAACGTAGGGTTCGCCTTTTTAGTTTTTTCGTTATATCTTCCATATTTACAGTCCGATCTTAAAGTTTGATATAGCGATTTTTTTTATCTCAGGGAGGCCAATAATTTTGCTCTTAGGTCCATTGACCTCAAGTGTACCGTTCTAGTACCTACCCCCCAAATCTCATTTCCTACCACCCAAATGTGACACCCTAATGTTAGAAATTTATAGCTCGCGAAAAATCATAAAACTTTTGCTCAGAAAGTATTTCGATAATTACAGCACAAATAGTTAAAAAATGCTTTTCTAAATTCATTGTTGCAGACCGTAGGGGTCACCTTTTTAAATTTGTCATAGTTGAGTATTTACATTCAGATATTAAAGTATGATATATCGATGGGTTTGTCTGTGGCAGACCATTTGTATGAGTTATTTTATAAATAATAAAATATGAGTATGTTTCTTTTCGACAAGTTTATTAGGAACGAATTTTAAAGTTTTACAAAACTATTTATTTATTTTAATTAAACACAGCAAGGTGAGGTTTTACAGTACTTATGTGTTTTCTGTAATGCAGCTTGGCAGTAGACAGTTGAAAAGATAATAAATTTTACTTAAGAATGCTTATATATATTCACTAAAAAATAACAGGACAAAACAGTTCGTTTTAGAACACAAGAAACTGGTTTTTATCTTAGTATTAAACATATCTTTCTCTTGAGAACATTTGAAATATCTCGAAACAAAAAATGAATACACAAGTAAAAAAATGTTAATGTGTTTACACTGACCACTATTTTAAATAGGAACAATATTCAAATAAAGCAACAATTAATAATGCAAAATAAATGAAATAAGTAAATTAGTTGTTCACCAACATTCTCCCCCACTATGGACGATAGTTCTTACACCGTTTCTTGACCGTTGATCGCAGACAGTTGTTCATTTTCCAGTTTATCAAAACTATCGGCTGTTGGTAAGAATGCAATCTTTGATACTGGGCGTTTTAATGTCTTGCCATTTGAAAAGAGAGTTACCACTCTTACACAACCATCTTTGCCGGGATGGACCTCTTTTATTCGAGCTAAAGGCCATTCACCTGGAGCACAACGTTCATCCATTACTATAACCAAATCTCCAATTTCAGCATTCTTGGTTGGTTTTAACCATTTTGGTCTGGCCTGAAGGCGACACAACCATTCGTCTGCCCAGCGACGCCAAAAATGTTGCTTTAACTTTTCCACAACTTTCCATCGGTTAAGGCGGTTGATATTGACGTCGATCATATCTTCGTCGGGTACGCACATGGTTGGTTCGCCAATTAAAAAATGTGCAGGAGTGAGGGCATTACAATCACATGGTTCCGAACTAAGTGGGCAGAGCGGTCTAGAATTGAGACAACTCTCAATTTGAGCCAATAGCGTTGTTAACTCCTCATAAGTGAGTATACGGTTTTGCATGATCCTTTTTAAATGATGTTTCGTGGATTTTACTCCTGCTTCCCAGAGCCCACCGAAGTTTGGCGAGGCAGGCGGTATAAAATGCCATGTAGTACCGTTGGAAGAAAGTCGTTCAAGCATGCCTTGAGGAATGGACGTCTTATTTCTATTATAAATTACTTGAAGCTCTTTGCTCGCTCCCACGAAATTGGTACCACAGTCGGAGTAGAGATCGGTACAAATGCCACGACGACCCACAAATCGGCGGAATGCTGCCATAAATGCGTCTGTTGACAAATTTGTAACTGCTTCTATATGCAATGCTTTTGTTACCATACATACAAAAAGACATATATAACCCTTGGTTGTAGTTGTATTTCGAGCCGTAGACTGTTTTATGGTTATAGGCCCAGCATAGTCAACACTACTATGCTTGAAAGGACGAGCGGGCTTTAATCGAAGACTTGGGAGGTTACCCATCATCTGTTGAGCAGCTTTAGCATTGTATTTGAAGCATATGGTGCATTTCCGTAAAACTAGTTTTGCAAGATTTCTCCCGGACAGAATCCAATATTCACTTGCAACGTATGATTGCATTTGAATCAGACCTCCGTGTAGTGTTTTATAATGGGCATCTAAAAATATGAGATATGAAAGCGGATTTTTCTTTTTAAGTAAAATGGGGTGTTTAGAGCAATAGGACAAATCGGAATTTTGTATTCGACCTCCAACTCTTAAAATCTGATAACAATCAACAAAAGGGCACAATCTTGCCAGTGTGGAGTTGGTATATATTTGACCTTTCTTTTGAATTTCAAGCAATTCCTCAAAGAAGTCGATTTCTTGCGAAACTCTTATAAGTTCAAAACGTGAATTTTTAATTTCTTTGGTAGTGAGGAAACCTGTCATCTTACTGTAACCTTTATCTATTGATTTCCGTTTGAAAAATTCATAAATTAAGTTATTTTTATACCTAAGTATATATGCAGTTACGCGAATAAGTTTACTCAGACAAGAAAATTTAGCTAACAGTTCAGGAAATGTCTTTATTTGTACCTCGGTTGAATGTGCATTCACCGACGGATTAGCTAATCTATTATCTATTCCATCATGATTAAGATTTGGCTGTTTTGGCCAGTTAGTAGGTTGCTCCACAAGCCATTTTGGTCCACTCCACCATAAACCATGCCGAACCAGTTCTTCGGAAGAAATGCCTCTTGACGCGCAGTCCGCAGGATTGTCTCGAGTTGAAACATATCGCCATTGTGAAGTAATAGACTTTCGTTGAATTTCTGCCACCCTTTTTCCTACAAAAACCGGCCATTTTGACGATGGTCCACGAATCCAAGAAAGCACTGTCGTACTATCGGTCCAAAATAAGATTTGAGCTGCTCTAGTGATAATTTAATTTTTTCCATAAGGTTGACTAATAAACTGGCCCCACACAACTCCTCTTCTTCAGTTAAAAGTCGTTTTTCAATTAGCTCTTCTTGTTCCCAAAAGGCTCGTAATTGTTTATCCAATGAACAAATATTGACATTAATATTATTTTGGTATGACAGAGTTGAGGTAGGGCCCGACACAATCCATCCAAAATGAGTAAGCTGTAAGAACAGGCTATTATTTAATTTACTTTGGCTTGGAAGAATAATATCCCCATAGACATCACCACCGAGTAAAAGATCTATTTCGCTAGCTTTCGAAAGGTTAGGGTCAGCTAAAGCAAAACTATCCAAATTATGTAAGGTGTCTTCGTCAAGCGGTAGAGGTTGGTACGATGTGATTTTTGGTAAAACAAAAGCCTTACAATTCAGTTTAAAGGTGGGTTCAGTATTAGAAGCAAGGGTAAATTGAACATAATTTTTGAAAATATAGGTTTGATTTCCGCCAACACCATTTATTTGAGCATAAGTTTTCTTCTCTGAAAGCTTTAATACATCCGCAGCATGCTGGGTTATAAAGGTAGCCTGGGCACATTGATCCAGAATAGCACGTAGAAAAAAGGTACCATTTGTTGTTTTTAGAGCCACACACATAGTTGCTAATAAAACTTGTGGTGCACTCACTTTTTTAGTATGAAAACAACCATCGTTAGAAACTATATTGGCAGAAATATTATCAGAACCTTGTGCAGATTTCGAAGAGTTAACGACAACTTCAGGATTTAAACCATGGCTGTCAGTTGTTGTAGTAGCATACTCATTATGCACCGTTGTGTGATGGTCGCGATGGCATATTTGACAACGTGATTGTATTCGGCAATGATAGCTAAAGTGACCTACGTTGAGACAGTTACGACAAACTCCATTTGAATTCAAAAATTCGCGTTTAGCTTCAGAAGTCAAGGCAGCGAATTTGAAACATTTAAAAAGCAAGTGTCGCTTATTACAACAGGGGCAGTTAAAGTCGTTGATAGAAGTTGAAATGTGTACATTGTGTCGAGAATTATTTCTTGTTTTACTTGGGTATGATGTAGAATTGAACAATCGCGAAGAGGAAGAAAAAGAGTTATAATTAGGTTTGTCCTGATCATTTAATGTCTCCAGAGTTCGGAAAGTGGATTCAAGAAAGCTTAACAAGTCTTTTATAGAAGCAATTTCAGTAGAAGCTTTTAATGATTGTTCCCATTCCTTTCGTGTTTGAGGATCCAATTTGTTAACCGTGATAAACACTAATATAGAGTCCCATCCATCAGTTGGAATCCCAAGAGAGCGAAGCAAAGCAAGTGTATTTCTAGTGGTGTCCAGAATAGTTTGAATGCTCACCGCGGAGCCATTTGAGTTTGGTATCGAAAATAATTTTTTGTAGAGCGTGTCGACAATCTTTCTTTTATTTTGATATCTATCATTAAGGGCGTTCCATGCTAAAACGTAACTTGCGTCTGAAGCTGGATATTCATTAACAATGTCTAATGGAGTACCTGAACACGAGCTTTTCAAAAAGTAATACTTTTGGACGCCACTTAAAGATTGATTGTTATGAACCAAAGAACTGAACATATCTCTATATGAGATCCATAAAAGGTAGTCCCCAGAAAAAGTTGGTATTTCAATTTTAGGTAAACGTGCCTGAGTGGTAAACATTTCTTGTCTATTGTAGGAGGGTGCAGAAAATGTTGAATGGTAAACAGGCGAGCGCGAATGGGATGTTTCATTAATAAAATCAAGAAGTTGAGCCTTAAACGAGTAATACAAGTCTTGAAATTGATAGTATTTTTCATCCGTGAAATAGGGAATATCATTCATATTAATAGATTGGTCACGAACAAGACTAGATAATTGACTATGAAAATCTTTACATTTTTGAGAACACAATTCTAACTCCTCTAACATAACTTGAGCAAACCCACGAGTTTTTCCAGTTTTCGTTTCAAAGCTTTGAATCAATTGTCTTAAATTATCCAGCAAAGTCTTTTGCTCTTCATTAATACAATAAACATCAGCCATTTTATAATAAATATTTAAGTTCAAAATGTCATGTAATACATACAGTTTTTCTAGAAATCACAAACGGTTACAGCAACGCAAGATTACCACAAACCAAATGTCCACATGAATTACAACAGCTCCAATCAGTTCACCGACGGCACGAAGGCAATTTAGAACAAATCCTTCCAATTATCACAATTACCAATCAATAGCAAATCAATATCCAAATAGCATCACAGCAGCATCAAAAATAAAGTAATTTGCAGTTTCACAAGATAAGAGCGCAGCAGCAGTGTAGTTCAACCAAGGCAGGCAATTACAAGTGTAACTTTTTTCAGATTGCAATCAGTAACAAGAATTCCCGGGTTTCGGCACCATTTAATGTATGAGTTATTTTATAAATAATAAAATATGAGTATGTTTCTTTTCGACAAGTTTATTAGGAACGAATTTTAAAGTTTTACAAAACTATTTATTTATTTTAATTAAACACAGCAAGGTGAGGTTTTACAGTACTTATGTGTTTTCTGTAATGCAGCTTGGCAGTAGACAGTTGAAAAGATAATAAATTTTACTTAAGAATGCTTATATATATTCACTAAAAAATAACAGGACAAAACAGTTCGTTTTAGAACACAAGAAACTGGTTTTTATCTTAGTATTAAACATATCTTTCTCTTGAGAACATTTGAAATATCTCGAAACAAAAAATGAATACACAAGTAAAAAAATGTTAATGTGTTTACACGGACCACTATTTTAAATAGGAACAATATTCAAATAAAGCAACAATTAATAATGCAAAATAAATGAAATAAGTAAATTAGTTGTTCACCAACACCATTTTTTTTAATTCAAAAGTCTTTGACCTCAAGTAACCTTTACATCATACCTCAAATTATACAACAAGAAATAAGCAACAAAAAGGAAAGTAAAATAATAGAAATTTTGATCGATCATATCTCGACGTGATTCCAGTTGGCTATATTTTTGACGGCTGTCGAGTTTAGATAAAATGTGGCCCATGCGTTGCTCGTCGGTGACCGCCATGGCAGATTCATGTACTACGTGAACAAAACGCTCGGTATTTTGAGAATGAGATGGATAAGCTGTGAAAATAAATAGGTTTAGCAAAGAAAACTATCAAATGAAGATATTTTTCTTGCGCTTACCCGGTAATTCGATTACATCTTGCAAACATTGTAATGCTTCCAGATGCTCTTGGGTATAGAATTGCAAGCATGGCGGCTCTGTCAATTCGAATTTATTCCAATTGATCATATGGATGTATGAGTCACTTTCGAAGTTTATAAAATTAACAACTTGTGAACCGAACATTTGACAAATGCATCCAGTTACATCATTACGGGCTAATAAAATTTTAGTATAGCCATCTGAACGCACTATCGCATCTTCGTCTGTTATCATCGATAACAAAACATTCTCAGGGTGGAAAAAGTACAAGTTATTTTGGATAACAGGGCGGAGGGTCTGTTGAACGTCTTCCGGCAACTGACGAATCCATGCTATGTATTGGAAAATGTTTCGACTTCCGTAAATTGCCAGTGGTTTGCTTTTCAAAAGGAACCAGAAAGGCGCATATACTTTTACAACGAACTCGGCTAGGTTTTTCAATATCATGGAGGGTTGAGAGCACGTCACATAATAGCGGAGGATTCGAGAGGCTGTCGTTAGCCAGCGTCCTGTGCTAATAGCAGCGGGCTTCTCGTGGGCTAATCTCTCTTCGCATTTTCCGGTATGAACGGCTAAAACCATACGGTACAAATAAAGCTGGTCGCCTCGAACATTCCAACCGTCTATATTTACAGGCATTTCTCCCAATGGAATGGGTTCGAATTAAAAAAAATTGGTCTGCCACAGACAAACCCATCGATATATCATACTTTAATATCTGAATATAAATACTGAAGCTATGACAAATTTAAAAAGGTGACCCCTACGGTCTGCAACAATGAATTTATAAAAGCATTTTTTAAATAGTTGTGCTGTAATTATCGAAATACTTTCTGAGCAAAAGTTTTATGATTTTTCGCGAGCTATAAATTTCAAACATTAGGGTGTCACATTTGGGTGGTAGGAAATGAGATTTGGGGGGTAGGTACTAGAACGGTACACTTGAGGTCAATGGACCTAAGAGCAAAATTATTGGCTTCCCTGAGACAAAAAATCGCTATATCAAACTTTAAGATCGGACTGTAAATATGGAAGAAAAAATAAAAAATTTTTTTTTCAAATGTCCTTGGAACAATACTTTATATTCGCTGGTGTACGGTGAACTTTTTTTTTGTGCCTGTAAGGTGATACGGTCTAATGTACATATTATGTACATTTTTTAAAATTTAGAATTAAAAGTAAATGAATTAATTATTTGTACATTTTTTGAATATTTATATTAAATATGTCATAAATAAGAATTTAAATTGAAAAATTCGACAAAAAGCAGAAATAATTAAAAATATATCAATTAATTATTTGTACTTTTTTGGCAGTTTTTAATTTAATTTATTATTTATGACATATTTAAATAATATCTCAAACTTAACACAAATCGTAAAGTTGAAAAAATGTTTGGTCTCAAGTGGAGAAAAGTGTTGGATATCCAATTGAGAGTAAAAATGTTTCTCAAAGATTGGAAAAAATGTTAAGTCTCAACTTGATGTCAAGTTGAAAGCAAACAAGGAGAAAAATTGTTCAACCCAAGTTGAGAATTACATTTGACATCAACTTGAGAACTTAACTTTTCTCCAACATTGGAGAAATAATATTTCAATGCATACTGGGGAATGACCGAAACTAACACATAAACAGTTTTTTTCTATTTGAAAAACATATGACTGTCATTGTTGTTGTTTTAGAGTTGTTTTTTAAATTTTTTTTTTTCGTTAAACAGCAATATTTGTGAATTACCGGGTATTATTTATTATTGGTTGTCGGAAAGTGAAGTTAATTCTAAAGTGTTAACTTAAATTGTTAAAATAAACAGAAATATAGACATAAATAAAGTTAATACTTTCTACATATATATTAAAAAAAAGCTGATTATTTAAATGATTCAAGTGATATCGCACACAGAATGTTTTGAGTTTATTATGAAAAATAACTGCGCAAACGTGTTGTCCAATGACTTTGCCTCCTCTCGGGATTCTAATAAAAGAAAGGTAGGTTCAATTGGTTTGGCGGCTACAAGTTTAGGTTTTGGAAAGGTAAGTAATTAATTAAATTAAAACTTCAAGTTAATTTTTGCTGTTTCTTTAGGACTCTTCAAAATATGTCAGTGAATTCGTTAGTCCCATTCTCAATTGTTTAAACGATCAATATTTACGTGTCCGGTATTTTCCGTGTGATCCTTGTATAACTTGGTGGCATGTTCCTCCATTATACCCTTCTCCGATTTATTTCCTGCTGGCGTCTTGCGACCTATTCCTGTTGGATTGTTTACTTAAAAATATTGTTATAGAATCTTCACAAACTTTCAATCTAGAAGCTTTTATACCTCTTCTTAAGGAACGCATTTATGTAAAGAATTATATTGTGCGACAATATGTTATATCCTGGATTGCGGTTGTGAATGCTGTACCTGAAAATAATATGGTTATCTATTTGATATTATTTATGGACTTTTTATGATGGAAGATAATACACAAGAAATACAAATGTGTGAAACTACGCTGACAGTTTCTTAAATCGATTCGTAATGATTCCAGTTCAATGCGCATGGAAGACACTATAAATATATTGGTAATACATGCGCAATCACCAAACTTATTAAGGTAATGCACTGAAATTTTATTAAAAATTCTAGCTAAGAACAAAGAAAATCTTCATTGCAGAATTTTACATTAATCCTTGTATCTATCTTTCAGTCTATTCCCATAACATGGATACGGGAGTTTGTTTTATTATTTGGTTCGAATGTTTTAGTTTATGCCATTCTACCATGTCTGGAATATAATGTTTGTTCAAAAGAACAAAGATCTCAGAATATTCAACAAATTGTTTTATGGAGGTATTATAACAATATCTCACACACGGTTCTGTACAAGCAAAGGTAGCAGTATTTCAATTTTCCAAATGATGTGTATCAGTTTTGGCCGAAATTCTTATTTCACAACACTCAAAAGGTAAGCTGTATTATAATTTTTTTTATATATAATTAAGTGTTATAATAAATTGTTTTCTTTAAGAAACTACTGATTTCAATAAGGCCCATTACCGGAAATTTCTATTGAGTTTAGTCAATTTATTCAGTGCTAAGTTGCGTACCACTTTGAGGGATGTTTCGAGTGAAGAGTCAGCAGAGTTATTTAAATGTCTGTATAAATTTAAGCCCATTGTCCTGTTTGCTTTGTCTTTATTTCAATATTTAATGTTTGTTTATATTTTATTTTTAATTGCTTAATTTTTAATACAATAAATAAATAAATAAATAATAAATCGTGTTTCATTATAATCAAGCATGAAATTTCGAAATTAAATTTATTTTAAAGAAAAATTGAATAGCCAAAAGATTGGTAGAAGTCAATTGCGGGCTGAATTTATGGAAAACGCAATCAATGCCTGAATGGGCTTTCATTAAAGTTATAACCGTTTTATCCCGATTTTGACCAAACGTATATTATTTGAAAGGTATTTCTTTTTAGCCGATTTGCAGATTTACAGATTTTAAAATTTTTTCCTTTATTTTGAGTAAATTTCATTTAAAGTTGCTACTAACACATACATAAAATTATACAATACTATGTGTGTGTTTATTAAATTTGTTAATGTGTTTGTAATAAAAAGGAGTTTATTTTTTTATACCCTATACCACTATGTTGTTTGGGTATAATGACTTTGTGCTGCTGTTTGTTACTTCCAAAAATATTTGACCTACACCCATCTTTTATTATACCGATCGAATCAGAATCACTATCTGATTCGGTTCAACGATGTCCGTCCGTCCGTCTGTGTGTCCATGTAAACCTTGTAATCAAACTGCAGGTCGCAAATATGAATATATTTTGATGAAATTTGGTATATAAGCTTCTATCGGCCATAGGATGAACACTATTGAAATTGGTGGGAATCGGTCCTTGTTAAGACCTAGCCCACCATACAAATGACCCCTATGAAATCGACATAAATTGTTTCTATATTGTTCTTGTTGTTATTCTAAACGTTGTGTTGTTGTCATATCTAAACTTGTTGTTTTTGTGGTCGTTGTGGTAATAATATAATAAAAACTAACCCTTTGTACATTTTTTTTTATTAAATCTGGTAGAAAAATTTAAAAGTTTCCATTGTTTTGGCATCACTAAAAAATTTGTTAGATCATTTCACAAGCCTGCCTGCAAAATTTCAGATCGAATGGGTCACGGGAAAGGGGTTAAAATCGATCCAAAATTTTTTCGACAAGCAGACACTACGAGTTAATATAAAGGGAGTAAAAATTCACCAACATCTAAAGCAAATAATGCTAAAATACCTAGTTGTTAATAAAAAAAAAACAATGTAAATTTAGAAAAAAAAAATTTATGTATAAATTTATTTAAAGAGAAAAATACAAAAATAACGTTTGATGTTTTATTTTTGTGTGTAATATTTACATATATATACATAAACATATTAAATAATACAAATAATATACATATATTCTATATATGTATATCCATAGCAACTGCATGTTATTTTATTTACATAATTTTCTGCAATATTTTGTGTGGGGAAAATAAATTTCTTTTGCATTAACTGAGTGTCACTTCATTTTGCTCAGCGTGACTATGTCACAGTAGATGGCGCCACAATTTTTGTTCTAATTAGCTTTGCAATAGTTATTTCCATTTTAACATGAATGTCAATATTTTCAACTAGATATCATACAGAACAATGTTAAGAGTATACACGGGCTGGTTTTTTATTTCATACGTTTTTTCATTATTCTTTTACAAATATGAACATAAGTTTGGCATGTTAACTTTTTGTTGTCTTTATAAAATAGAGTTACCGAGTTCATCAAAGAGTTTTTTTCTTTAAAACAGTTCTACATAGTTATATAGAACTATTATTCTGCTTTACCTACAAAATATCTGATTGCGATTACATCTAATTTTTAAAAATTGTTTATAATTACTAAAGCATTATTATTCACATAAATACAAAATTTCACTTTTTAAATTTTCCATTTAAATTTAAGAAAATATCAATTCTAAAAACTGGAATTAAAATTTCCAATTATAAATTAGAAAATATTAATTGAATTTCAGAAAATCATATCAAAACGTCGGAAATAATAATTTTAAATTTAGAAGACTTCAATTGCATCTTAAATATATAAATTTTATTCGTTAAACACAAATTGAAATTCCAAAAAAAAAACACCAAATATGTTTACATTTAAAAAATGTTTACATATAAAAAAATATTGCCATTCAGGAGAAATTAATAACTTTTCAGTACAGCGATTAAGTAACTTATTTTAACGATAGTCGAATCGGTAAAAAAAAGAAAATTACAAAATTATTAGTAAAAATTTTAAACGATATTCGCTATTGTTAAAGTCAGCTGTTGTTGTTATCGAACATAGAAATTGTTACATAAATAAACGCAATTTGATGAGAATGTTATTTATATATAAATTTTCACAATTTTTTTTGGATGAAAATTTGAAGTTTTTCAGAAAATAAAGATAACAAATTATTTTATTTAACATGTTTGGGACATTTGGTTTTTTGCGTTTGGCATCCCTAATTTGATTACTTATTATTATAAATATATTCTCTATGTTTTAAAATATGGCAATGTTTTAATAAAAAAAGTTGAGAGAGCTTTTTTTGGTTATTATTTTGTTAGTCCATCCGATCTATATGGCCGCAATGAAGAAATATTTGGCCAATTAAAAGAAACTATACAGCCATCTCCAATTATAACGATTTAATGTATATAGCCACCCTACACAACCATTACCTTTGCAATGGAGGTTAGGGCGAGCTATTTAATTAACAAAAACTAAATTAAACGAGAAGTTATGTCATATAACCGGAAACGCATGCATATAGGTATATAACCTAAATGCATGCCGATCAGCAACCACGATGACCAAAAAGCAAACACCGAAATAAATCCGAAATAATAGAAAAGACGAAAACCAATCAAAGAACTTTCTGAAATAATTTGGTATTAAGTTTTACAAATTGTTTACTTTTTCCAATATTTTGTTTACATTTATTATCAATACTCAAATCGATGTGGAGGGTATCAAAGACTCGGCACAGCCGAATTTAACACTCTTACTTGTTTGATAAATATTTGAGAAAAAAGAGATCTTCAATGTAGATTTTGTTGTCCAACGTATGATTTCGTTTAAAGCTCTGTATTGAAAAGCACTTGAAAAAATAGTGCAAAATTAAGTTTAAAATTTAAATTATTCTAACTTTGCATAATTAAATTACATTGTAATTTCAGAAGAGAGGTGGGAAAATAATTTAATTTTTTTACTCATAGTATTAATTTTTGCATAATTTGCTTTCAAAAAATTTAGACAAACATAAATTACGTAAATAGGCATATTTAAGATTTTAATTTCAATAATTTATTGAAGAATTAAAGGCGATTTGGAATAAGTTTTTTTTGAGGTAAAACTAATACGCCCTTATTTTTTATTTTTTTGGATTTATAGATAACTTTGCAAAAAATGTACTTCTCTTTTTTCAGTTTACATGTATAATGAAATATGAAATATTTATTTCTCTTTTGTGTAGGTGTATTGGTATTTGGGCTTCCTGAAGGGGTGGTAGGTTTTAAAACCTATTTTTGCATTTCACTTTCTAAATGCACAACATGTCGAGAATGTTGCATTAAAATTTTAGGTAACCCAGCGCAAAACTTAAGAAGATACAGCGTTTCCAGCGACCGGCCTCATACGGTATATAGTATATAAATGAGTTTTTAAAAAACTTTAAACCGATTTTCTCGCATATAAATGTTCGAAGTCCGTGAACATCATAACTCAAAATCTACTTGACCGATTCTTTTGAAATTTTAGACACTATATCTACACATAAATCATCAGGTAACCACGAATGGTTTTTTTAATCCATTTTCTTCCCCATTTCTTAACAACAAATTCCCGAAATTGTATAGCAAAAATCGTTTTTCACTTCAAAATGCTGCCAAAAAAAAAAAATAGTGAAAAAAACTCTTGGTCAGTACCTTAGGAAACATGTCACCTTTTAAACGCATTTCGATTTTTTTATTTCACATGATCTGGTAACGAGTTAAGATGTTCACCCCAAAACAACAACGCCTCCGGAGATTCGCTGTCACGGACTTCTTTAAGTCAAATGTTATTCTATAACATGTATATGAAATAAATAATCCAACATTATTCATATCTTCAAAAAAGAATTATGAAAATACGACAAGAAACTTTTATGAACCTTGCTCCAAAACGTTTTTTTTTTCTATTTTTTCTACAATATAACGAACTCGGCGGGACCGGCCAAATTAGTTCGTTATAGACTAAGTTCGTTATAACCGTAATATTTTTTTGTTTTGTCCGAAAGGTTTAAAAACTTTTTTTAGTTGAATAAGTTTACTTATTTTGATGCATTTTAAAAAGTTATAAAACATAAATTAAATTATTAAAAAGATACATATTTATAGTTAGTCTTAATAAGACTAAAATTACCGAGTTTCTATCAAAATAAAATATTTTTTTAAAATCATATAATATTAAAAACTCATGTATAGAAGCAGAAAGTATAAAGCAAAGGTTGGCTACTGGCAAACTTTTGCGAAAATATTCATAAAAAGACCATTTCAAAACTTCATTTGAAAAACGGAGTTTTTGTTTTGTATTTTTTACAACTGTTTTTCGATTTTTTAAAAACATTAAAATTTTTTAAACATACGTACATATATAAAATATAGGAAAATTCTGAAATGGAAAAAAAAATTTGTTTGTTAAAGTCAAAATAAACGGGCGCCTAGGCGCCAAACAATCATCTAGTATATATATATTATTTGTATTATTTAATATGTGTATGTATGTATATGTAAATATTACACACAAAAAATACAACATCAAACGTTATTTTTGTGTTTTTCTCTTTAAATAAATTAATACATAAAATTTTTTTTTTGCTAAATTTACATTGTTTTCTTTTTATTAACAACTAGGTATTTTAGCATTATTTTCTTTAGATGCTGGTGAATTTTTACTTCCTTTATATTAACTCGAAGGGGCTGCTTGTCGAAAAAATTTTGGATCGATTTTAACCCCTTTCCCGTGACCCTATCGATCTGAAACTTTGCAGGCAGGCTCGTGGCAATAACAGAAATGATCTGGTAAATTTTTTTAGTGATGCCAAAACAATGGAAACT
Organism: Cordilura impudica; assembly: GCA_963682025.1. Classification (NCBI taxonomy): domain Eukaryota; kingdom Metazoa; phylum Arthropoda; class Insecta; order Diptera; family Scathophagidae; genus Cordilura; species Cordilura impudica. The sequence goes on along the minus strand of OY821517.1, from coordinate 210,392,712 downwards.
TTTAAATTTTTCTACCAGAGTTGATAAAAAAAATGTACAAAGGGTTAGTTTTTATTTTATTATTACCACAACGACCACAAAAACACCAACAAGTCCAGCTATGACAACAATATAACATTTAGAATAACAACAAGAACACTATAGAAACATCATATTTTCATTTTTATTTTAATTTTTCAGACATTTCCCTGGACCTGTTCCACCGATTTTAATGGTTTTTGAAATAGAAACCTTCCCATGAATTTGGAGAATCATTCTCACTAAAAATGCTCACCTTAGCTATCCTATTGAGGGCGTGATCGTTACAAGAACAACATAGAAAATTATATTTTTTCACGACTTTTTTTAGTTCTTCATTCAAATCTCGGGCCCTAATCGACCGATTTAGACGATTTTAAATAGCAAACTTTTCAGGATGTTATTGAATCATTTTTTATGCCAGCAAGCACCCTAGCTGCCCGATTGATGCCGCCATCGTGATTTCCACAGACGGACAGACGGACATCGCTATATAAACTCCGGTTGTTATAAGTATCATAAATATATATTTTATGAGGTCCAAAATTTTTTTCTAATTATTACAAACGGATTGACAAACTTATATATACCCTCTGCACACTGGAGTGGAGGGTTTAAAAACCTTCAATATGAAATACAATAATAAATAATCCAATAAAGTATTGCATTTGAAAGTATTCCATACTTTTTGAGCATGTTCATAGTCATCATCACTACACGACTCATTAGTTAATTTATTGAAGAATAATGATTGAGGTGGTAATTGGATTTCCTCGAGACGATACACCGAGTCTAGATAATCATACAGAAAGACACCTTTACGGTTCACTAATTTAAACTCATCATCGTTGGGGTAAATTGATTTTACAGTATTTAAATCAGTATCAGCTTAGTAATCGGATATTTTTTGTAAACTTGAAGGCATATATCTAAAAGAATCTAGAAAACGAAGTTCAATGGTATCTCTATCATTTACCGCAATTCTTTTAGATATAGATACATATAATTCCTTATTTATGGGAATAACATTTATATCACCTTCTATAGATGAGAGTTATTTTACAAATAAATGGCAATCGTATGCCGAAAGGTTATGGAAAAAGATGGGTACTAATTTCGCAATTTGATATTTTACATTTATTATGTGCTTGACCTCTATAATCACCCGTTAAATGACAGTGATCAGCTACTCTATCTTCGATAATCAAATTTTGTCTACAAATAATGTTAAGGAACTCATAGGTTTGATTACACTTAAATAATTACTATATATGTATATACAAAACATCTTTAACTAAATTTAAAAAAAAAAATAGATGCTGCATCTATTCCAAGGTACATGTTTTTGTACCGTCTTTACATTAGCTGAATTTTGAATATCAACTGTTTCCAGAAGATATTCAAAATCAGCGTGTACGACAAACGGTACTACCATTTGATTCTTATAGTTATTAATGTTAATAATATTTTTATCTATGTTAGGCATTCTTGTTACCAGCTGGTAACAAGAATGCTGGTTCATTATAGAAATACAACAGGCAGCTGTTGCACATATGAATTTTTCTTCGATGTTGTGTTAATTGGCTTTTAATCAATCCGTAATTATACAAAGCAAAAAATTGTTTTCTGTAGTATTCATATTTTACAAGACGTTTTAAAAATGTTTTTTTCGTTATAAATTTATTTCAATTAGCTTGCCTTGAAATGTCTTTTATCCATACATAGTGAAACTTGCCTTCATCTTCAACCAATAATAAATTAATATGATGAGATTTTTCAATGGCAATAAAATAGTATGGTCCTATAATTTGATTATTCTCCAAGCCAAAGACATTTATACTTATATCCGGATTATTTAACTCAAAGACTTTAATCTGGTTGACTGGTAGCGGAAAGTATAAGTTTTTAAAATTTAGGACCAGATCGTTTTCCAAGATTATGAGATCAGCTGTTATGTCTGCAATTTTGTATGATGAACACCTTTCTGCACACATCCATGTTTTTTTGCAATAGTTGGCGGTAACCGTAAGTATTGCGATCCTTTTATACATTTATATTGATTAATATTAATTTCAATATTTGATATTCCAATTAACGTCCATCCGCTATCTCTCTCCTGAAATTCACTCATTTTTGTTTTTAATATACTTCATTGCTTTGAATATAGTTGTAAAAGGTCATCTGTTGCCATACTTTCACTCACTATAACCATTTTTGTTTGATGTGATTTTAGATCTATTTCACATAATAGTGATTCTTCTTTTATCAGCATATTACTTGCAAAATAATTTGCAATTAAACTTTATGTTTCTATGCTGTTACAGAACACGCTGTATCACTTTAATAACATCATCTCTTATTATTCTTAGAAAGTTTTCTAGTATAAGATTTACTTTATTAATGTTTTCTAAAACATATGTTTCAATACGATTCTTGAATGCCGGTGGAATACATTTGATGTTGTTATTCATTTGTCCGTCGCAATTTTTTTTATGTTGGTTTGTTCGCAAATGATATGACCATAATGATTTTAAAACATACATTTTACAAAAACTGCAATATTCACTTGCTTCTTCTTCTGTTTTTTTAGAATGGTGTATGAGATGATTATGATGCAAAAAATCTTTTCTGTTATCAAACATTATATCACATGTTGTACATGTCACTTGATGCTTTCTTAACGAATTAGCATGTTTATATGTTTTTGGGCAAAATTCATATAAGAAATCAGCCATTTTATTTTTTATTTTCTGTTTATTTTTGATCAATTCAAAAAGATATATTATAATTATTGTCGTTTCTAAATAGTTTCCTCTCCTGGTCCAAAATCAACAACTGTTATATTATCAATGATGTTTCACTTTTCCGGTATGAATATTATATGTGATTCCAATTCCAATAAAATGTTCATCTGTTCCCTGTTTTATGATTTTCTTTTATGTATGAGTCCTTCATTGATAAAAAAAATGGATGTCCTTTATTGGTAAAATTGATGTCCTTTATCAATAAAATTGATTTTTTATATCTCTTGTTTTTAAAAATTAATAACTTTGCTAATTTTTTATATTCACTTCACTATTAAGAATATGGTAGGCGAATGAGATTAGTCTATAAGTGTGAAACTCTTTTATATTATAAGTTCTAGACACACGGGGTGAAAGTTACGCCTAAATAGTTGTACTCATTCACAATCATAATCTAAACTATATTTAGATTCATGACTCATTGTTAAAATATTAGGTACAGTTAAGTCCATTTTTTTTAGTTTGTGCCCTTCTTATCAAATCTATATTTATTTATTTCACTCATAACCGCAGAAGTTTAGTACTTCTAATCAGTTATGTACTTTTTATCAGTTATGTACTTCTTATCTTGTATAACTCTTTGATGAATACTAGTAGATTCCATTCCTAAAGGTATGCTAATCAATTATAGCCAATTCACAAATCAACACAAAAAACAAACTCATTTTTATTACAAACACATTAACAAATTTAATAAACACACACATAGCATTGTATAATTTTATGCATGTGTTAGTAGCAACTTTAAATGCAATTTACTCAAAATAAAGGAAAAAATTAAAAAATCTGTAAGTCTGCAAAACGGCCAAAAAAGAAATACCTTTCAAATAGTATACGTTTGGTCAAAATCGGGATAAACCGGTAAAACAAAACATCGGTCACAAGAAATCACCTAGCCTATTAATATTATAGATTAGGTACAGTTACCTACATTTTTCTTAGTTGTGACTTGAGTGTAATAAACCTATTTATATTGATTAGCAGATTCCAGCGCTCGAAATTCGAGTGCAATTTCTAGGCAACTTTATTTTTTTCAACGTAGCCAATTCGCAAATTTTGCTTTATTATTATTGTGAGTGAAGAAAACAAAGTCATTAAACAAACACATTAACAAATTTAATAAACACATAGCATATGTATAATTTTATTTGTGGGTTAGTAGCAACTTTTAAATGCAATTTACTCAAAATAAAGAAAAAAAATTAAAAAATATGTAAATCTGGTGAACAGCTAAAAAGAAATACCTTTCGAATAATATACGCTTGGTCAAAATCGGGAATAAAATGGTAGAACAAAACATCGGTAACAAGAAATCACCTAGTCTATTAACATTATAGATAATTTAAACAATGGTTTAATGAATTGGAAAATATAATAAATATTTATAGTTGTTGTATTGATAAGAAGCATATACAGTTAATTCTAAAAACGACAAGTGAATTAAGAATGTTTAATGATGTTAGTACTCCTTTAAATATTTTAATAATGAATTTCATAAATATAATTGTGTAAATATTTTGTATGCAGAATACTTTCACATGTGCATGTGATAAAACAATAATAAAAAGGATTGAAATATCTAATATATTAATGAAGAACAACTATAGAAACTAACTGAAAGACACTTGAATATTCAAAGTTAATAAAAAAAGAATAAAATGTCTAAAATATTATTGAAAAACAACTATAGAAACTTAATAAAAGACACCTATCTATAATAAATTAAAGTAAAAACAAGTAAGAGTGTTAAATTCGGCTGTGCCGAATCTTTGATAGCCTCCACCTCGGTTTGAGTCTTGATAATAAATGTAAATGAAAAAGTAAACAATTTGTTAAACTTAATACCAAATTATTTCAGCAAATTCTTTGGGTTGGTTTTCTTCTTTTCTATTATTTCGGATTTATTTCGGTGTTTGCTTTTTGGTCATCGTGGTTGCTGATCGGCATGCATTTTGGTTATATACCTATATGCATGCGTTTCCGGTTATATGACATAACTTCTCGTTTAATTTAGTTTTTGCTAATTAAATAGCTCGCCCTAACCTCCATTGCAAAGGTAATGGTTGTGTAGTGTGGCTATATGCATTAAATCGTGCTAATTGGAGATGGCTGTATAGTTTCTTTTAACTGGCCAAATATTTCTTCATTGTGGCCATATAGGTCGGATGGAGTAACAAAATAATAACCAAAAAAAAAAAGCTCTCTCAACTTTTTTTTAAAATATTGCCATATTTTGAAAACATAGAGAATAAATTTATAATAATAAATAATCAAATTAGGGATGAAAAACGCAAAAAACGAAAAGTCCCAAACATTTTAAATAAAATAATTTAATGTTATCTTTATTTTCTGAAAAACTTCAAATTTTCATCCAAAAAAAAATTGTGAAAATTTATATATAAAAATAACATTCTCATAAAATTACGTTTACTTATGTAACAATTTTTATGTTAGCAATTCTTAAATATCATTTGAGGTTTTCTTAAATTCATTGAATTTAAATTAATATCGACAAATCTGTTTTTCTATTTATTTAAATTGTAAAGGAGTGGCATCTCTGTCAAAATAAGCGAAAAACACAAAGAATAGAAAAAAACAAATTACTTCGTGTTTGACAGGATGATTTTATGTTTATGTTTAATATCTTTATTTTTTTTACTAATATTTCTGTTTATTTATTTGAAAATTAAATAATGAATTGAATATGCTATTTAATTTTTTTATTTATATAAAAAGTTTTTTAATTAAAGCAAAATATTTTCACTATTTCATGATTTTTATTTATGTATGACGACATTTCAACCTAAAAATTTAAGTTTTTATCGATTGGATAAACAACACAAAAATGGTTGTCGTTTAGATAACAACAACAGCTGACTTTAACAATAGCGAATATCGTTTCAAAATTTTACTGATAATTTTGCAATTTTCTTTTTTTTTACAATTCGACTATCGTTAAAAGAAGTTACTGAATCGCGGTACTGAAAAGTTATTAATATCTCCTGAATGGCAATATTTTTTTTAAATGTAAACATTTTTAAATGTAAAGATATTTCTAAATTTAAAATTATTATTTCCGACGTTTTGATATGATTTTCTGAAACTCAATTAATATTTTCTAATTTATAATTGGAAATTTTATTTTCAGTTTTTATTATAATTGATATTTTCTTAAATTTGAATGGAAAATTTAAAAAGTGAAATTTTGTATTTATGTGAATAATAATGCTTTATTAATTATAAACAATTTTTAAAAATTAGATGTAATCGCAATCAGATATTTTATAGGTAAAGCAGAATAATAATTCTATATAACTATGTAGAACTGTTTTGTAAGCAAAAAACTCATTGACGAACTCGGTAACTCTATTTTGTAAAGACAACAAAAAGTTAACCCCCCAATCTCACATCACACTGAAATTGTAAAATCGTTGTGTACGTATTATCAACGAAAAATTGTTCGAATTAGTCGAATCCATCGCCATTAAATTTTATGCTCAAACATCTGACTGCAATCTCATTTTTAAAATGTTGTCGAAGCGTAAACTTGAAAAAATTTGAATACTTCTCTCTCTTATTTTATTTTAAGTAGAGTTACCAAGTTTATTATACAGGCACATGTTTGAGGGAAAATGTTTACATTTATTATTATTAGTATTATTTTAATAATAGTTAATAATATTTATGCTCTATAATTAACAAACTTGCGTTTTTGTATGCGCATTTCAAAAAATAAATCATTATAATAGATTTAACAAGTTAAAACTTTAATTACAATTTTACAGAATCCAGTAAATTTGCATTAAATTTATAACAGGGTAACATTAATCATCGTTAGTGTCTGCCACTATTCGCACGAAAAATTTGGTGCCATTAGTGTGACCACTGCGGAAAATGTGTGTGTATTAGTAAAAAAAATGTGAGTGTATTGAGTTTTTCGAACTTGCAGTGTGATGTGAGATTGGTGGGTAATATGCCAAACTTATGTTCATATTTGTAAAAGAATAATGAAAAAACGTATGAAATAAAAGACCAACCCGTGTATACTCTTAACATTGTTCTGTATGATATCTAGTTGAAAATATTAACATTCATGTTAAAATAGAAATAACTATTGCAAAGCTAATTAGAACAAACAAAAATTATGGCGGCATCTACTGTGGCATAGTCACGCTGAGCAAAATGAAGTGACACTCTGTTAATACAAAAGAAATATATTTTCCCCACAACAAAATACTGCAGAATTTTATGTAAATAAAATAACCGATTTATTTCTAACATGCAGTTACTATGAATATACATACATACATATATATAATATATGTACATTATTTGTATTATTTAATATGTGTATGTATGTATATTTAAATATTACACACAAAAAATACAACATCAAACGTTATTTTTGTGTTTTTCTCTTTAAATAAATTAATACATAACTTTTTTTGCTAAATTTACATTTGGACAATTCACAACAGGTGTTGTACATTGTATATTGTATTGAAATACACAATACAATCATTTGTTGTGAACACTCAGTTGTATTTTCATATTGTAAAACGCTTTCTTTAGTAATTTTCGATCCAACGAGGAAAGATCGCTTCGTCGCTTCTGCTATTTTGTATAAGAGAAAACACTTGTCAGTGTTTGCTTTTTGGTCGTGAGATATACCCTGGAGTTTTAGTTACGTACCTCTTGCATTTTAATTTATAATGAAAAAAAAAATGTTAAATGTTTTGGTTGGTACTGAAAGAGAAAATACATACTAAAAATATAAACATTAATTTTTATATAAATAAACTTATCGATGTATTTGCGTTATTTGCATTATTTACCATATTTTATTTTATAATTATTTATGCTGATAATATTCCATGTATTTGTTTTTTCTTTTTCATAAAAACTGGCATTCACTTGGAACTGATATGTTATGATACAATATACAACATTTACTAAACATAGCAAATGAAGTTGGATCGTGTATCAGATTTTTCAGTGAAAATTACCAACAACAATTTTACACTATTGTAAAGTGATACACGATACAAGAGATACAACGATACATTACCCATTGTGAATTGCCCAATTGTTTTTTTTATTAACAACTAGGTATTTTAGCATTATTTGCTTTAGATCTTGGTGAATTTTTACTCCCTTTATATTAACTCGTAGTGTCTGCTTGTCGAAAAAATTTTGGATCGATTTTAACCACTTTCCCGTGACCCAATCGATCTGAAATTTTCCAGGCAGGCTTGTGGCAATGACAGAAATGATCTAACATATTTTTTTAGTGATGCCAAAACAATGGAAACTTTTAAATTTTTCTACCAGAGTTGATAAAAAAATGTACAAAGGGTTTGTTTTTGTTATATTATTACCATAACGACAATGCAACATTTAGAATAACAACAAGAACAATATAGAAATATCATGTTTTTCATTTTTTTTTTACTTTTTCAGAGATTTCCCTGGACCTGTTCCACCGATTTTAATGATTTTTGAAGTAGAAATCTTTCCATGAATTTGGTGAATCATTCTCACTAAAAATGATCACTGTAGCTGCACTATTGAGGGCGTGATCGTGACAAGAACAACATAGAAAATTATTTTTTTTTCAAGACTTTTTTAGTTCTTCATTCAAATCTTTTTTTACTCTCAATTGGATATCCAACACTTTTCTCCACTTGAGACCAAACATTTTTTCAACTTGAATACGATTTGTGTTAAGTCTGAAATATTATTTAAATATGTCATAAATAATAAATTAAATTAAAAAATGCCAAAAAAGTACAAATAAATCATTGATATATTTTTAATTATTTCTGCTTTTTGTCGAATTTTTCAAAAAATGTACAACTAATTAATTCATTTATTTTTAATTCTAGATTTTAAAAAATGTACATAATATGTACATTTAATGTTAAATATGTACATAGTAATGTTAAATATATAATGAAATTAAATTGAAACATTAAAAAAAGTACATTGTTTTCATTTCTAAAATTAGTATAATATTTTTTAATATGGCAATTCCGTACCTTCCATTTGATACCGATTGGAAATATTTCTTTGCTATCAAGTTGAGAATCACAAATTTCTCAATTTGATAACTATGAAAATCGCCATATAAAAAATGTGCCTTTTAAGTTGAGAAGACTATATTCGAACTATTGAGGGCATTTGAGAATTAACGTTGGAGATTTGAGAAATGTATTTGATCTCAAATGCACCTCAAGTTGATAGCAAACAAAAATGTTTATTGGGACATTTATTGTAGGGTCGTTTGCACACACACAAAAAATAGAAAATAAATTGTCAATAAGCAAAGCAAGTGGCTTCGAAATTCGATGATGCCAGTTAATCATTTTTTGTTCACGCGGAATTTATAATTGGAGGAATTTTTTTCTCGAGAAATGTATTTTCCGTGAGAAAGAAATTCCTTGAGAATATTCATAATTGGGATGAATAACTTTTAATTGGAACTTTTTAGTCAGAATAAATCATAATTCTAGTTAGATATTGGTTAATATTTAATTAGAAAAAATATTGTGGTGGCATCTACGCAATTATTGAGGCAGTCACGGAAAAATTAAATGCAAGTCTGTTTTTTTTTAATATAACAAAAATGGATTTTCCCTTTAACAAAATATGGCAGAATTCTTTATAAATGAAATGCAAAATGGAAAATCAATTTTGTGCTAATTCTTAACAAAATTAATAAAATATATATATATGTATGTATTATTGTATTTATTAATATTTGTAATTTTATTTGACACAATTTCACACACAGTTTTACAGATCAACTGTTTTCAACTGATTTAGAAGTTTTCTGTTTTTGAAACAGTAGTGCCAATTTGTAACATTTTGTGATGTAATGAAAATCGCAGAATAATAAGTTAATACACAATAAAAAATATTAAATTTTTAAGTTTTATATACATATTGCAATAAAAAAAACTTTGGTAAATTTACATTGAAGATGGTCAGAAATGAATGAGAAAAAATATACAGACATTTTAGAAAAGCACATTTAATGTTAAACTTTATGCACAAAATATATGGGTTTTTGTTGTTTCGAATTTAACTGTGGCTCTAAGTGAAAAGTTTTAGACCGATCGTATATTACATCTTGAGGATCCTCACCTAATATTTTCAAATATTTTAAATTCTTTTTAACTCATTTAACCTCATTACGAAAATAGTAAAACAGTAAATATGGAAAATCCACGCACCTCAAAAAATTGTTTTCTATGAAATAAATTAAAGACATTTCATATTATACAATTTTCTTTCAAAAATATATCAATTATTGCAAATTTGAAATTTGACATATAGTATTTGTACATATATTTGTATAGATTTCGCAGTATGAAAAGAACTATTATTTCTTTATTTAGAATATATGTAAGTATTGCTCGCAAAAAAATGCAACATCATGAATGAAACACATAGACGACTGCTGGCAGCAGCATTTGTAGTCGTATAGTCAGCTACTTGATTTTTCTGAATACGACAGCAACATATAATACAAATGCATTTTTATTTAAATATACAATTACTTTTACTTATTTAAAATGCATTAGTACAACGTAAAAATAAAAAATAAATTAGTTTAACGCCTTTTGATTATTAATGGAATTATAGCCTTTCATTTTGCGATTTTTTTTTTAAACAAAATAAAATATTTCATAGCACTAACTTCTTTTACATATTTTGTTATATTGTCAACACTATTTTTGTTTTGTAGCCAACAAAACACACTTGCAGTTTTTTTTTTCTATTTGAAGAACATATGACTGCCATTGTTGATGTTGTAGAGTTGTTTTTTTTTTGATTTTGTTTCGTTAACTCTTTTGTATTAAAGCACCTCCAATATATGTATCCATTTTAGTTTGCAAATTCAGTATATTTATAATTTATTACTTACAGCAAAAAATAATAGAAACAATTTTATCAGTTATGCTTACGAAACTATATAAATAGACTTGAAGTTGGCTGCAAAAGCAGTAGCCTGTGTAAAGAACAAGTTAGCGACATGTAACTGTTACGTAACGTGTCAGCCTTTTTTTCACATGAAAAGTATTGGGACGTTCCGGTTACGTTCGGTAACTGTTTTAAATGATTTTCATGTAAAAAAAAACAACTGACTCGTTACGGTTACGGTTAGAAAACATTGACCTTTTATATGTATTATAATGCTATGAATGCATTTATCTTTATTTTATTTTATTTATATATTCTTTTTTTTTTGTATTGTATATTATTTTTTTTTATTATTATTACTATTTCAATTAATTATTTTTTTCTTTAAATAAATTAATACATAAAAATTTGTTTTTTAAATTATTGGTGAACTTTTACTCACTTTATTTACTGCCTTTATATTAACTGGTAGTGTCTGCTTGTCGACAAAATTTTGGATCGATTTTTAGCCCCTTTCCCGTGAGCCAATCGATTTGAAATTTTGCATGCAGGCTCGTGGCAATGACAGAAATGATCTAACAAATTTTTTTAGTGATGCCAAAACAATGGAAACTTTTAAAATTTTCTACCAGAGTTCACAAAAAAATGTACAAAGGGTTTGTTTTTATTATATTATTACCACAACGACCATAAAAACAACAAGTCCAGCTATGACAACAATGCAACATTTAGAATAACAACAGGAACAATATGGAAACATCATGTTTTTCATTTTTTTTTTAATTTTTCATAGATTTACCTGGACCTGTTAAACCGATTTTAATGATTTTTGAAGTAGAAATCTTCCCATGAATTTGGTGAATCATTTTCACTAAAAATTATCACCCTAACTATCCTATTGAGGGCGTGATCGTGACAAGAACAACATAGAAAATTATATTTTTTCAAGACTTTTTTTAGTTCTTCATTCAAATCTCGGGCCCTAATCGACCGATTTGGACGATTTTAAATAGCGAACTTTTCAGGATGTTAATGAATCATTTTTTATGCCAACGAGCACCCTAGCTGCCCGATTGATGCCGTCATCGTGATTTCCACAGACGGACAGACGGACAGACGGACATCGCTATATCAACTCCGGTTGTTATAAGGATCACAAATATATATATTTTATGGGGTCCAAATTTTTTTTTCTAATTATTACAAACGGAATGACAAACTTATATATACCCTCTGCACACTGGAGTGGAGGGTATAATTAAAAACTAAAAATTGAAGCAAAAAATTAAAAAACAAAAAAATTAAAATCTTGAATTAAAAATTGAAAACCTAAAAACTAAAAACTTGAATTAAAAATTGAAAAGCAAATATAAAGAAATTGTTTGAAAATCTTTAATATTTGAAAAAAATGAAGATTGGTCTGATAACAAATTTAGTAAATAAATATTAATGTCTGAAAAGTGATATTTAAATTGCGATACTAATATTAAAATTGGCTATAATTTTACTTAATAACAAGCAAAAAAATATATTTCGAATAATTCAATAGAAAGAAACATATAGGCTTGAATAAAAGAATATTTTCTCAACTAAACCTAAAAATGGGTTTTGTGAATGAAAAAAATGCTGCCAGCTCTAAAAAACCTCAAGTCAAAGTTAATAAAAAATAATGAAATATCTAAAAACTAAAAACAAATATTTAATATTAGTTTTATTTATAATTTAATTTAAGTTAATAAACTATAATTTAAATTAAAAACTAATAAAAATTTATATTTTAAATTAAAAACCAACAAAAAACTAAATCTTTTTCATTTATATAAACTTACAGGTTTTCTACCCAACTCAATGGTTTGTATCCCCCCAATTATAGCTTTGTATTCCCCCAATCTCATATACACACATCTTCTTATCAGTGTTGACCTTTATGACCTTATTATCAGTTATGTACTTCTTATCAAATCTATATATATTAACCCAGATATGCCGACCGAACTACATGTGGTACACCTGTTACGTTCAGGTTTCTGCGTTTACAGTGCTTTAAATTTTCAAATATACTTGTTTTTGTACTACAGAATTAACGGTCAACAGAGCATGCCATGATAAGTTTTGTTTAGGGTAATTGCTTATGTGTATTTTTTTGGATCAGAGATTTCAGTTTTGTGAAATTGACAAAAGTGTGAAGATGTCACGTAATCGGTGAGAAAAAGTTTTATATGCATATTTTATTTTTGTTGCGTTTCTATGTTTTCTTAATTATAATAGTTATATAAATGAATGCGTAGCAAAAATATATGTCAAAAAAAAATTATATGTGATTTTAGTTGATGTATTTGCTGACGTACTACATGTAGTACATTCGGCATTAGTGTGTGAAAATGGTGAAAACAAAAACTTATATTTTTTCCAGATTTTTAACATTAAATGAGATAATAAATGCCTTAGAGGAAAGAGATGAAGAGTTTTCGAAAAATCCTTACGACATCTCAATTGTGCCCACTCAAGGTGCGAACAACTACGTCACAGATGAAGATTCTGGAGAAGAATATGAAGTGAATTTTGAAAACTTACCCCCCCTATTATTAAATGCTGAGGCTGAGCTTTTTCGAAATTCTTATTCTACTGATTCGGATAGTGAAGACGACATTCCTCTTGCGTTATTGCAACAGGCCAAGAAACGTAAATGTATTAAGTCGTCAGTAAAATGGGTAAAGCACGATCTGGAAGAAATGGAGCCTGTTGTTGCAGCATGTGAACAGGAAAATTTACCTACTCCTCTTGAATTGTTTGAAAAATTTTTTGATAGTGACTTTCTGCAAGTTATTACTCAATACTCCAAAGACTATGCGTCCAAACAAAATGCAACTGCAAATATTACTGTAGACCAAATCAGGTGCTTTATTGGAATTTTGCTACTGAGTGGCTACAATACTGTTTCGAGACGCCGTATGTATTGGCAAAATGATAGGGATACTCATCATTTTTTTGTGTCAAACGCAATGAGAAGGGATCGATTTGAGTTCATAATAAGAAACTTGCATTTTGTGGATAACAACAGTCTAGATAAAACAGACAAGTTCGCAAAAGTTAGACCACTTTTACAAATGTTGAACAAGAGTTTCCAAAGTAATGCTCCGAAAACCATACAGCATTCAGTGGACGAGCAGATGGTTCCATACTATGGTGGTCACGGATGTAAGCAATATATCGAGGGAAAGCCTATAAGATATGGCTATAAATTTTGGGTTGGAGCAACATATAAAGGCTACATTATTTGGTTCGAGCCGTACCAGGGTGCAGGGACTTTCCCAAATAATACTTACAAGGAAATGGGACTTGGTCCAAGCGTAGTCTTAACGTATTGCGACATATTATCACAAAGCCAACCCGACATTGCTCACCGATTGTATTTCGATAATTTATTTACAACAATCAACTTATTGGCTGAGTTGGAAGAACGATGCGTGAAAGGCACTGGAACAATTCTTCACAATCGGTTAGGCAACTGTCCTTTTAAGAAAAAAAGAAAAAAGATCTGCAGAAAAGAGAGAAAGGGTGGTATGACCATCGTAAGATTTCTGCGAACAATATAATTGTATGTTGTTGGAACGACAGCAGTGCAGTAAGCGTTGCCTCAAACGTCCATCCAGTTGAACCTTCAAAAAATATTTCACGTTGGTCTGGAAAATAGAAAACGCGTATATATATTCAACAACCACGCCTTATTCATGAATATAATCGCTATATCGGTGGCGTTGATCGAGCAGATGAAAATATCAGCTTATACCGTGTATCTATTCGGGGTAAAAAATGGTATTTCCCAATATTCACACACCTTATTGATCTTGCAGAGCACAATGCGTGGCAACTGCATAGACATATGGGAGGTAAAATGGACCATTTATCTTTTCGTCGCCGCATTGCAACATTGCTAATATCTACTTATGGGAAACCCTCAGCAACGCTTCCATCAGGATTATCATGCGGCATCAGATTTGATCGAAAAGATCATTTACTTACTGAGAACATACGTCAATCCGATGGAAAATGTAAGCAGTTACGTTGTAATCATTGCCACAATAAGACCACCACACGCTGCATTAAATGTGATGTGCCGCTCCATGTAAAGTGTAATGTGGAGTACCACACCACCAAATAATTGTTTTATTAATTTGTTTTTTCCTTACTTATTTACACAAAAGTTGCTGAATAATAAACGACTTGATTTAAATCACAAGAAAATACTGTCTTTTGCTTCCATATGTGCCGAGCGTACTACATGTAGTACTTACTCAAAATCCAAGTTAAAAAATATTTTTTTTTATTCTTTCTTCAGTTTTGTAATATAATCTATCAGAATAAAGCGATTTTGGAAAACTACGAAGATTGTTGCACTAGTATGCCCGTCGGCATATCTGGGTTAAATTAACTCATAACCGCAGAAGTCATGTAATTCTTATCAGTTATATATTTCTTATGTTGTATGACTAATTGTTAAAATATTAGGTACAGTTACGTAAATTTTTCTTAGTTGTAACCTTCTTATCAGTTATATAGTTCTATGACTCTAACACACACGCGCCACTCCCCCCCCCCCCCCCCCACACACACACACACCCCACTCTCCCTCACACACACATACACACACGCCCCTCTCTCTCTCTCTCTCACACACACACACACACACACAAACACACGCCACTCTCCCTCTCTCTCACACACACACACTTGTTGGTGTACGAACACTTTTGACATGCACTGTGAATGGAGCCACGCTTGTACTGAAAAAGTGGAGTAGAAGGTACATATATATACAACTAAAGTTGCTGAAATTATAATGATTCCAAAGCAAGGAAAGACTCCGTTCGAAGTAAGCTCATGTCGGCCAATTTCACTGCTTCCAGTTATTGGTAAATTGTTCGAAATGCTTTCCAGTAAAAGATAAAAAATCATTATACAAAGTAGAAATATAATACCAAATCATCAGTTTGGATTTCGAGAAAAGTATTCAACAATTGAAATTTACTTCTCCCGAAGCAAAGCTGCCTGATGTTGAAATTGTACATAACAGAAAAGTTATTCAAAGTCAAACAGGATAATGAATGCTTCAGTCTGCATCCCATAAGTTCAGGTGTTCCCCAGGGAAGAATCCTAGGACCCATTTCAAACTTGTTATATACATACGACTTACCAGTAACTGAGAACTGTGTTGTAGGCACATTCGCCGGTGATACTGTTATTATGTATATTGAAAATAACGTTGAAACATCCACTACAAATTTTCAATCAGCCCTTGTGGACGTAGAATAGTGGACAACAAAATGGTGCATAACGCCAAATAGCATAAAATCCACATAAATTTTATTAACAACAACATTACTCAAGCACCGATTTATATAGACAGACAAATAGTTCCTTTTGCTAATACTGCGAAGTATCTTGGGATGACTCTCGATGCAAAAAAGAAAAAGAGATGGTCTCGATATAAAATGTAGAAAATATAGATGGCTAATTCGTAGAAATATTACTCTAATGAGATTATGATTTTTAAACAATACTGATTACTCGTAATTGTGGTAAAAAAGTTGTTGTACTTCTATTATACTGTTTGAATAAAAAAAAATCTGGTACTCATTTAGGATAGTACCCGCTTTTGAAAATTTGGTGTTTAATTTTTTATTATTATTATGTTTTTAAAACTTTATGAAAAATTCAAAAATTTTAAAGATTTTTAAAATTTTTTTCATTTAAATTTTATATATTTCTTTACGTTTAATTTAATTTCATTGTTTCCGAAATAGTGAAGCAATTGCATCTTGTTAAATCGATATTTTCATTTACCGTTACCGCCGTTACAATTACTAAAAATACCGTTACAGTTTTATCGTAACTGAAATAATGTAAAATATCGTTATTGTTAATATAACTGAACGTGCAGCACTTGATGTGTTATTTTTTAAAAATAATTTTGCATTTACAAACCTTCGCAATGGAATTTATTGGGCTTTAGATTGTTTGACTGTACGATTAAGGGCAAAAGAAAGTTTATTGTCTCACCAACGTGGGGTAAAAGCAACTTTTGCACCGATGTTTTAGCTGCTGTTGCACAGACTGTTGGACAGTTATTTACACTTATGGAGAACTCGCGCAATTCAACGCCTTTATTAATAAGATCGACTGATATTTGTAGCGCATCTTTGGTGGTTGTATCTGAAATCACTTTTGTAATTTTAACTTTGAAATCATTGGAAAAAGCTACAGTATTTTCTCGAAACGGCATTTTCACTTTTATTGTGAATGCTTTAAATTTGAAAAAAAAGAATCATATTATTTTTTTATTGATATAAATTTGAATTGATCGTAAAACTCACCAGGAACGATATCGTCTAACATGTTTAAACATAGTCGATTTATGTTATTTGGACACCTTTCCAAAATATTCATTGTAGTTGGGAAATATCCGAGTTCGGCAATTTTCCGAGCTCCAGGTTTGTCGATGTTTTCGACGATGTTTCGCATTATTCTAGGATTTCTCGTTGAATTGCTCTGAAGAGTATTGTTTATACTACTATGAAATTCCAGAAAGGTAGATATCAACTTTGGTTTTGCCGAATTGATGGTCAGTATTTTTTCTGGATTCAAAATAAGATTTTCGACATGTTCTATATCGATATTGCTTTTTTGTTTATTAATTCCAATATTATAGGGAGATTGTTTATCCTCTCGTGTTGGTCGATCATCTTTGGGTATGAAAAGTTGGTGGTTCTGAAGACGAAGGGATTTTTCGAGTTGAAATATGTCAACATGTGACGAAAACAATATTGAGAGATTTGCGTTGGCAAAGATTCCAGACAAATTGTTGAGGCTATTATCGACCACGAATTAGAATCACATATTTTGATATTATTTTAAATAGATAAGCTTATTTTTAATATTTTTTCTGATCAAAATAAAAGCGATCGCTTTGCATGCAGGAAAAGTGGTTATACATAGTTTTACTTGTATAACTATTACTACAGTACTTTATTGTAATATTCATGATTCAGCTGAATAGTGCCGTTAAATTAAAAGAAATAAGGTAAATAAAAACGTCACCCGACGGTTTGTTAAAAACAAATATTTAAATTACGATTTGCTAAATATTGGTCATACATATAGTATGCACAGTAGGATGGTTCATACATATAAATGTTGGAACTTTCAAGGGGGCACGCTAAATATATAGTGAGAATCATGAAAAGGTAGCATATAATTTTTTTCATTAAGGTTTAGATGTCACTGTTGATTTTTGAAATTAGTACGGGTCTCAAAATTTTTTATGAAGATTTTAAAATAAAATATTTAGTTTTTGAAAACAAAATCAAAAATTGCATATTAATTACAGTATTAATTGCAATATGTCTAAATAGGATGTCAAAATCTAACAAACTATTAAAAATTCACTTCAGAGCAACATCTCTAATGTATGTAAAACACCTAGGTTCAGAAAATACACACATGAAACACACAATGTTCTGTTCTAAAGCAGCCAACACATATTTTTATTTTAATATCAATTATGTGTGTTTCTAAATTTTGTACGGTGCCGAACACAATCATTAATGTGTTTCGTTTTAATATTTGGTTGTATACACGAACATCTTTACTTCACGTGTTGTACAATTCGAACACATAAACCACACAGATTCAAGTATAGCATTATTTGAAGTTCGTGTTCTGGTACGTGTACTGCGAAAAAACATAACATGAAAAAAAAAAAACAGGTTCGAGTTCAGTTATATTTTTAGTTCGTGTTCTGGATCGTGTACTGCGAAAAATTAAAACATCAATTCGCGATCTGATACACCTCGATAAAACGACGACAATTATTTCAACCAAATTTATTTATAAAATCTAAAAATAATTCATTAGCAGTTATAAAAGTATATTTAAAAAGATAATAATAAAACAATAACAATAAAAAAATAATAAAAATAAAAAAAATAATAAAAAAAAAAAACGAAAATAATTCATAATCGATATAAAAATTTCTCTTTGTGGTTAAAATTAAACTGTTGTTAATCACTGTTTTCTATTTTAAGGGCTGAGCAGTTGAGCAAAGGTACAGTAAGTACCACTTCGGCAAGCTGACTTAATCTCAAATTGAGTTGAGAAAATTGTTTCCAATACTCCAATAGTCAATTTCTTATGGTTCTATTTGTTTTTCACACATAGCAAGAAATTCTGTTTTTATGCGATGATTTTGATTTGTTGCTGTTTAATTAGCTGTATTTACAAGTTGCTTGATATGTTGTATTAGTTTAGAATATGTGCATTTGACGTAGTTGGAGTAATATCTAATAAATATTCGGAAAATTAAATATTTTCATTTTCGCCTTGCGAATATGTCGATATATGATTAATAATTTCATATGTTTTTATTAAGTGATCCTAAAAAAATATATATTAAAAAATTTTTGGAATATAAAAATTAAAATTTAAATCTAACATTGCAGTTTGTTTTTGGTCGTTGGTAAGAAGTGGAGTTCCTTCAAAATTAAAGCGAGGATCTAAGTACAATGCTGCAACGAACGCTTCGTATTTAAGAAGCTTACGTTTTCTTATTCCCATTGCTTTATACAAAGCCTCGGCATTGGAGTTTGTTTGGATCATATCTCCTAAATCTAACTCACATTTCAACCAGTCGGGAAAAAATCTCCATTAAATTTTTCTCTATTTGCATATGAATTGTGCATTCAGCCAATGGCTTAAATGCAAAAGCAAAACTTTCCACAAATATCCAATTGACGGATATATGTGTAGAGTTATCGAGTTCATTAAAATACTCTTTGAGACTTAGTATGGAAATAAACATATCGTCGGTGGAATTCCACCTAGTCGCATTATCTAGACATGGTAGGCTTATATCATGATTTCCCGTCCTTATGATAGTTCGAATCTTTTTTGGCAATATCTCGCAAATCCCTGATTTGCGTTTCCAACGTTCCGATGACGTCATAAGCCGCAAGTTGTATCGTGTGCGCTGCGCAACGAACAACTGAAAAAACTGAGGAAAGTTGTGTCTCAATTGTATTATATGTATTTGTATTGGTAAGTTCACCATCTTCTGCCGTCGTTAAATTGTCATCCTGTAATTCTTGGAGTAGCTTTGAGACTTTGACTACGTTGGCGCCATTGTCGGTTGTGTTCGAATAAATTTGTTTTATGTTGATATTGAATTCTTCAAGAGATTTCATTATTTCCTCTTTCAAATATTGAGCTGTACGTTTTTCATTGAGCTGAATCATACCTATGTGCAAAATTTATTTATGGTTAAAACAAATATAATAAAATTAAATAATTAAATTAAATTACGAAATCAGGAAAAGATGTCACATAAAATGCAAACTCCTGGTGTGCGGTTTTTCGAAGAACTTATCGAAACTGACAAACTCCATTTGGGTTTTTTTCTAGTTTAGCAGCTATTCGGATTTTATGGTCTAATTAGTATTTTGGCTAAAACTTAATTTTTCCCAAGAACATGTAAGTTTTAGCCAAAATATACCTGATACCATAAATTCCGAACAGCAGCTAAACTATCAAAACCCAAAAGGGGTTTTGTTTAGTTTCGATAAGTACTTCGAAAAACCACACACGGTGACTTTAAAAATGTTGCACTGTGTTATTGCAAACGTAATGACAAACTTATATATTTCCTTTGTACACTGTTGTGGAGGGTATAAAAATATGCGAAATGAGACTTA